>JALMQS010000880.1:0-464130 GCA_024734495.1 Forficula auricularia | reverse complement strand
AACAAGTTAGCCACGATAAACCAAAGTTAGAAGATCTAAAATCATGCCTAATTAAAATTGAAAAGACACTGCATGACTAATAATATTACTAAATTAGCCATCCCAAAAATTCGGTTGTGGACAGTGACTTACTAAGACTGGATGCAAGACGTGGAAGCAGCTTATTAAACTCACTATCTTTAGAAACACAAAAATTAAATTCCTTGTCTACTCTCCAAATGACTGACTTTTCAGCTTGACCTTGGCTGCCGGCAATTGGGTCAACACACGCAGACAACCTCGGAGACATAACTGACAACGCCGGCTTCTCTTGACAAAATTCAAAACTCCCTTTCTTTTTCAGATGACTACTATATCTCATTACTATTACAAGCTAATTTTTACTCCACCAAACGCATTGCATTTATTAATAATGCCGTAAACAAATTAATAAGCTATCATTCCCCCTGGTTCCAAATTCAATAAAAAGAACATAATGCACTTATTTTCGATTACTTAGCTTCACTCTAGAAACACAAAATGAAAAAATAAATAACCTGGCTACCCATAAACGAAACAAAAGAGAGGTTAGTGAGATGGTTCAGAGTTCGGTATTAAAGCCCGCTCTCTTGGGACAATGAGATGGAAATTGAAGACCGTGACAAATGCGATCAATCTTCTCAACCAACTCTCCCAGAATCAGAGAAAACTTCAAAGTCAAAATCCAAATAATTTCTCGAGACTTTCACGAGTGAGTTAATCATACAAACTAACTCACCAATTAGAGAATACTTTCAGACAAATGGACGCAATTTGTTGCCAGCATGTCTTTCGGCTATGAAACTTCGAAGTTGCGAGAAACTCTGAAACTCTACTTATTCAAAATTTGGCCCAACTAACCTTATTATCAAATTCGTTCACCAATATTTTAGAAAACATTGAAAATTCACTCACTTTCTGTAATTTAAACATACTCACACGAGAGTATCATCTCGATGAAGGAACTGATAAAAGTTTAATATCACGTGACAGACGCTTCGATTATGCTATAGGAGCAGTGTCACAAGGACCAATGGGTCAAGACAAACCTATCGCATACGCGAGTCGGACATTAAAAACCCAGCAGAAATTAACTATAGTACGATAGAGAAGGAGCTTCCTGGGGCCATGGCCCACGCCACGAGAAGTACTTGCAGACCGTACATTTTCGGCAGAAAATTCGACATATCTCAGCGACCAGCAAAACCTCTCCAGTGGTTGTTTAATATGAAAGATCCCAACTCAAAATTCATTAGATGGAGAACAAAACTAAGTGAGTATGACTTCGACATCAATTATAAGAAAGGTTCGACAAATTACGTAGCCGATTCTTTATTCGGAACCCCGCAGAAATCAATGTAAATGTTCGGAAAACCATTGATCTCTACGAGTGGATTAATAATCCTCAAAATTTAACAAATCCAATAGATCCTATGGAAATACAAAACTTGGAACGAGAACTACAAACACAAAATCCACCCACGGCCTCACCATCAACTTCAACCCTAGATCCCATTGAACTCCTTAATCAAAATTATGAGTCACCAGTATCAATCGACCCCGACCTTCTAGACGAATTAGACCAACAATTAGCACAAAATCTTCCGTCAAACTCCACCATAAAATTAACCAATAAACCTCTAAATTACTTCCAGAACCAAATTCATCTCAAAATTATTTCACTTCCGACTACTTCAATTCAAATTAAAAAATTATTCAACAAAAAACTTCAAAGATTCATTGTTAACGTATCCGAACAAAATTTCGAATCCGATATAATAACTTTCTTAAAACAATATACCGTGCCTTCGTGTAACTATTATATTTACTCGGACGCACGCGTTCTAGAAAAATTAGAACCAATTATCCTTTACGCACTTCACAGGTCTAAAAATCTTTAAAACAAATAAACTATTGAAAGATATCGAGGATCCTGAGGAAAGCGACCGAGACAATGGAAAATTACCATCTCCGGTAAAACAAATCATCGTGGGATATCGGAAACCCACGAGAAATTGGAAGATAAATGCTTTTGCGCCCAAGGCCGGGAAGGAGGATATCTAACAGAATACGGGAATAACTGCGATATATATGTCAAAAATCTTAAATACGATAGACACCCCCGAAACTAGAATTAAATTTAGTCCGACGGCAAAACGCCCGTTCGAAATTATACATCTGGACAGCCTCAAGATGGAAAACCAGAAATTTCTAAATAACAGTGGACTCATTTTCAAAATTCAAGCCCAAGCTTATCCACTAAAATCACTTCAAACTGACCGAAATCGTCGATACAAACTAGGTCACTTTTCGCTAAATAATATACCTAAATTAATCATTTCGATAACGGTGGAGAGTTCAAGAAATAACCCCTCCAAGAGTTCCTCAAACTCCACAAAATTGATATTAGATTCACTTGCCCACAAAACCCATCTTCTAACGGAATTGTGAGCGTTTTCACTCTACTCTTATTGAACATATTCGACTGTTCAATAACAGAGAGAACTTTTAAAAATCAACCTATAGCAACTAAAGTCTTATACGCTTTAATAGCTTATAACAATACAAAACATTCGGCTACCAAACTCACCCCTTTCGAAATCAAAAGCGGACACATCGATGATGATACCCCGCTAGAAATTCTCTCCAACGAACCCCTTATTTCCGATTACTGTCAAGTGCATAAAGAAAATTCCAAATTAATGTATGAAAATATTCATAAAACTTTAGACACCGGCAAAGCGAAAGTAATTTCCACTTTCAACGAAAAACGCGAAAAATTACCAGAAATCCCAGAAAAAGTATTCGTAAAGAACAAACAAAAATGTATTAAAACGAAAAATCGGTACGACCATGAAACTTTGAAAGTAGTGGACACTAAATTAAAAACAGGCAAAATTGTTCCACGCACTCCGAAAACAAAACTGAGAAAAATTCATCTTTCGAACATCAAAAGACCTCGAAAATTAAGAACTCCCGAAAAAACTGCCCCCATTCATTCGACTAACATTTTAACTTCAGAACAAGACAAAATTATTACGTATAAACGAGGCAACTTATTTAACGCACCCCCTAACTATTCCCTAGCTCACTGTGTCGCAGCCGACCTGAAAATGAGTGCAGGAATAGCGGTAACTTTTAGGCAAAAGTTTAATAATATAGAAATATTACGAAAACAAAAAATTGAAGTAGGTGGTATTGGAATCCTCAAACAAAATAAAAATTTTACCTATTACCTTGTAACTAAACAAGTTAGCCACGATAAACCAAAGTTAGAAGATCTAAAATCATGCCTAATTAAATTGAAAAGACACTGCATGACTAATAATATTACTAAATTAGCCATCCCAAAAATTGGTTGTGGACTTGACAAACTAAATTGGTGCGACGTAGAGCAACTTATTAATACTATCTTTAGAAACACAAAAATTAAATTCCTTGTCTACTCTCCAAATGACTGACTTTTTCAGCTTGACCTTAGCCTTGGCAATTGGGTCAACACACGCAGACAACCTCGAAGACATAACTGACAACGCCGGCTTCCTCTTGACAAAATTCAAAACTCCCTTTCTTTTTTCAGATAACTATTATATCCATTACTATTACAACCTAAATTTTACCCACCAAACGCATTTCGACATTAATAATGCCGTAAACAAATTAATAGCTATCATTCCCCCCGGTTCCAAATTCAATAAAGAACATAATACTTATTTTCGATTACTTAACTTCACTCTAGAAACACAAAATGAAAAAATAAATAACCTGGCTACCCATAAACGAAACAAAAGAGGGTTAGTGAATGGTTTAGGTTCGGTATTAAAATTTATCACTGGGACAATGGATGATGAAGACCGTGACAAATACGATCATCTTCTCAACCAACTCTCCCAGAATCAGAGAAAACTTCAAAGTCAAAATCAAATAATTTCTCGAACTCACGATGAGTTAATCAACAAAATTAACCACCAATTAGAGAATATACAAATAAATGAACGAAATTTGGCCAGCAGTCTTTCGGCTATGAAACACGAAGTTGCGAAAAACTCTGAAACTCTACTTATTCAAAATTTGGCCCAACTAACCTTATTATCAAATTCGTTCACCAATATTTTAGAAAACATTGAAAATTCACTCACTTTCTGTAATTTAAACATACTTCACGAGAGTATCATCTCAATGAAGGAATTGATAAAATTATTTAAAATAAACAATTTAGAAATTAATTTTGAAAATTATTGGGAAGCCACTTTATTCATTAAACCAATCTGCCGAGTTCATTATGGGTACATCGACATCGTTTTAGAAATTGCTAATTACAAACCATCAAATTTAACTATCGTTCAGTTCATTCCACTTCCCGTATCTAATAAATTAAATCAACAAATTATATTAGACGAAACATTTCAAAATTTAATAGTAGTGAACAGTAGCATTGTAAAAATCGACTATTGTTTTAATATTAATCATAAATTCTTTTGCAAAACAAGCAATGTAATAGCATCAAATTGCATAAATAACTTAATGTTAAATAAAGAAAACAATTATTGTAAATTTAATGATCTAATCCAGTATCCTGTAATTATAAGAATTCCTAATACAGATACTACTATTATAAATATTAAACAAAACAATGTATTACTGTATAAATGCGGAGACACCCATAAATACCTAAGAGTAGGACTGTATAAAATTGAAAACATAAATAACTGTTACTTAAATAATAGGTTAATGGTTTCAAACTTCAACTATTCTTTAAATATTCCTTTACTAGCCAACAAAGATTTTAAATATATATTAAGTAATAAGGCTACCATAATACACTCATTAAGTAAAATAGATGTGAATAACATAAAAGGGAGCGAAATAAGTGAAATAAACTGGTATCCGACCCCTGTAAAAAACTATTTAAACACTTTAATCATTATAATATTACTAATTGTAACATGTGCCTTTGTGGCCTATATCATAAATAAATATCGGAACCAATATAATTTTCGACTCCCTACTAAGTTAAGGAAAACTAATAATAAAAAGGAAACTAAATTTGAACTTGAAACCACTAGCTTACCGGTCCCAAATGTTGAGGCTCAGCCGGAAAATTCCATTTCTCCGGATGAACCTCAATCTTAAGGGGGGAGGAGTTATATATTCTAACTACCCTCTTCTTCCCTCCTTGTGTCTAGCGACTTTCGCTGACACAGCAACAGTAAAATAGGTATAAAAGCCAGCCGCTCGGCTAGGCAAAGCAGTTCAGCGCTCATTTGGAAATACTGCCCGGTGACTCTACCCTAACAGGTGCACCCCTCGGCCCCAGCTAAATTTCGGTGGTCCTAGTCCAAACAGTGACTCAGGCACGAACGGTTAACCCGTGAAGAAACTACATCACTATCACCTTAGCGCAGCTCCCGGTAACTATACTAACTTTTCGGAACTTTAAAACCGGTTATAAAAATTTATGTTTTCAACTTACAACAAGCGTGTGTCCCCTTAATATATATTTTCTCACGACAATTTAACTTTGTAACTCCAAGTGTAATAAACATTGTAAAACATTTAATTTTCAAATAAATAAATAAATATATAAAAGAAAAGGAATCGTATCTTAAAAGACTATAAACATTCTATTTCATTTTAAACTTAAAACCGTACCACTATATTTTCCAGTAAACCCGTCAAAAGTCTAAAATCTAAATTCAAACTATCCAGCGCGTAACAAACCCAGCTCTGCCAAATTCCTCAAATATTTTACGTGTTTGTCTAGAAACGATTTCTTTTTTTTAAAGAGTCCGGACACGTAAAATATAACTTACATACATCCGCACGCACTAAATGAAAAAATCGCACTTTTTGGCCTCTCGACGAGACCCCTTGTAATTTTTGGCAAAACCGTCACGTGCTAAAATTCAACCTAATTGAATACTACAATTTGTGACTTTAATTGAGTCCATGGGTTCCGTAGTCTTTACCTGAGGACTCTTTGAAGCCACGCTTGCCCCGAGAGCGATTACAATACTTTACCCATGCTTTGCATTGGATAAAGTAAAAAAGATATAAAAATAAAATACATTATAATTTCATAAAACGAATATTTTTTTTTAATGATTTTATACGTAAATAGTTCATATTCTTAATATATAAATATATATATTCTTAATAATACAATAAATAAATTAATAAGATCACAGAAAATATATTTTCAGATTAATTAGTAAATAGTAATGAAGAGTTTCCAACGATGGCTCCGTTGTGAATAATGATAACATCGACAAATCCATTATAAGTGATTGAAGGAATTAGCTACAAAATAAAATAGATTAATATAACGATCATAGGATAAAAGGAGTGTAGATTAAATATTCTTACTTTAGGTGTAAGTAGAAAATATTGGCCTGTGGTTCCCTCACTGGCTATCTTTACTAAAAGATTCATCACGTGTCTTTCGTTGTCTACGTCCATACCCTGTTAAAATAGATTAGATTTATAAGAATTCAAGTTGCCGATAAAAATAAATTTTAAAATATAACCAAAGTCAAGCCAACTACACAGCTGTGAAAAATGAACGAGGAAAAGATTAAATAAAAATGAAATTCCAAATTCATATAGACATTAAGTATCAGCTTGGGTTCGGGGATCACTGGTCGAGGGGTTCTTATAAAGGCGTCGCAGCGCACATGCGAAGATCCCGGCTGATCCTTTTGTATATAATATAAAAATCCTTTTCTTCGTTCCCTAATTTAATAAATTTTAAATTTTCTAAGAAAATCACAGGAGAGTGTCACCTATTAGATCTGGGAAATGGATTATTTTTAATAATGTCACAGATTGGCTCGGATTGCTTATTTTGGCACTCGGGTTGAATTCCCGAGAAGATAAAAACAAACCTTCTGACATATAATTAAAAAATATAATCTATTCCATCTTGGATTTAATAGATAACACCCTCTTGTGATTATGTATTAAACTTTTTTAAAGAAAATAAGTTCATAGGTAAATGGTAAATTTTAATTAAAATACAATTCGATCTTTATTTCTGATTTAGTTTTGTTGCTTAAATAAATTAATATATATTTATAGTAAGTTGGAACCTACTTGATTGATTTCATCAACCGCAACAAATGGAACTTTTAGGGAAGACTGCATTGCGATAATATATATTGCGGTAGAAATGGCTCGTTCTCCTCCTGATTGAGTGAATCGATTGAGTTCTTGAAGAATTTCATTGTCCCGAAATTTCACAAGAATTTTAAGACCATATTCACGGGCATCATTTGGCTAAAATTATATATAATTAATTAAATTATATATTTATGAAATAATTAAACAATGCTTTTATAAAAATACCTTTTCGGGGGAAATATAAAGCTGAATTTCTCCAGCACATTTTATTTCAGCGAAATATTGACAGAAAGATTGATTAAGTTTATTTATAATTATGGTAACATTTTCAACCCAAGAGTTCTAAAAATGTGGAAGAATTAGTAATTCTTAATTTATATTATTAGCTTGCTTGATTATACTATACAATATACATAGAAAGTCAATAGATCAAAGGAATTTCTATAGAGAAATGAGGTTGCATGAGTGACTCGGGTTGCAACTAAAAAAGCCATTCCTTTATTCTAAATCTTTTTAATCTTCAAAATAAGACTAATCAATTTTCAATAGAAAATATAACTATAGATGTGATTTGCTTTTTTATGGTCAGATTGATAAACTGGAGAATTCTTTTGAATTGGACTACCCATGATGAAAATAGAAAATCGGTTAAAATCTCCTTGTTGATTCACGATGTTTTGGCATCCTGTTCTGAAGCCATTTTCAAGTAATAATAGATAATGGTATCAACTAAGGAAATATCTATTAAAATGAGTAAGTTTTTATGAAGAAATGGCTTAGAGTTCTCTCGTGGTATGGATAAGAGCAGAACGCGGCGAGAGGCTAACGCTTGAGACTGAGTGCGCAGATAGATGAAGAAACAAAGCAATCAAGTCATATAAGTTAAAGATTCTCATTTCTTCCACTTCCCCCCTGTAGCAACTAGCAATATGCTGAATCGCTTTCCCACGGTGCGGCTGCATTCTTCCTCTTCCTCCGCTAGCCCACAAGCTTATGCAGTATCAGCATAGCAGATTCATATAAGAAGGGCTGTTCGCAGACATAGAATTTAGAATGATTCGGGCGGGCGGTCGCGCTAGACTTCTCGCTTTAGAATGGTTCGCGAGGAGACTAACTATACTTCCTAGGCTAGACTTTAATAGGTCTCCTCACTACAGTATTAGTAAATCTCTGCCTGAACAACAGTGAGTACTGGTCACGCTAAGTGGACCAACCGAACGGTATAACCCGTAGTATTTAACACCGCGTACTTCACTTCGTTCTCCTGGGTTGTCATCATTTCGTGTGACACTAAACGGTCGACCCGTAATACCCTCCATCTAACCCAGTATAATTTTATAATTTTATATTTAACTTTACAAAACCCTCCTCTCTCAAAGTTCAAATCTCGCTGTGTCTAAAATTCAAACTGTGCTGTGTCTACTTCTAAAAAATCTCGTGTATAAACATTATTATAAAAACATAAACATTGTAAACTATTTTCAAGAAGACTTTACATTAAAACAAAAATTTAAATAAATAAACTTTTTTTTCTCCTACAAAGTTCCGACACCCAAAATTAGATCTAAAAAGTCTAAAATAAAGAAACAATAAAACTATCCAAGCATCACCATCATTTACTCTACCGCATAAGAATTTGTAGTCTTAATTTTTAAAAAAAAATTATTAATTAAGACAAATTTAACTTATATAGGTGAGCAGTGCAAGGAGGGACACTAACGAGGGTGGATATCGACCTTTTTAATTTTCAGAATAGTTTGTTTGCTTAGCGCAGATGGAGGTTGTCAGTCTTGCTTGCATCTTATAGGTTCAACGCCATTAACAATCTTTTTTCTATCTGGACAGATCTTAAAAAAAATTCGTGAGTCTCATCCCCAGGTAGCACAAGAATAATCTATAAATATTCTGATATCTTTTCTGGACATTGGAATATCATGTGAATAATTTTTCAATGTTCGTAGATATTCTGGGGATTTTCTTAGAACTAAAATATTCGTGTAGGACATTTAATTCAATTTACTAGAATATTCTTATTTGAACATTCTTAGATTATCCACCAAAGGATATTCCCGGAAGATTTATACAAGAATTTTTCCAGTGCATATATTCTAAGAATCTCCTGAGGATAATTGGAATATACCTATATGAACTTTTAATATATTTAGTGAATATTCGTAGAAAATCTCTTGTACTGCCTGGGTCCACATAAGCTCACGAGGAAAGTGAAACTTCTGTAGATGTTATTTGTATATAATAAGGCCAAAAAGTTTATCCCCCTTAAAAAATCGCACTCTATGCATGTGCTGAGACTCATCTAGACACTCAACACATTCTTCCTTTCTCGGACTCAGGGCTTGTCTCTTATTTCCCCTCCATTGAGTCATTTCCCCTTTATTGTGATAAAAATTTTACGTGAATCGTGAGCAACTTTTCGCGGAAAGCACGGAAACATACAGACAGACATACAGGAATTTTGTTGAGGGTGTTTTCGTTCATAACTTTGCTTGAAACGTGTGCAACCAAAATTTGGCGTGATTTGGAGCAATGTACAGACAAAACCTTAATTTTATATATATAGATGGAGCCCCAGTCCTGACCTCATTCTCCACCATCAAGCATTAGTTCTCGTTCTGTTCGTTCCTTATAAGTAGAGACCGGATTCCTATGCAATTGCATATTTTGTTCGCCGACACATACGACCCAGGAAATCAATTAATGTGAAACCTACCAAGTATTTTTTATCCAATAATTTTAAAAAATGTTTCACCAAGTATCAACACCAAATTCTTTAAAAACTAATCAATTATTTATCTATCCGAATCATGCATCTAGGATACTGTGGGTTAAATTTTATACTGCATATTTTTGCATATTTGAGTAATATTGCATAAAATTGCATATTTGAAGGATTTTTTGTCAAATAATGCACATTTCGTGCCAAATACAAATATTTTAAAAGCAACTTTTCGGAGAAAGAATTAAAAAAAAAGGAGAAATAAAACAGGAGGACACTTGTGAACATAAATTATTCACAATTACAATCAAATTTTAATTATTTCTGAGAGCATTTGTTAATTATTACTTTATTTATTTATTTTTTAACTGCCTTCGGGAACTATAGCCCATTTTGTACATTGAGAGTTCGTGTGTAAATTAGATCAGATTATTATAGCCGGTCAAATATTTCCATTATTTTATTAGTTTATTATTTGTACGTCAATAAGAAAAGCTTGTTAATATATGGTAAAAAATCAAAGCAATACAATACAATCGTGTCTGTTAAATAAAACTACTCCCCCCCCGCGTATTTTTTCGTTCACATCTTTGAAACACAATTATATTTATTATGTTTATTTTAATCAGGTGTAACTATTATTCTTTGAGTTTAAAGATTTTTTAATAATAATGTAACGAGAATTTGGTGCAATTGTCTATAGCTTACTTTATCATTTTATTCCTCATAGCACTCCTTCAAATATATAGTCATTTCAATTTTCAATTTTAATTTTTTAGTGCATAAAAAAATTTATTTTGCCATCTTTTACTGCATAAATTTGCATATTTCAACCAATTCTGCATATTGCTTGCATATTTCAGCATTTTTAACTGCATATTTTGGTACTATTTACTGCATAAAAATCCGGTCTCTACTTATGAGGAGTAGCGCTGACATCCTCATCCTGCTGCCTCTCTCGACCCTTCAACAGCAAACTCCCGGTGCATTCTACTCTTAAACATAGGCATTACATTTTTGTTCACTATAAATTTTTCCATTTTCTTCAAAAAAATTGTTAAAAATTTCTAATTTCACTATGGATTGTTCAACTCAGAAAAATGTGAAGAATTCTGTTATTCTAGACACCAAAAACCTTTTTGATATAATTAAACTTATTTTGAATAAAAAAGACATAGTTGCTCTTTGCTGTTGCACCTGATAATTTCTAAATAAATATGTAGCAGATTAGTAATGAGTAGAGACCGGATTCCAATGCAATTGCATATTTTGTTTGCCGCCATATACGACTCAGGGGATCAATTATCTATCCGAATCATGCATCTAGGATAATGTGGGTTAAATTTTATACTGCATATTTGAGTAATATTGCATACAATTGCATATTGAAGGATTTTTTGTCAAATATTGCAAATTTCTCGCCTAATACAGATTTTTTTTTTAAATTAAATTTCCGGAGAAAGAATGAAAAAAAATGAAGAAATAAAATAGGAGGACACCCTAATTTAAATTCGAAGAAAACTGAAAAAGGCCTCAACGTCAAGAGTGTAGTGTTGGACTACGAAGTAGGAGGTTGAAACTTTTCTCTAAACGAAAATGACGAAAGGTTTCCAATATTTTTCTTTCAAAGTAAAAGTGGTGGGTTTAAGTTACTTTAAATTTGGCCCCATTACGCCTGAGGATGTAGGCTACATCGATAACAATTTTAATAGTGACCGTAGACATAATTTGAAGATAATTTAGAAAAATACTTGTAAACATAAATTATTCACACTAACAATCAAATTTTAATTATTTTTTAGATCCTTTGTTAATTATTTAATTATTTCTTTATTTTTTTTTAAATTGTCTTCGGGAATATATAGCCCATTTTGGCATTGAGTGTTTGCGTGTGTGTGTGTGTGTGTGTAAATTATTATAGGGATCAGATTATAGCCGGTCAAATATTTGCATTATTTTATTAATTTATTATTTGTAAGTCAATAAGAAAAGCTTGTTAATATAAAAAAATAAAAGCAATAATATACAATTGTGTCTGTGAAATAAAACTAACCTCCCAACCCGTATTTTTTCGTTCATATTTTTTGAAAAATTATTATATTTATTATGTTGATTTTATTCAAGTGAACCTAATATTTCTTTGAGTTTAAAGATTTTTTAATATATTAAATATAATGAGAATTTTGTGCAATTTTTTAAGCAATAAAAGTACATTATTGATACATGGTCTAGCTTACTCTATCATTTTATTTTTTTTATAAAACTCCTTCAAATATAGAGTATTTTGTCTTCAATTTTAACTTTTTAGTGCAAAAAAAAATTTATTATGCCATCTTTTACTGCATATATTTGCATATTTCAACGTATTCTGCATATTAATTGCATATTTCAGCATTTTTAACTGCATATTTTATGGCATATTTTGGCAGTTTTTACTGCATTAAAATCCGGTCTCTACTAATGAGTGAACAATTAGAAAATATATAGAAAAGTGCTTTTATAATAATATAATATTCCTATAATATGATATAATATAATATTTAATATAACGATATAGTAATAACAAATTTTAATATAAATTATTTCATGTGTCATATTCATACCTTAATTTCCAGTAGAGAGCTAGTTATCATTTCTTTTCTTTTTACCAATTTATTAATTGTCTCTGTTAAGGATTGAATTAGTTTTTCTCTATTTTTAAATTCTTCTAATACTGATTCGTTTGTGTGTCCCAAACAATCCATAGAAGCTCGAATTGACTAAACATCGAAAAAGTATCATCAGGATTAAATTAAAAAAAAACATTTAAATAAAATATAAAATTTTTATTATTGAAATGAAGTAAAGGATCCAGAAACGTCCGTTGAAAATGACAATAAAGAATAATATTTATTTCAAGAAAAATAAAAAATAATTCTTACTAAAAATTATATTATAATTTTTTTGCAACGAAATTTTTCTGGAGAGAGACGGACTGGTAGAAATTTTAATTGAAAGTAATGGAAGGCAGCCCAGAGGTAGTGAGGAAAGAAAAAATTAACACATATAAAATAAGGTGTAATTTATTGGAATCCTTCCTCCTTTCCTTTCAAACCGACGTTTCGGAGGATTTTTCCTCCTTCTTCAGGGTCTATAAACCAATATGACAAAATTATAAAAATGGGGTTGGTCATCATACATTTCAACAATAAAACAATACAATTATAAATACAATGTACACAACCATATTATCAATACCATTCAAAATCTTATCGTTAGAATTTCTCGAATCGCTGACAAAATATTTTGGAAAAAAAAATATAAATATTATCCAGGAGATCGTAACTTGCAATAACTATCCTTTATGCATGTTCAGATCAATCATCCGTCGTGCACTTCACAGTTGTAGCAATTCTAAAATTGTAACGGAAAATGAATCAAAAATATATGTCAGCATTCCGTACTACCCAAAAATCAGTGACCTATTAAAAAAAATTCTCTCTGTGGGGTTAGTGTCGCGCTAAAACCAACAAATACGATCAACTCGTTATTCAACCAAAAAGACAAGTTGGAATTAAAGATGAGTACTGGCGTGGTCTATATGATTGAATGTAACGGAGACGGAGTGCTGCCATGTAATAAAATGTACATAGGTCAAACAAAACGGCGACTAGGTGAGAGAACACGAACTATCTATCTCAAAAATAATTGGAAACAATACGGCCCTTGCAAATCATGCCCAAGATAAAAAACACCAATTTAATTTTAACAATTTCAAAGTTCAATTTTATGAACGAAATTATTTTAAAAGAAGAATCTTGGAAATGATTTGCATAAAAAATCTCTCACATCGCGCCGTAAATAGATAGGACGTGTTGTATTTGAATATATGCTATGACGGAATTGTGAATGGATTGAAATTGATCAATGAATGAATGAGTTGTAAATAATAGAATTTCGCTATTCTGTGGATTTGTATATTGTATTGTATATGTTAAAAAAAAAAATATTGTATATTTGTATAGATATGTAAGGATTGTGATAAATGAATTGATCAATGAACGAATGAAGTATAGATGTGAATATGATATATATTTGTATGAATTGTGAATGTATGTTGTATATTTGTGTATCTAATTGTACATTTTGTATGTTGGGTGATATGAACCAACCATATTATTTGAGAATATGTTAATAACTAATCCCAGTACGCACTCTTGTGCGCATTTGTCATGGAAGGGGTTCGGTCTATATATATTAGATTCAAAAGCCATTTAGCCATCTAATTAAGAAAAGAAGGAAAAAAATTTTTTGTCTTTCTATGCCTTTTGTTAAAAATGAAGAAAGTTTTTGAACACTACTGTGGAGAGAAGTAGGAAACATTTTATTTGTTTCATTCATTGACCCTTTGAAGTGAGTAAATTATATTTTTTTTCTATTGATAATATGGCTGTGTACATTGTATTTATAATTGTATTGTTTTATTGTTGAAATGTATGATGACCAACCCCATTTTTATAATTTTGTCATATTGGTTTATAGACCCTGAAGAAGGAGGGAAAAATCCTCAGAAACGTCGGTTTGAAAGGAAAGGAGGAAGGATTCCAATAAATTACACCTTATTTTATATGTGTTAATTTTTTCTTTCCTCACTACCTCTGGGCTGCCTTCCATTACTTTCAATTATATTATAAGTTGATAAAAATTGTATATGTTAATCACCTCGATTTTATTATTTATATCATCAATATCATCTGGTAGTTTTTCAAAAGTTTTTTTAATTTTCTTAAACTCATCATCACTGGGTGTGAGTCCATCTGTTGCTGAACGTGCTTGGATAAAAGCATCACGTACCGATATCTCTTTTTCTTTAACTAATCCTCTTAGTTCTCTTATTACTCTCTAGAATTTTTATTTTTAATAAATTTAGTTTACTTTGGTTTTCAATTTGAAATTAATAATAATAATAATAACCTCTGTTTCTTCAAAAGTATTTTTAGCCTCTCTAATTGAAATTTCAATCTCTTTTAAAGAATTTTCAATAATTTGAGATTTATGATATGTTAATTCCATGTCCCAATGAATATTTTGCATTTCGGACAATTCCAAATGAGACTTAGGTAGTAAGTGTAAAATTTCATTTAAGAATTTCTGAAAAAATTGAGAAAAAAATTATTTAATTAAAGATCAAATAAGGTACTGTATATTTCAAAATGTAAAATTTTTTCTTGGTATATAAAAATATATTTATACTATCTGAGAAGCCGCCTTCGGCGGACGTCTCCACTGTCCAGGGGGCTACACACCCAACCCGGGCCCCCTGCATTCCATTCCCGAACCCCCACCCCACTCTGAACCCTTCCCCCCATTCCACTTCCACACCGACCCCGGGCACCTTGCACCGCGTGGTTAGTTTTTGCATTTCTAGCCTTCTAGTGATTATGTATACAAAATTTGGTTGAGTTTGGTCCAAGGGCAAGAATTTCCATTTTTTGACCCCCCCCCGATTTTGGGTGGTTAGTTTTTGCATTTCTAGCCTTCTAGTGGCCACAGATTATGTATACAAAATTTGGTTTGGTCCAATTGTCTTAACTAACCTGCTTTCCCCATCAAAACCATGGCGGCACCCTCAAACCTTATACCACAGATATTTTGAAATATTAAACTTGTATTTCAATTAATATTTTAAATGTGAAATGTCTCCTTCAGGAGTAAAAAGAGATTTTCTTGTTGATATATCAACGAAATTAATTTTTTCATCTCTCTATAAAATACCCATGTAAACAAAACTATAAGAACCCCCGCAGACTATCGATTTTTGATCGGCCGACAGCTTAATTGAAAAGTTTTTATTTTGCAAAGCCCTCGAAACTATAGTCCCGTTATAAATAAAATTTATAATTCCAGCAGAAGACACACTCTTTTATTGTCTCCTTAAATATATATAAATTCTGCTATCCTCGGCACAAAAACTTTCAATTCTTTTTACTCCCTTCGCAGTGACGTAATTAATGTCACTTAACCCTTTCCCCATATTAATACACTTTTCCGGGAAGATATTTTTTATCGATAACCTCATTATAAACATATTAAATGTTAAAAATAATTTTTATAAAAAAATAAAACCGACTTCAAAAAATTAAATGCAAGAAATAAAATAATAACTTAAAAATCAAATAAAATACTCTAAAAGGTATAAAATAATTATCTTATTTAGTTACAACTAAAAGACGAAATATTAACATGAAATTACTTTTTGAAGTCGGTGCCAAACAAACTATATAAGCGAGCGTACCCGCCAAACGTACTAAGTAAGATCCGTCGAGTGCGATTCATAAAATGTATATGTTTGGCACCGACTTCAAAAATAATTTCATGTTAATATTTCGTCGTTAATTTGTAACTAAATTAGATGATTATTTTATACCTTTTAGTGTATTTTATTTGAATTTTGAGTTCTTATTATTTTATTTAGTCACCAATCCGTCTGGCAAGCGTGGTGACTTAATGCCAACCCCCTTCCATTTGATGGAAGAGGCTTATATTCAGCAGTGGATTGTCGCTATCGACAGGCTGATGATGATGATGATTATTTTATTTGTTGCATTCAATTTTTTTGAAGTCGGTTTTATTTTTTTATAAAAATTATTTTTATTTTTCTCTTTTTAGTGATGTTATTAATAGTGACTTAATATAATACCTTGCATGCATCTCATAAGAGAAGGCGTCGGGCGAATGAATCAGAAAATGAAAATAAAATTCAATTCATAAATATATAAATTCTCTCGAAACGTTTGCGGGTTTTAAATGAATGTTTTAAGATTTTTTTATAAAATATTTTATTTATTATAATTTCGATTTTTTGGTCATAAGAATTGGAGATTTACGTTATTTCGTCATTGATCATATCTTCAGAACTTGACCAAATTAATATGGTTCCACCCCTAAGGTACCCTCTTTCCAATAAAAAAAGAATCATTAAAATCGGTTCATAAACAAAGAAGTTATGCTTGAACAAACATATAAAAAAGGTCCAATACCAATGAAAAAAACGGGACCAATCGGAAACTAGACTGAACCCAATGCAAAAAAAATCATAAAAATCGGTTCACAATTGGCGAAGATATCAGGTAACAAGACAAAAAAAAAAATCAGTCGAATTGAGAACCTCCTCCTTTTTTTAAGTCGACTAAAAATAATATTACCTTGTAATTTTTATAATAATTCTCTTTTAATTCATCCGCATCGATTTCCTGATTATTTAAATCTCTTAATTGAATTTGTTTCGTTCGTAAACGACCTTTTAATATTTCCAAAATTTCTAATTGCTGAGAAAGATATTTTTTCTTCTCATTCATTTGGACTATCTCCTCTTTGATTTTAGCTATTTGTTGATCTATGTGATTTAGTTTATTTAAAACTTCATCTTCTTTCTCGGATGAATGTTGAATTCTAAAAAATAATGATATTTAAATTATATGAAAATTAAAGGAATAAGTAATTTTTTTCATTATTAAAAAAAACATAATGGGATAAACAAATTTCCCAATTATAAAGAATAAAAATTTTTTGAATTAAATTCAAATATTTTAAGAAAAAGCTTATTTCATATTTGAGTGTTTTAATTGTTAATTAATTCTATTAGAAATTTTTTTTCAAAAAATTTTAATATATTCATAAAGTCAGCGATTTGGAATAACGATTATTCGAAAAAATTTTAATGGCCTTCGGAAGCTATTATATTTATATTCCATTATGGCCATCGAAGAGTGAACCGCGACCTAATATCGTGTACACCTACTTCCACTTTAATTTCCAAAAATTCCAGTTCTTTAAATACTAAAATAATTCCACATAATTCCAAACACGTGTACACTTAATTCCAATCGCTGTTTACCCCTCGATGGGCATTGAGTGTTAGTGTATACGTGTAAATTAGTGTAGGGATCAGATTAAAGTCAGATTGCAGCGACTCGGGCTTAAACCCGGGCTAGCTTGATTAGAAGGCATTTACGTTTTCAATTCGACCAACCCGACCCATAACAATTAATTTTTTTGTATTTTTTAACAATGACTATTTAATAAGAGTAAATCGAAACAATTAATTCAAGCTCGAAAGAGTTCCAAATAAAAGAGACGAAAAGTTCCAATTGTCGGATTGCAGCGACTCGGGCTTAAACCTGGGCTAGCTTGATTAGAAGGCATTTACGTTTTCCAGTCAACCAACCCGACCCCCTAAAATTAATTATTAATTAATTAATTCCACTTTTCAACAATTAATATTTAATAAGAGTAAATCGAAACAATTCACCCCAATTCAACCAACTCACTCGACTCCCTGGCTCACCGAAGAACCGTTTCTGCCCTTTCCCTGTATTACAGATACTATCACGGTGTCTGTTCAGTCGAGCTGAAATCAATTATCCCCCCTAATGCCCTCTTTACAAGAAACACGCGGGTTTCTAATGCTCAGCACCCCTTCGCTGTCAAATTGGATAAAAGTCGAACAAGCGCTTTCGCCAACTCTTTTATCCCTTTGACCTCCAGAGACTGGAACTCGCTCCCTGCCACCATCTTTTCCCGCGACTTATAACCTTCAGCTCTTTAAGACCCGTATCCACAGATACCTTCGACCCCCGCCCAACCCATAAAATTCTTTCTTCTTCTTTTCACGATGGAGGGGCCAACCCAGGCCTTTAGGGGTTGCACCTTTTTTGGTGTAACTCCTTCTCTCATCATTATCATAAAAAAAAATTAATTCAAGCTCGAAAGAGTTCCAAATAAAAGAGACGAAAAGTTCCAATTAAATGATAATGATTAATATGATTTTGAATTATCTGAAGTGAAAATGTACTAAAGATTGATGGTGAAAACTCAATAATTCATAATAAAATATTTCATCTAGAACCAACACCCAACTCCTTAAAAGTTACTCAATAACTCGTTATATTGTGGTTATGGCTCTTATAGTGAGGGTGCCCCTCTTACCAAAGCGAAATACAAAACCGTTGAAAGCATAAGTGAATACAATCCCATGGATTTACCTCAAGCATGTCAGTAGTTTTTAGTTTTTCATATAAGGTTGTAATACTGTGTGTTTATAGTAATTACGAGATATTACATTTCTATCATCATATTTTTATAAATGAAAAATAATCCTATCAGATATAAAGCTAAGCTGATATAGAAAAAGAGTAAAAAAAAGTTTATGTTAGAAAATTTTGGTTTAATATCAAACTCGAGCATAACATAGGGGTCAGGATGTCCGAGAGATAGTATTTGTCTTGGGAGCGGGAGGCCCGGATTCAAGCTCGGGTTCCGTGTACAAATTTGACCGATTATAATCTGACTCCAGAGACACAAAAACACATTTATTAAAAGAGGAATATAATTAAAATAGCAATTGACTAATTCCCAAAGGTTAAAAAAAATGAGATTCAAACGGTGATTGATTAAATTTTCATTATTGGTATGGGACAATCCGTAAATGATTTAATATCAAGGTCAGAGAATTAGTTTAATTAAGAACTTTGATTTATGATCAGGCAATTATTATCTCAACCAAAACATTATGTGAAAAAACAGGCCAAGTTCGAAAAAGTAGTGAAATCTAGTGGGTAGCCAAGTTATATTCTCCAAGAATAATCAAGTAAGAAAATAGTAGATCTCTCAACTTAATTATTCTTGGCGAATATAACTTGGTTACACACTAGATTTCACTTGCTTTTTCGAACTTGGCCTGTTTTTTCACATAATGTTTTGGTTGAGATTTCTCTTCTTTTTGTAAGCTACGAGGAAACCCGTTGGTCCAAAGTGCTAGAATTTTTATTTTGACACCCCCCTCCCCCCATTTTGGGTGGTTAGTTTTTGCATTTTTAGTCTTCAGTGGGCCCACAGAATATGTATACAAAATTTGGTTGAGTTTGGTCCAACGGGCTAGAATTTTCATTTTTTGACCCCCCCCCCCCCTCATTTTGAAGAGATTGAAACATACAAAATTTGGATTTTTTGAATTTTTCCTTTATTTGGGTCTCAAACTCTACTAGCAGGCGAAATTTCATGATCCTGGAATGATTGGAAGTAGCCTATAGATGTTGATGACCTGTCAGTGAGTGAGTGCCAAAATTAGCTATTTTCTCAGGTCCATATCTCAGAATCTATTATTATTATTATATTATCTATGTTATTGAAATTTGAAACTCCTTCAAGATGGATTACATATGTATATGGATTCCAAGCTGCAGGGGGGGGGGGTGGAAATTGCCTCGAAATGGTTCGTGTAAATAGCGTACAGCGTGTACAGCCGTACACAGTTAATTCTCGAATTTGACCTGCGCACGCTGTGCGCTTTGATTTATTCGGCTAGCAGAAATTATCTATAAGGATATTTATATAAAAGAATTAGTGTAAATTGAGAGGAACTACGGATGAGAAAGTTAAAGTAATAATCTATGTATGTAAGAAAAATAAAAATT
The DNA here is from genome assembly GCA_024734495.1 of Forficula auricularia. Lineage (NCBI taxonomy): Eukaryota > Metazoa > Arthropoda > Insecta > Dermaptera > Forficulidae > Forficula > Forficula auricularia. Next base: position 443,805 of record JALMQS010000880.1, on the reverse strand, counting down.
ATATAATAAGCATATTTTGAGCTAGGGAAAAAAGCTCTTAAATTCTTTTTAAAAATATATATATTATATATAAGGGCTTTAAATACAGTAAATAGTGTTACCTTCTTTTGATTTCTTCAATTTGCTTATGATCAACATAGGCAGATAGCAAATAACCTTCGCTTATTTGTTCATGGGCACTTGAAATCTCCCCACTATATTTAGATTTTTTAGAGCTGATTCTTGTGTTTTCCTTAAAAAAAAAAAAAAAAAAAAATGGTTATTTAAATTTTATTTTTATTTTAAATCATTTTTTATTTTATTTTATTTTAAATCAATAGACGGACAAAAGTGTCCTTGTACACAATAATACAATTGAAAATGTTTACAAAAGTTAATAAATATATAAAATTTGAAGAGATTTTCTTGCCGAGAATAGTAGAGTTGTTGATTTTAAAAGGAAATCAATGAAAGTATCTCTGCATGATACAAAAAACCATAACATTATAAATGAATATATATACCTAACTATATGATATATAAAATTTTTATTTGTTAAACGTTATACACATAATTTCGAAGAGTTAGCCTTCGTCTTCAGTCTTTGTTTATTAAAAATATTATATTATGGACACAAGTTCTCGATTAAATGGAAATTCGTTTGTCAGTCAGTTCATTCACCTTCAAACTAGTTGTTCTCATGAGAAAGATTAGATAAAACATTTTTAGTAAAAAACAATGAAGATGATGAAGCAAGCATTCGCAGCTAAAATATCTAACAAATAAAATTATATATCTTAGAGATGACATGGGCGGATCCAGGGGGGGCGGAGGAGGGCGATCGCCCCCCCCCATAGAGGCCCGTGCCTGGCAAAAAAAAATTTGTAAAAAAAAAACATTTATTTTTTCAAAAAATTTTAAAATTGAAAATAAAGTTCTATATATATATGTGTGTGTGTATGTGTGTGGGGCGTCTCTGACCCCCCCCCCCCCCCCCCCCGCTTGGACAATTCGATCGCGACACACTTCCGAGATAAAAAGTAGATCTTACATCGGGCACCTTATATACATTCGCCACCCCCCCCCCCCCCCCCCATAAAAAATTCCTGGATCCGCCCTTGAGAGATGAATATGTAAACGTATACCTATTCATTTATATATAGGTATATTCATAATGAGAAACATAGGTATTTGTTTATTTCCTTAAAACTCTTCATTGATTTCATTTTATATTTCTATTTAGTTAAAAAAAATCTATTTAGATGTTATAAATAAATAGTTCTTTTATAAAAAACTCTTAAAACGTTTATTAAATATCCAAACGTTTCGGGAGATTTTCTTCCTTTATCAATGGAAATTTAGAAAAATAGTTGTTTTAAGATGAAATGATAAAGTAACTATAAACAAATAAATATTTTGAAAATAGAGAATGCTACATATTTTCTTAGAGATGAAATTACCATAAATAAAATAAAAATAAAAATAAGTATGGATATTTAATAAACGTTTTGAAATTGTTTTTAAAAAAGAACTGTATTTATCTAATACAATAAAACATTCAATAAATTATTTCAAAATATTTAAATGGTTTAAAATTTAATAAAGACAAAAAGTATTAGTAAATACAGTTCGAAAATCCAGATTCGGGTAGATGAAATTTCACAAGAATTTCAAATCTAAGAGAATTTCTTATAATTTAAATAGATTAATAAAAAAATTATTGTATAATAAAAGATTCTTTCACTATTCAAGAATTTATACTTCACTCACCAGAAAAAAACAAATTTATATGGTTTTCAGTAATTTGTTGTCTATTATTTGCTGCTTCAAGGCCTCCGACTGGTATATTGTGTAGACCGGAATTTCTAACAAGATAACTTTTAATTGGTCTTGGAGCCGTAAATACATTGGAGAGATAGATTTTTAAACCTAAATGTCTGTAATAACAATAATTTATTTTATATAAAATATATCTATTCAATTTAAACATATTATAATATAGTAAGAGAAAATTAAATAAAATATAATCAAGGTATAAATGTTTACTTTAGAGATTCTATAGGAATCCTTGGTTCCATTATTTCTAAATCAGGAGTATGCAAAACATTTATGCGAAGGTCCTTTTCTTCTCGTAAAAGAACCAATAGCTTATTCATGTCTTCTTTATTAGTACATCCAAAAGCAATTAAATCTTGATTATTAACTGAGTTTTCCAAATATTTAGCATACATATTCTCTGCATTTATCTAAAATTAATTTTTTTTTGGTTATTTTATTAGTATATTTATTCTAAACAGTTTGATAAAAACATTACATGTAGCATAAGTGGTTCGTAAACATCATTTTGAAAGTGATGTTTATTTTGTCGTAGCCAGTTAGTAGCAGTAACAGCATCAGTTGAATATCTTTCCAAAATTTTAAGCCGTGAAAGTTCAACATTAGAAAGACGAGTCAAAGAATCATTTAAATCTATAAATGGAAAAATCAGAATACATAATTGTTATTTGCATTATTTCACCCTAGACCAGGTGATAAGTTTTCACACACGGGCTGTCTTTTTAGCCTATAGTGATTTTTAGAACACTGAGAAACCTTTGGTGTCGGCAGCTTGGAGAAGGACAGAGAGGGTGAAATATAGTGTCTATTCCAAATATTTTTTTTTTTTTTATAATTAAATAAATAATTACCCAGGCCTCATAATAACTGAACTTTATTAATGTCGAAGCGCACAAAGCTTCCGTGAAATAAATAAATATTGTAACTTAATAAATATTAAATAAAATTGTTTTTATTTTCTTGTCAAGAGTTTTATTTTAAATTTTGAAGGCCTTCAAAAATATTAGTTTTTGAGCCTCGCATTTTCTCTGAATGATCCTGCATATGGCTCACAAATCGTATTAATAAAAAAAAAAATATTTTAAACTCTGCAATTTTAAAAAATTAAGCCTAATTTTACTTAAAAAGATGGATACCCTCACACTCATGATAATTTTTTTTTTATTTTTGACCCCACAAAAAATTTGACCCTCACCAAAATATTCGACCAATTAAAATTTTTAAACCTATTTTTGATTTTGGAGAAAAATGCATAACTTATAAATTTCAAGTTTGTATTTTTTACAATAGACAGACGGAGGGACAAACATTAACGACACTAATACATTTGCAAGGAACCCTAAAAATGAAAACTATATGAATGAATTTAGTTCATATAAAGATGAACGGTATTTTGGTATAGTGGCCTTTCAAAGGTTTGAGATATTGAGTAGTAAATCCGGTCAAAAATTTTCCATTTTTTTTCCTTATTGATGTTTAGAAATATTTGAAACCTGGAGAAAAATCATTTTTAAACATGAATGTTCTCTCTGTTTCTTTGAATTTCAATATTCAAGATATTCTTAATATAATCAAGATATTCTCAATACTCATAAACAAGGTAGAAAGTTGGTTTTTCGCCCAAATATGTTTGTTTTTTTGTTTTTTATCAAAACTACGTGATAAAGAATTTCTATTTTTTTTTTTTTAAGTTACTCCGAATATATGATTCTAACAAATATTAGTTTATCATCAAGATGGTGAAAGTCCTTCAATGAAAAAAAATAAAATAATGATCATTTCCCCACCCTTTCCCTATCGAGCCTATTGTAAAAAATGTCATTTTTAATTGCAATTATTCGATGTTTGGTGTGGTAAATTTTAACAGTATGTGTATTATGCTTTTAATGACTTATATTCCAAGGTTCAAAGACTTCTTGAATTTTTGCATTTGTGAAAGAACTACCTTAAATCCTTAGCTGACAAAAAATTGCCATATCCCCAAAATTTGCAAAAAGCGTTACAAAGTTTTGATAAAGTTTTTATTTCTTTTCCTCATATATATTAATAAAATTTAATAATTTTTTAATTAAAAAAAAAATATAGTTTTTAAAAATACCTTTTATAGATGATGATATTTTGGATTTTTGAATAAGTAATTTATTTTTTTGTTCTTCTAAAGAATAGCAATTATCAGAAAGCTTTTTAAGAGCCTTTTGAAGAGAATTGAGTTCATTCTGAGTTTCTTTAACTAAAAATTTGACAAAATTCTATACTAAAGAACAATTCAATTTTATTATACATATCGGTAGATACTAACAGTCTATTTCTTCTTGATTTTTAATTTTTTCTTCAAGATCATTTATTACTATTTTTAAATTATTTAGATCAATTTGTCTTTTATTTTCATTTTCTAATTCATTTTCATAATTCGATTTATTTAAACGAATTTTATCTTTTAACCGTGTAATGTCTTTTTTTAAATCATCTTGAAATTTTACTTTTTCATTCCTCTTTTTGACTTGATAAAAAAAAAAAATAAATTAAGTAAATATAATAATATAATATAGAATAACTAGATAGAACAAAGTTCTAAAGGAGAGAAATGACATTTATCTTAAAGACCGGTAGGAAAATATATGTGGTGTGCTGACTAGCGGGGCCTCGGGCCACATAAAAGAGATGTTTTTTTTTTTATAATGATAGTGATAGAAGAAGTTGCACCAAAAAGGTACAACCTCTGTGGAACCGTGTATCGTGAAAATAAGAAGAGATTTCAGGGAATGGTTCGGAGTTGAAGGTATCTGTGTACGCGGCTCTCTCCTACCGGATGCTCAAATGTCATTTCTTCCTTTTTTCAAAAATAATTCTAAGATATGTAGATTTAACTCAGTGGCGGAACTACAATACCGCACGACCATGCAACGCATGGGGAGGGGGGGAGTACCCAATTTTTTGTTTTATTATTTTTTAATTTAAACATTTATTTGGTACTGGAGAAATAAACATGCGTTAAAAATTATGTATTTAGGAAATATTATATAACTTATTTTTTTTATGTACGATTATTTTCTATTAATTTCTTATGGTATTAGTATTATATTGTAATAAAAATTTAAAGTACAGAAAATTTTTTGAAAAATGTTTTTTTTGAAACTTTTTCAAATTTTTTTTTTTAATATAAAATACTAGGTAGGTTACACCATAAATAAAAGATCATTTGCTTGTTTAGCACGACTCAATATATATCTTCAGGAGTTCACAAAGGAACCCCTGAAGATGGGCTTATACCCCGAAATATTTATTGAGTCGTGCTAAACAAGCAACTGATCTTTTATTTATGTGAAACCTACCTAGTATTTTATATATAAAAAAATTTTTGAAAAAGTTCCAAAAAAACATTTTTCAAAAAATTTTCTGTACTTTATTTAATATGTTTAACCAAGAACTAAAATAAAAAATAAAAATATAATTAAATATAAGTTTTTCTTCCCCCAATAAGTTTGGGAGGAGCTGGAAAAATGTTCCACCACTGATTTAACTATCTGTATTATTTCAATAAACTATTTGATTTAAATGGATGAGGTTATTGAATTAAAAATAAAAACTTTAGTTTAAATAGTACATTTTCAAATAAATAAATAGGAAACATTCGAACAATTTCAAATTTTCTTTGCTATTCTATACTTACAAGTAAACGTAATTTATTTTCTAAATTATTTTTTTCAATAAATAATTTTTCTTGTTGTTTCTTAGAAGGCTCAAGTTTTTTATTTAACTCATCTAAATGAACCTTGGAGTCTTCTAATTTTTTATTCATCTTAGGAGAAAAAAACATTTATATTAATTGATTTTTCCAAACTAAAATCTAAATGATTATTTTACCTTTTTTAAATCTTCTTTCAATAAAGAATATTTACCCCACTTCTTTTTTTGAATTAAAGATTTCAATTCTTTTTCAAAATCTCTTTTTTTCTGAAAGTTTTCTTTATCTATTTGTAAACTAAAATTTAAATTAAATGGTAGCTTAACTAAGACAATTAGGAAAATTTTAAAAATTTACAGATTTAGATTAATTTTTACCTTGTATTCTTTTGAATTTCAGTATCCAGTCGCGTTTTTTCTGCAAAAAGTTCCTTTTCCATTTTAATTTCTTGATCATATAATTCCTTAAGTTCTTCTAATTGTTCCAGTAATTCATTGGAACCTTGAAATGTGATTTTTTGATATAATTTATTATATAAACATAGAAATCGTGAAAATAAATTAGGGTAAATATCATTATTTTGCCTTCTGGAATGCAATTCAGAAACGAGCCATAAAATTAAGCAGGATGTTTGACCATAATATGATAGATTAGTTTCGCCCTTTATAGGTACAAGCTACTGTGTCTTCGGCCTCACTCGCACCTCGGTCCTGCTGACATCTGCTTGGATTATCAAATAAGGCCCCACAAAAATTTTAAAACAAAAATTAATTCCATTTAGGGTACTTATCAATTTAAAAACAGTAGATAATCGAAAGAAATATCAATAAATCGTTTTTTACTAAATCCGAGGTTTCATGGATAATCTTCACTACTTGCCTGAAGTTTTTATTCATCTCCTCAGGAGCTCCAATCCGGTGCATTGTTACGCAGATGACAGCACCCTACATAACGCCCCTGCATTGCATAAATCAGTGCAGACATTGACTCCTCACTTAATTTAGACTTATACAGATTTAAAAACTGGGGATCCCAAAACTTATTTAAATTCAATGCAGTGAAAACTCAGAGTTGCCTTATTTCTAGGCGCGTCGGTAGAAACCTCCCAAACATATCATTCGATTCAAACTCACTGGAAGTCAGGGATAAAATTTTAATGCTAGGCGTCACACGAGGGTCTGACCTTTCATGGAATGACTATATCTCAACCACTACTAAAGCTGCAGCGCGCAAGCTTGGTCTCCTATTTAGGTCTAGACGCTATTATACTCCCAGTCAACTTCTTACACTGTATAAGGCTCAAATTCGTCCCTGACTCGAAAATGGCTCTCATCTGTGGAGGGGGGCCTCCAAGCATTCTCTTGCCACACTGGATGCGATTCAGAAGCGAGTAATTAAACTAATAGGGGACCAGGCTCTAACCAACTCACTCGACTCCCTGGCTTACCGAAGAACCGTTTCTGCCATTTCCCTGTACTTCAGATATTATCATGGTGTCCGTATCATCAGCCTGTCGATATCGACAATCCACTGCTGAATATAGGCCTCTTCCATCAAAATGGAAGGGGGTTGGCATTAAGTCACCACGCTTGCCAGACGGATTGGTGACTAGGAATCAGATTATAGCCGGTCAAATATCAATGCAGGGACTCGGACTCGAACCCGGGACTCCTGCTTAGAAGGCTAGTGTCTTAAGCTCTCGGCTAATCCGATTTGCGTTTAGTCGAGCTGAAATCAATTATCTCCCCTAAAGCCCTCTTTACGAGAAACACACGGTTTTCGAAAGCTCAACACCCCTTCGCTGTCAAATTAGATAAAAATCGAACAAGCGCTTTCGCCAACTCTTTTATCCCTATGACCTCCAGAGACTGGAACTCGCTCCCAGCCACCATCTTTCCCGCGACTTATAAACTTCAGCTGTTAAAGATTCGTATCCAGAGATACCTTCGACCCCCGCCCAGCCCATAAAATCCCCTCTTCTTCTTTTCACGATGGAGAGGCCAACCCAGGCCTTTAGGGAGTGCACCTTTTTGGTATAACTCCTTCTCTCATCATTTTCATTAAAAAAAAATCGAATCCGAGTGGTAAAAATAGCAAAGTGGGTCAATTGGCTAGATTGTGAGATGAACCCATCTAACATATGTATCTCGGGTGAATAAACACAGACCATCTATAAAATGTAATAAAGATTATCCATGACAGTTGGAATTTAGTAGAGGAAAACTTCCCTTGAATTCTTTAGAAAAAGCCTGCTATTTTTGGCAATTTGAACTTGAATATTTTATAGACCAGATAATGTTGAGCTCGCTCATTTATTAGCCTCATGAGATACTCATACACCCTTTGAAATATGATGAAAGTGCTTACTCACCAAATTTGTAATTTCTTTGTTAGTGTGTGTTGAAATTTAATACATTTGATTTCCTAGGGACCTTCTCCTTTTCTGGTAAGTGTGAAATATTCTCATACTCATTTAAATAAATAATGTAATGGCATAGCTTTCTATAAAATTCAGCATTCTAAGTTGTCTAACCTTAATAGTTCTAATTTTTGAGGCATTCCCCCATATTAAGCCCCATGGAATAATCAAACACCCTTTTAAATTAAGGCTTATCTACCACCTAAATTAAACTATATTTATTGTCTCAGCTTGGAGATTTGATAATTGTTTTTAACTCTCCCCGTTTCAACTTTCCTTAAATATTCAAACACCTAGAGTAACTTGAGTGCCTACTCCCTGAAATTTTTTCAATTACCTCTTTTTGAATATTAAAATTTTATAAATAAAAAAATTTAGAATAAATATGTTACTCACCAACAACTTTCAAAGTATTTTCTAGTAGAGCTTGATTATTCATTTTAGCAAAGTCTTGTACGCGATCTTGGGGTAAAAAAGTGCAGAGATTGTTTATTTGAATGTTAAGTCTTGTAGTTAGATCTTCTATCTAAAAATTTAATAAAGTTTTAATATAATGAATTATATTAAACAAATATAACAAAATAATTACTTGTTTTTGAGAGGCAGATCTTCCATCTATACTCCAGTAAGATTTATTTTCAAGATTAATTTTTCGAGTGACTTCAATGTTTTCTTTGTCATTTTTTTTAAGAGTGAGATGAATTTCCGCATCATGTTTACCGTGTTTAATATATGAAGAAAGCTATACAAAATAATATTTTATTAGAATTTTAATAAATTAATATTATTCATGGTAGTATCTATAAAAAAGAGAAAGTTCGGAGACACTTCTACAAAGGTCCATGGAGGCCGATGAGCGTCACTTAATGCTAGATATTCTATAATTCTCAAGAATGAATGTTATTGATATAGTTGTTATCTTATGCTTATGATATTGTATATATGTACCATATATATTGTATTGTCAAGCTGTTTTTCATTAGTTTGTGTATGGGGTCGGTTGGTTAGTTGAGTGGTGCCGTCGAAATATTTGGATTAACCACTTGGACAAATAATAAATTGCTGGAAATAAGCAATTGAATTTTATTCATCCTCCACTATAAATAAAATTTCATTACAAATAAATTTTTTAAGGAGGTTCTTTCGCGGCAATCCACACAAAAAGTTTTAGCCTCGTAACCACTCTATATGTTAAATATGAACGGTGTTAAAATTTTAGGTTATGTTTTTTTTAACATGACTGTACATTTTACGCTACTACATTCTATTTATGAATGGATCGTTTCCAAGCCATTGATATTTTATCCCCTCCGCTAAAAATAATCGCCCAAATATGTTGTTTTTTTTTATATTTTTTTATCATTACATGGTAAATAATACCCACCCTTTCCCTATCTTCCATATGTAAAAAATTTCATTTTTAATCGCAATTATTTCATGTTTGGTGTGGTAAATCGTCTTCAAATTTTAACAGTGTGTGTATTATGTTTATTAATGACTTATATTCCAAGTTTCGAAGACTTCTTGAATTTTTGCATTTGTGAAAGAACTACTTTAAAGTAGGGATGTAGTTTTCGCAGAGAAAGGTCAAGTGTCAAAATACAAAAATACGTATTTGAGCATTTTGCTTTATTCTCCCCCCCCCCCCCCCACACACACACACACAATACCCATTTTGGGTTAAATTTTTAAATTGTACCCCACCAGAGAAGGGGGTGTTATTTAAAAAACAACATTTTAATGGGTAAGAGGGCATTTAAGTATATGCATCTCAGTGTAGTGTAAGGAGAAGTAACTTGAGAATTAATTAAACAGCAATAATTTGTGAGATCAATTGCGACCGATGAAAGGTTAATAAATGAGACGTTACCCTAGACTCTAGCTGGTCGTCAAACTGCTGCCCGTAGCCGGTATTTGTGGGGCCCGCGACATAGCTATTGCCGATAGTATTTATCAAGATATGATATCCTACCTGAAGGAATATTTGTCAAAATTTCAAAAAAGATTTAATGATTTGATAAATATTAAGAACTGTTTTATTCTTGTAGAAAACTCTTGGCATTTTGAAGACAATGATATGAAATTATTCAGTTAGTTTGGATTTCCTAAAACTCAGTTGATGAAAGAACTCATTGAACTAAAATACGACACAAAACTCAAAGCTCATTTCTTATTTCATTGGAAATCGTGAAAATCAGGAACACATTGAATTTTGGAAAAATGTGCCTAGTAACTATAAAAGTTTACGAGACTGCGCATAATATATTTTGGCAATATTTCCTTCTACATATCTCTGTGAATAATTCCAAGACACAACTTCTCTAAAAAAACACTTTATTTTAGCCCTGAAAACCTGATTAATTTTCAATTAAGACAGTTGTTTCGCGACAATACTAGCAAAAAGTTAATGCTAGAGTATATAGTATAGACAATAAGGATTCATAATTAATAAGCCCAAAACTTTTTGCTGTTTATGTATCACTACTAGCCAATCCCATGCTCGTTTGACAAATCTAGCAACACTGTCCGAGCTTGTATATATTTTATCATAAAAAATTCAGATAAAGTACATTATAAAGGAAGATTTCTAAAACAAAAAGTTCTTAATAAGCGATTGAAAGCTGTTGCGACAATGGCTGAAGTGAAAAAACGTCAAAAAAAGTACTAAAGTTAACACAATTTTTAGGTTAAATACATGGGTTGTTGCCAGGTTGTTTTTAGTATAAATTTTTCATTATAGATTTTTCATTATTTATTCATTATTATCTCAGAAACTGTGTTGTAACTATGAATTAAATTTTTCTTAAAAAATGTATTAGTTATTGTTTAATGTTGGTTTAGTTTTTTATAACAATGGTAAGAAGAGTTTCTTAATTATAATTAAATATTTATGTAAACTTTCCGATATCCCGTATAGTGCAATGTATAAGAGTCTGAAAAAATCTATCTTTAGAATTTAATATCTCCGGAACTATATTGTTCATAAATTTCGTTTTGCCACCAATCGATGCAGAAGTATTTAAATAATCTGTCTAAATTTCAAAAAAATCATAAGAAAACCCATATGGTGAAACAACTTACCTACCTTAACTGTAAAATTAGATTTTTAGTTGTTTAGTCAATAAATAGTTAGTCAAATGAGTTAGCAAATGAGTGACTTCACAGGTTGCTATTGGCCTACAAAATCTATGGGAGAATCGCGTTTTGACAGCTCATAAAAAGTATATCAATTGATTGGTGATGTCAACTGCCCAATTCATAAGTGTGCGGCCCGCAGTGATACCGCACATTGTTCTATGTGACCCTTGACCAGAAAAGTGTGACGACCACTGCTCTAGGGTAACGTCTCTTTTTATTAATATAGATGGAACATAGGTTAGACATGAAGTTTTGCACCTCGAAGCCGTATAATATTTAGTACCTGGCCACCGAGCGATGCTCTGTAAATTTTTGCTTCAATTAAATGCTATATATTAATCCCCGAACCCCCCTCGCCCCAGGACCGCCAGCCCTGCACCCGCCGCAGCCCTCTCCCCCCGTACCCCTCCACCACTGCACCCGCACCTTCACCTCCACCCTCACCCAGTTTTTGCATTTCAAGCCTTGTAGTGGCCCACAGATAATGTGTATATATGTATAGGCGAGAGGTGAACCACGACCTAAAATCGTGTACACCTACTTCCACTTTCATTTCCAAGTAGAAGAGAATACATGACAATAGATTATCTAATGAATTCCAAAGTAATTCCAAAGACGGTGTACACCTAATAACAATCACGGTTCACCCCTCGTGTATAGGTATATAAATAAATACCGTATAATAATTTTTTTTTAATTAAATAACAATTTTTGAGTTCATCAATTAAATTTACAAATTCTAATTTAGAAAAAATACGTTTGTAGGATTTAAAACTCGATTTTTAATCAATTAAATTGGCTAACTTTTAATACTTATATATATAATAATATTTATAATGATCTATTAGTGGAATTTAAAATTAAAACCCCAATTAATAATTAAAAGGAAATTAAATAAAAATGTAATTACACATTTTTATCGAGACAACCACCTGTGAATAATTATTTCAATTAACAAAATATCCATCAAAAACAACTTAGCCGAAGATGAGACTGTAACAGATCGAATGTCCAACACAAAACCCTCCTAGCCCGTGAATTTCATCTAAATCGTTAGAGCCGTTTTCGAGAAACTGATTTGATATGTATATTTAATTTTTGATCGTTTAATATAATAAGATTATTTTTCAATTTAAACATGGCCCCATCAAAAAACCCAGGATCTTTCTTGTCAGGGCTGGGAGGCTTCGTTAAAGAATTTTAGAATCTAATCTTACTGAAGTAGCTCGAGCAACGATATTTGTTTTTCCTCCAAGTGCCAAAGTGATAGCGCACATAATTGAAGATTTGCCAACACCGTTTGGTCCAATGACAAGGTTCAAATGTTCTCCAAAAGAGAATTTACAATGATCATATGTCCTAAGAAAGAAAATTAAAATTATATTAAAATTGTTAATAGACTAAAAAATCGATGATTAAAATTTTACTTACATGAAATTACTTAAGCTTAATCCCACAATTTTCCCTGCCATTTCACTATTTTCGAAATTGGATTATTAAATTAATTAAATTTAATTTATAATTGAAGAATATAATCAATCTTCAAAAGAGAATTTGTTTAGTCCTCAAAAGATAGTTAAGCATAATGCTTAATGTAATCAAATTAATATTTTTGATGTTAGTTTTTTAGACAATAAATTAAAACTGTGTTAAAACAATTTATCAAACAATAGATTAATTATAATCATAATTAGTTCTGAAATATTGATAAAGGAATGTGTGAAGACAATTTCCCTCCAAATATCATATATCAGGGATATACCTTAAAAAAACTTGACAGTTCAATCGATTTTTAAAATAATAAAATTATTGAGAAATAAACATAAAGACTTGAATTTAAATTTATCTTATTTTTAATTAATTTCGTATTATTTGAGTATTATCAAATAGACATTAAATATATATATATTTTTTATATACCTAGGTATATAATGGCGTACAATTTTGAAATTCTAAACTAGTTTTGGAGGGGTATTAAAAAAAAAAAAGAGCCAAAGCCATATTAAACATAATATTTTTATATAAAAAATAAAAACGATAAAAATTATATTAATTCATTTTAGAAAATTTGAAGAAAAAAATGAAAACTTTCACTTTCACGTGTTGCCTTGCTTTTAGGATTTCGCTTGTATTTTGGTTTTGTTATTTTTTAAATTCTATTTAAGAAATACATGGTATAAGACTCTAGAATCATCATTGATGTGATATTAAGATTTATACTCTTAGGTTTTTTATTGTTGTAAAATTTATTGAGTAAATAAATAGTTAACGAGAATCCACGAAACATTTTTAGTAACAATTTTGGTAGCAGAGCGTGGTTATAATTAGAATAATTAATCAAAAGAAAAGATGACCGATACAACATTGATTCAATATAAAATTGAACCTTTGAATGGGTCATGAAATATGGGCACTTAAGGTGAGTGCAATTTTAAGGTCCAAGAAGTTATTTAAAAGAGTAATCCTTGGTCCAGAACCAGAAAAAAATGATATAAATTTTAATGAATGGGATGAAAAAAATGATGAAGCCTTCTGTATAATAATAAATACGCTAACCAACGAACAAGCCGGTATGTTTATCGGAGAGGTAAATGCTAAAAATATATGGGAAGAATTAAAAAGAATATATTCGGGAAATAAAGAAGATAAAATAATAGATTTAGGATTAGAATTGAAAAATATAAAAATGGGATCAAATGAATCGGTGGATGATTATATCACAAGAGGAAGAAATATAATATCTAGAGCTTCGGGACTTGGTCACAAATTCTCTGTGCGCGAGATAACTTTTCATATTGTTAGGGGAATTAATTTAAAATATGAGAAAATAGCAACTATCTTACGGACTCAACGTGATCAATCTTTGGAAGAAATTCAACAGATTCTTCGAGAAGAGGAACAAAGAATTAGATACAAACCAGGACAAAATAATGAGATAAATGGAAAAGAAGAAGCCTTTAAGGTAAATAATAAAAATAAACAAAGAAAATGTTACACCTGTGGCAAACCAAACCATATATCTAAAAATTGTTGGTTTAGGGAAGAAAATCAATTTAATAAATCGAGACAATTTGAAGTTCATCAAGGAGGAAATATAAAGAAATTTGACAAACCTTTATATAAAAATTCCTATATTTTCGAGATAAAAAGGAAAAAGGATACCAGGCTACACATAAATTAAATCAACAAGAAGAATCGCAACTTTGGAGCTTGGATTCTGGATGTACTGCACACTATGACTTGTAGGAATGAATGGATGGAAAATATTACCGAGTGCGAAACAGAAGTATACTTAGCTGAAGAAAAAATGGTTATACAAGCAAGTTCAAAGGGAGATATAAGAGGTAAAACAAAAGTTGACAACGAAGATCAAAAAATTATTATAAAAAATGTGTTAATACGTTCCAAAATTGAGAACGAATCTGTTATCAATATACGAATTAACCAGAAAAGGATATAAAGTAACATTTAATGAATATGGAGCGAACATTTACGATGAAAGTAATCATATAATCGGAAAAGCTAAAATTCAAGAAAGAATGTATGTAATAGAAATGATAAGGGAAAAACAAAATAACAATTTAAATGAAAATAATTTATGCTTCGAAACAAATAATAATGATAAAACTAATTTATGGCATAGACGATTAGGTCATATTAATGAAAATTATTTAAAAGAAGTAGCTAAAAGGAAAGATATAAATTTTGAAATTAATTTTGAAAGTTTAAAATTATGTGATCCATGTATAAGAGGCAAATTAACACAAAAACCTTTTAAACAGGTCACATAAGAATTGCATATTAAAGAACCATTGGAATTGTTACATATGGACTTAAGTGGACCAATGAAAAAACCATCACTTGGAGGAGCAAGATATTTTTTCATTTTAATTGATGATTTTACAATTAAAATTAAAAAAATCGCAAAACTCAGGCGAAGATGGTATAACTAATGAGATGATCAAATATGGTGGTCCTAATTTATGGAAAGAAATCATCTTATTATTAAAACAAATATTCACCCTCTGTAAGATACCAGAAGAATGGAAAACTAATATAGTTATTCCAATTTTTAAAAAGGGAGAAAAGGGAAACCCCGAAAACTACAGAGGTATCAACTTGCTCAATACCCATCTAAAGCTCACCACGTCTATTATTGCAAAGAAACTTACTAAAATAATAAATCTCGAAGATGAACAACAGGGATTTAGACGCGGGCGTTCTTGCATCGATGCTGTATTTGTTGTGAGGCAATTAGCTGAAAAAGCCTTGGAATTTAATAAACCTGCCTTTTTCTGCTTCATTGACATTGAAAAAGCTTTTGATAAGATCCAACTGAAGCATGTCCTGAAGATTTTGGAAGATCATGGAACACCAGTGGTCCTCATTAGATTAATCCAGGAAATATATCAAAATAATTATGCAAGAATCAGAATAGAGGGGAAACTGGAGGGAATGATCCCAGTCAACCAGGGAATTCGACAAGGCGATTCACTAAGTCCATTTTTATTTAACCTTGTGATAAATGAATTAATAAAAGACCTAAAAAATGTCCAAGGCTACTCAATGGGAGATGAGAATGTCAATATTGTGTGCTACGCAGACGACGCGGCTCTTGTTGCTGAAAGCGAAAACGACCTCCAACGACTCTTACATAAATTTGCACTTTCCTGCGAAAAATTCCAACTCAAGATATCCTCGAAAAAGACGAAAACTCTTACAATAGCGAGAGAACCAGTACGCTGTAAGCTACAACTTTATAACACCATAGTAGAACAAGTGTCATCCTTCAATTATCTCGGCATTCAGATTACCAGCTCCCAAAGTGTTAGCGAGGAAGTCAGGCTCCAATCTATTAAGGCGTCCAAAATATCAGGTTGCCTGAATGAAACGGTTTGGTCAAACAAGTTTCTGGGAACGGAAACAAAAGTTCGCATCTATAAGACCGTTGTGCGACCAACTTTGACATATGCGGCCGAAACAAGAACAGACACCGCAAAAACAAGAAAAATATTGGAAGTTTGGGAGATGAAATCGCTACGCCGAATTGCGGGTAAAACAAGGATGGACAGGGTCAAAAATGAAGATATTAGGGAAAAGTGCAATATACAAAATGTCAGCGTATGGGTCCAAAGGAGAAGAACAGAATGGAGGGCACACGTATTGCGAATGAATGAAGACCGGCTGGTGAGGAAGGTACATGACAACATCCCTACCGGGAAAAGGAGACGGGGCCGTCCAAGAAAACGATGGAAAGACGCTCTGGAGTAAACAGGCTTTTAGCCTAACAATAAGAAGAAGAAGAAGAAGAAGATTTTACAAGGAGATATTTTGTATATTTTTTAAAAACAAAAGATGAAGTGATTGAATATTTTAAGGAATTTAAATTAAGGTATGAAAAAGCTACTGGATTTAAAATCAAAAACATAAGAACAGATAATGGTGGTGAATTTGTAAACAAAGAATTTGAAAATTTTCTAAAAAATGAAGGTATCAAGCACCAATTAATTGTGCCTTATTGTAACTCTAATAGAAACAGGACGAAAATTATTACTTGATGCTGAATTACCAATAGAATTTTGGGCTGAAGCCGTAGCTACAGCTGCATATTTAAAAAATTGTACACCAAACAAACATATTAATTTTAAAACACCTCTGGAAAAATGGTACGGAAAACCGTCATCGGTGAACCATCTTAGAGTGTTTGGATGCTTAGTTTATTGGTTTATTCCAAAAGAACAAAGATGTAATAAATTTTCTCCAAAGGCCAATAGAGGAATATTTATTGGTTACTCAAGAAAGAGAAAATCCTATCGAATATATGATCCTGTTAATAAAATTGTGAAAGAAGCAAGAAGTGTAAAATTTTGTGAAGAAAAGATAGGTAGAGAATTTTTATCGATAGAATTAAATAATAATAACTATGAAGATTTTTATACAATTCAAACATGTGAAGAAAGCAAAACTGAAAAATTAAATCAAGAAAATATTGAAGTTATTTTAAATGATAAAATTAATCAAACAAATAATGAAAATTTGGTTAACATAGATCTAAATGGAGAAGAAAATAGAGAAAATTTTATTACGAATCAAGTTGAAGAGGAAAATTTTCCAAATCAAGATGAAATTCAATTTAAAATGAGAGGTCGAAAAAGGGGAGAAACAAAAGAAATTTTAGAAGAAAGGCACAAAAGGCATTTAGAAGAACAAGAAGAAAAATTGCAAAAGGAAGGAGTAAGAAGTTCAAATCGCATAAAAGAAAAAATTTAAATGAAGAAATAGTGCCGGAAAATTATGAAGATGTAATGAAAATTGAAGGAAAAGAAGAATGGCCTCAAGCTATGAAAGAAAATATTAAACTAGAGCATGTAAAATCTGAAGAAATGGATGCAGATTTTTTGACAAAAACTTTATATAAAGACAAATTTAACTATTGTGTACAAAAAATAAAATGTTAAAGATATAAATCTTAAAAGGGGGATTTGATGTGATATTAAGATTTATACTCTTAGGTTTTTTATTGTTGTAAAATTTATTGAGTAAATAAATAGTTAACGAGAATCCACGATACATTTTTAGTAACAAATTTTGAGCTCGAGAAAAATGTTTCTTTTGGAAAGATCACAACGCGGTAACTATAGAGGCTTGAGGCTCAGAGACAACAGATCAGCCTTCAACAAAATTTTTAAAAATGTAGTTATTTTTCCTCGGGTCTTAAATCTGGTACTGTTTTTTTGACCAGGTAGTAATTATATTTTAAGGTGACCAAATGGGATACGGAATAAATACAGAATTTCTTTCGTAATAATCCAAAACACGATAAAAGAATAAAACTAAATTTTATAAATTATTATCAGTTGAAATCAAATATATGTTTTTTACGATAAATATCTATTGAGGTGAGTAAATAATAAATAATACTTCAAATTAATATAATATATATGAGTCAGGTTGGCCGAGTTGTTAAAGAGCAAAGAGAATGCCTTTCTAATCAAGCTAGCGGGGGTTCAAGCCCGATTCGCTGCAAATATTTGACCGGGTATAATCTGATTTTTTCAGGGAAACTCAATGGGAAATCACCTCTGTGAAAAATTTCGCCAGGAAAATTACAACGGAAAGGATTACTCTCCATGGTAATAGCCGACGCTCGGAATTGAGTATATGGCACTTGAAGAAGAAGAAGTATAACATAACTATAAGTACATTATGTACCTACCTACAAAGTGGAAAGTAACTTTACCGTTAGAGTACCAAGAGATTTTCTCAAAATCCAGTCAAAAATATAATAGCTTATAATAGAAAACATTGAAAAAACAAAATAGACCACTTTTGTAACCATTGTATAATTAACTAGCTGCAAGGCCCTCCTTCGGCGGCCCTCTTGCTAGCCAGGGGACACGCCCCCTGGATCCCCAGCCCACGAACCCCACCCCGCGCACCCCATACCCTAACCCATCCCCACTCCATTCCACCCCCGCATTCACGCTCCGCACACCGTTTTTGCATTTCTAGTCTTCTAGTGATCCACAGATTATGTATACAAAATTTGGTTGAGTTTGGACCAAGAGCAAGAATTTTCA
The DNA here is from genome assembly GCA_024734495.1 of Forficula auricularia. Lineage (NCBI taxonomy): Eukaryota > Metazoa > Arthropoda > Insecta > Dermaptera > Forficulidae > Forficula > Forficula auricularia. The sequence continues at coordinate 425,168 of JALMQS010000880.1, read as the reverse complement.
TTTTTTTACCCACCCCCAATTTTGGGTGGTTAGTTTTTGCACTTCTGGCTCTCTAGAGGCCCAGAGATTATGTATACAAAATTTGGTTGAGTTTGCTCCAAGGGCAAGAATGTACATTTTTTTCACCCCCTCCCCCCACACTTTTTTTGGTGTTTTTTTGGGGAAATTTTGTCAGAAATCACATCCCCTACAACTTTGTTTTTCATAAAATTTGCCATAGGGTTAATTGTTTAGGAGTTATTTGATAATTTTCATTCGTGCGCCCCCCAAACCCCCTCCTGGGGTCAAAATATCAAAATGTTATATAGCTAAAAACGTAAGTTAGAAGACATCTGATGTAAATATGAAATTTCATAATAATCCCTTCAGCTGTTTTTACGTGAATCGTGAGTAACTTTTCGGAAACCACTGAAACAGACAGACATACATACAGGAATTTTGTTGAGGGTGTTTTCGTTCATAACTTTGCTTAAAACGTGTGCAACCAAAATCTGGCCCAATGTACAGACTAAACCTTAATTTTATATATATAGATTTCCTGTCTAAAAAATAATGCCTAGCCAGTATCAAATCTAAGGGGAGAACGCATGCAAAAAATCAAACACACTTTTATTAAAGTAGCTATGTTGAAGAGTATAGTAAAATGTTGCGTTTCTGCCTCAAATGGTTGAGTTGAAATGAATAATTTTGAAGAATAAAAGATACTTTTATTATTTTTAATGTACTGAATTAATTTTTAAGAGTGTTAAGTCTAAGGACGGATTTTGGATTTAAAATAAAAATGTTAGTTAAGGTGTTCTTAATAGCATTAGAAATACAATTATAAATATTCTGGTTAATTTTATAATATAATAAAATTTGTAAGCGTTTTGCAATTATATTGCAGTGCTTAATTATTTTCCCAAAATTTACCAACTATTTTTATCATTTTCATTTGTTAATTTGTTAATTTTTACTTTTATTATTTTCTTTGTCCTGGGGGCTTCAGCCTCCCCCCCCCCCCCCCCACCCCAATCCCCGTGGTTGTGCCACTGAGCTATAGGCTAATATTTATAAAATAGAAGTTAGTTTCGATAAAGCAGGTTCATGTTCGAATCTGGCGGCTTAAATGGCCCGCCCACTTCTTCTGATTGGATGGCACGCACGGGCACGGACGATATTTCCTGTATCCTGCCGTTGATTGTGAGCCCGGAATTCTCAAATGTCAGTCAGACTTTCATGTCTCCTCATGTCATAATGATTTATACATCTTGATCTTATAATTATAAATATCCATGTTAATAAAATGCTTATAACAAGGATAAATAAACTAAATTTATTTTCTCTCAGGAATAATAGAGTTTTTTCTAAAAAATTATTTTCAATATATAGTGGAGAAAAAAGACTTTTATTAACAAATAGTTTTAGCTCGTCTAATCAAAATACTCGTTTTAATTTTAACAATTTGCTTTCGCAAAATATAAATCTTCAACAGACAAGATGTTTTTCATTTCAGCCTTTCCTGGAATCGATTGTAAATGGCCAAGCTAATATTTTCAAATCAATCTCTGAAAGTAAACCTGTCGAATATGCCCAAGATTATCTCCATTTCATTCATGATTTTACCGGCTTGCCCTGGTGGTGCACGATAATCTTAGGAACATGCCTTTTAAGGACAGTAATTACTCTTCCTCTGGCTCTTTACCAGGTTATAGTTTATAATTTTATTTATTTTCTTAGAAAGACGGACCGGTAAGCGAAATAAGTAGGTTATAATGAAAGGCAGTCCATAAATTATTTACTTTTATTCAATTTCCGACGTTTCGGAGACTTTTTCTCTCCTTCTTCAGGGTATTGAATAGTTATTGATGGGTGAGTATAACGCGGTTTCCATTTGTCTCTCCTTTCAGTCATAGCAACAATATTACAATATTTTCCAACATTATAGTTTAATTTTGTTTATTAGGCCTCCGAGGACCGGGCCGCCTCTTACACAGATAAAAGATATATACATAAATTTATTTACAAACTTCACACTTTCAACTTGAGAGAGAAATAAATTCAGATTCAGAGCAGGTGGCTGAGAGAGCCAGGATTAATCCTGACTCACATTCCATATTTCTTTTTTTTTAGTATTTACAAAAAAATAATTATAGTTTTTAAGGAATTTGGCGTTGGTACTTGGTGAAACATTTTTTAAAATTATTGGATAAAAAATACTTGGTAGGTTTCACATTAAGATATAAAAAATAAATTCGTTTTATTTTTTATATCTAAATGTGAAACCTCCCAAGTATTTTTTTATCCAATAATTTTAAAATAATTATACGCCACCCGCTCTCTATGTTCTTCTGCTGAAAGTGTAAAAATTAAGGAGAGATTCCCTCATCGCCCTATATGTCAGATCGTTTATTGTTTTTTAGGATATACCCAGTGCGATGAGGGACTCCACCGCTTTATGCCACCACACTCCCTTCCACGAGAGTGTGATGGCCTCGACCCTGACCGAGCCCGCCCTGACTCCAACTCGCTCCTCAATATTATCCACCAGACTGGAGTTGCCCCTATATTTTTCAATTTTGTTTCGGTGGTCAACACCCAGTCCTGCAAGCACGGAGACGATGTGCACGTCCAAAACCCACACCACCCCCGACGCATCCTTTGCCACAATCTCACAAATACTCCAACTCGACACGCATCCCGTTCGTCGGCCAGACATCGTACCACAACGTCATGTCTCATAAGTGTACTTGGTTATCTGATGAAGGAGAGAAAATGTCTCCGAAACGTCGGAAATTGAAAAAACGTAAATAATTTATGGACTGCCTTTCATTATAACCTACTTGTTATAGTTTATTTTTTGTTCATAAATTTCTCTTTATTTAATCTTTTTATTTCGGTATATACTAGAAAAAGTTCGTCTGTCTCTGAGCTTTTTCAGAACATAGTCGAATTCATTATCGTTTTATATATTCTTAATCAATCATAAGTTTCCTGTATTTGATTCAATTGCGAATCGAATGCAGATGATTTTTGTCAAATATTAATTGAAAATAATATCCGAATTTATATATTTCTAACTTGAAATAGTGAAGTTAATTTTCTCAATTATTCTTTGAAATATTAATGAGAAAATATTCTTAATCGTTGGCCACTCGCTGTATCTTTGATTGTTCATGGATCGGACATTTAATACAAAAAACAATCAATAAATCATTTCACTCTATATTCATTTATATTTTATATATTTCTCCCTACCTTGCTGTACCCCTGGGCGGCCTATCTTCACTAAATTGATGTTTCGGAAGCCAATCATAATAATAATATTATTGAAATAAAATAAATCTAACAAAAAATTAATTTTATTATTATAAAACATAAATTTTCCAAATAATATAATTATTTACTAATTGATAATGAAATAAACTAATTCTTCTTTTCAGAATTATATATTGGCTAAAGTTGAAAATATCCAAGTAGAATTAAAGCAAATTGTTCCAGAACTCAAAAAAGAAACCACTTTTGCTATCAAGAAATTTAATTGGGATTTGAGATATGCGCAATTTATATATCGCCGTTCGGTAATTTTTTTCCTTAGTATCATTAGTTAATTATAATAATTTTAAGAAATTATTAATCTCTTGTAGATTTTTGTAGAAATAATTTTATATAAAAAATGTGAATGAACCATTCGAAGGTACTCATGCACAAAAAACAAATATAATTATAACAAAGACTGAAGATGAAGGTCAAGCCTCTGAAACTAAAGATTATCTCAAATAAAATGATAAATATATTCATTTAATTATTTATTTAATACAAAAAACAATCAATAAATCATTTCACCCTATATTCATTTATATAAAGCTATATGTTTATTTGTATAAGCTGAGGACATCCTCATTGATTTCCTCTTGAAAATAATTTCCAATTAATTTTTTTTTTAAATGGAAATCGATGAGGATATCATCTGCTTGATGCAAATATAAACGTATACCTATATATAAATGATCTATAGTTAGGGTAGTTAAAGACACTGCAGAGGTTAGATAAAAGCTGAAGAATTAAATGTATCTTGTCTGTCATCTGATTGGCCATCCCAGTTCCTCTATTTACCATCTACCGTTTATTAGTGGTAAAAAGCATTTACTTTGCGACATACAACCGGTCCTAAGTCAAATAATAACAGATGAGGATATAAAAAAAGATATATTTTCATTATAACTTTCCTCCTTTCCTCGAGCATTGCCTTCCGGCTACAATTCAATGCCATCTTATGGACATAGCCTAACACATCCAAGAACCATCTTCTCTTTTGAGCTATTCGCCTTCTGCTTATAATATTAATTCTCACCCCTTCAACACTTTGAACTTGTCTTTGTTTCGCCATTTTTCATCATTTCCAATTATTTCTTTATGCTAATTCAACGTTTAAAAATCTATTCAAGTAACGTATAGTTTTAATCTCTTTAATTTAAGAATAATTCCCTCAAAATAAATTTTTGATTCACGGGATAAGTTTTATGTATTAGATTAATGGTGAAAATTCTGAATATATTTATACTGGAAAAGTGTTAATGCAAATAAACTAACAACAAACAACAAAAATTAGACATTAGAAAAGATAACAAAAATTTCCCTGATCAGTGGCGTAACTAGCAAGGGCGGATCCAGGAATTTTTTATGGGGGGGAGATCGTATATAAGGTGCCCGATGTATATAAGATCTACTTTTTATCTCGAAAGTGTGTCGCGATCGAATTGTCCAAGCGGGGGGGGGGGGGGGGGGGGGAGACGCCCCCCACACACACACATAACTTTATTTTCAAAAAAAAATTGCCAGGCACGGGCCTCTATGGGGGGGGGGGGGCGATCGCCCCCCTGGATCCGCCCTTGGTAACTAATAATAATAATAATAATAATAAGCCTTTTATTTAACATAATTACAAACAAAACTTCAATTACATTAATTATATGAAACTAGGCCCTTCCGGGCATAGGCCTCTCCAAGGAATTGCCATGCTCTTCTTTGTCTCGCAGTTCTACACCAATCCCTATCCATCATCTCCGCGATGTCGTCGCTCCATCTCGCATTTTGTCTTCCTCTTTTCCTTTTCATAGTTATTGGGCACCATTCTGTTAGTATCTTGGACCATCTATCGTCTTGACTCCTAACCAGATGACCCGCCCATCTCCATTTGTACCTTTTAATTATTATTCTCAGGTCCTCGATCCCTGTTCTTTTATGACATGGATTCTGTTGTTATGCGATCCATTCTCTTTATCTTCAAAATCGATCTTATCATGGCCCTCTGTGTTCTCTCCAATATAAGTAGAGTTTTTGCTGTAGTTGTCCAAGTCTGGGCTCCATATATAAGTATTGGTATAATACATCTTTTGTAAACTTTAATCTTATTCTGAAGAGAGATATCATTATTTTTAAAAATGTACTTTAATCCCCAGAACTTGCTCCATGATTGACTTTTTCTTCTTTTAATTTCGAGATCCATTTTATTCTTAAACGATATGACCTGTCCCAAATAAATTGCATTTTCTTTAGTTTGTATTGGTGGTAAGTCGTCTTTCATCTTTACATTTATACTGGGACCGTTCGTTATAATTAAAGATTTTCTAGTATTAATTTTCAGACCCGCCACTTCACTCTCTCTACATACATCTCTAATCATATCGGTAATTTGTTCCTCTGACGTCGCCATAAGTATCAAATCATCAGCGAATCTCAAGTTATTGACATATCTTCCATAAATGTTTAAGCCGAATTTCTTTTGATGCCAATCCAACTGTCTAAATATTTGCTCCAAGGCACAATTAAACAAAAGAGGTGATAGCGGGTCTCCCTGTCTTACTCCTCTTTCGACGTCAAAGAAAGGACCAGATTCTTCCATCTGAATTCTAGCTTGACATCCTTCGTAGGTGTTTCTTAACAAAAGAATATAGCCCATATCCATACCTTGACTCTTCAATGCGTGAAATATATAATCTTGGTTTAACGAGTCAAAAGCCTTTTCGTAGTCCAATAGAGCTATATATACTGTAAACTGGTATTCCATCGCCTTTTCAATTATCTGATTCACACTTTGTAGTTGGTCATGCGTCGAGAAACCCGGTCTGAAACCAGCCTGTTCTAATGGCTGATTGAAAATTAACTTATTTTGCATCCTTTTCTTTAACAGATTCATAAATATTTTATAAACATTGGATGACAGCGTCAATGGTCTATAATTCCCAATCTCTCTTCTATCTCCTTTCTTAAATAATAAAATAATATTACTTTTCTTTCCACTGCCTTGGTATAATTTTAGTTTTTAAAATATTATTAAATATTTTTGTTAAATATATTTTAGTTGTTTTCATTGTATATTTTATAGTTTCATTTTTTATACCGTCTATGCCTGTGGCTTTGTCATTTTTTAACTTTTTTATTACATTTTCAATTTCAGATTCCATAAATTCAGGAATCTCATCTTGTATATTATTATTTATGAATTCTTCCATTTTAAAATTTAAATAAGTTTGATTTTTGGAATATAATCTTTTATAATAATTCGTCACTAATTTACTCATTTCTTCCCTATTATATAATATTTTTCCTTTTCCGTCTTTCATGGAAGCATTTATAATTTTATTTGGAAACATATTTTTTTTAATTTTTTTAATTGCAACGTTTGGCTCTATTAGTGATTTAATAATTTTGTCATTATATATCTTTAAATCTTTCTTAATGTTATATTTAACTAGCTTACACATTAAATTGTATTCGATTCGGTTCCGTTTTATATTTCTATTTATTTTTTATTATGATTTCAAATTATTATAAAAAAAAATTTGTGTTATATAATTCTCTATAAAAAGAAAAAATGTAAATAAGTGTTTCATTTCAATTTTTAGAACTACTGAGGATGGTCGACCAGTGGTGACCGAAACTGTATAGTTATCAATTAAATAATACAAATAGTTATTAAAATTATTGTTTTATTATATTTGTGACAAAACCAACCCTTCAATTTAACGAAATATTTATTTTTAATTTATTACGCTTTTTTATCAATTCTTTTGTATTATTAGACAGTTTCGAGTTTTTCACTTTCCTTTCGGATATCTTATTTTGTATAATATTAAAATGCTTCTCAATTATGTCATACTGTTCTTGAACCTTGTTAATATCTTTAAATTCGTTTTTGGATATTTCTCCACTCATATCAGACATAATCTCGTCATTTAATTTATTTATCACAATATCATAATTCTTATTCCACTCTGCTTTTGGTCTCTTTTTAAATATCATCTTATTAATTTCTATTTTTAGAAGTCTATGATCCGAATTGAACAAAAACTTATTATCAATTTCAAATTTTTTAATTATATTCAGGGTTGGGGTCAATATGAAGTCTATTTCACTTTTAGTATTTCCGTTAGGAGCGAGCCATGTCCACTTCTTCCCAGCTCTTTTCTTATAAAATGTATTAACAATTTTTAGATTATACTCTTGGCAGAAGTTTAATAGTCTCTCCCCTCTTTCATTTCTATTTCCGTAACCATATGGGCCCATAATTCTACTTTCTTCCTTCAATCTTTTTCCTACTTTTGAGTTAAAATCGCCCATAATTATCAATTTATTTTTGTATGTCGCTTTATTATCATTTATACTATCGCATAATCTCTCGTAAAATTCTTCACAAACCTCTTCTTCAGAGTAGCTTGTTGGTGCGTAAATTTGTAGAACCGTTAACGTACTTTTACTCGAATATTGGATTTTCAATGCTATTACTCTTGGAGAGTATTTCCTTATCATAATAATTTTACTCTTTAGATCGTTGTCTATTAAAAATCCCACTCCCCCTTGTCCTGGAATTTCTCCATAGTGGTAGAATATCCGTTTATTTCTCATTATAATTTTTTCATCTATTCTTCTAACTTCGGAGATTCCTAGGATATTTATATTTGAATTATCGAGAGCATTTTCTAATTCGATTAAACTTTCTTCATCTTTTAGTGTTCTAACGTTTATAGAGCCAATGGTTAAATTAGTATTAGTATTTTTATTCTTATTTAAATTATAATCTCTTTTCATTTCATATTTATTTTTCCTTAGAATATTGTTTATATTTTCATTAGTATTAATAGAATTCTCTTTAATTGTAAATTTATTTTTAAATAATACTTTTTGTGTGCCTTTAATTTGGGTATCGATTGGTATGTTATATTTATAATTTTTATGGAGGATTTGGTCAAAACCATCCTCAGTGACCAGCTGTTCTGGATGGTGGCGAGTGCTGCTGGATAATTCCATGGTCGAGGACCCACTCCCGTAATCCTAGTCTTTTTTATTGGCATTAATACTGCCAAGAGATCCTACTCTTCTTCTAAAATAGTTACATTCTTCTCTTGAGCCTCCAGATTTTTCATCTTCATTTTCCTTTTTCTTTTTTCCCAATTCGTTATCTTTTTTTATATTAATATTAGGCTCTTCTGACGGGGACACAGGCAGTGGTCTCTTTTTAAAGTTAGTCTCTTTCTTTTTCTAAACTCATCCACAATAAGTTTATCGTACTTTATCACTGCGTATTTTCCCATCTCTCTGGCCCTCAGCATTTCCGGAATCAATTTTTTTCTGATTTCCTGAATATTTTTTGGAATATCTTCTGTCACGTATTGAGGAAGATTTTTTATTTTATTTTTATTTTCCATTATAATTTTTTTATTGCGAGTAGAGATCAAGGATATAAGTATTGGTCTAACTTTTCCCTCTCGAGGACGACCTATTCTTCTCAAGTAATCCACCTGATTCATATCAAACTCGCCATGAATTTTTCCTTTTATGAATTCGACACTTTTTCTTTCTAAGTCAGCCAAATTCGATTCTTTTTCTTCTAGGCCATGTAGTATAATGTTTTTACTTTTTATTTCTCTCTCGATTTTATTCATTCTATCCTCCAATTTCAGAGTTCTGCCTTCAATCATTTCATTTATTTCTCTTTTCAATTGTTCATTACTCCGATTTAATTCATGAATCAACTCATCCTTCCATTCCTTCAGAATTTCGATCAGCTCGTTTTTATTCATTGTTTATTATTATTGAAATAAGAAATTACAACTCACCGAATTGGAGGTTAAAGGCTATCTCAAGCAGATCAGACAGGAGACGTCCGTCCTCGACCAAAGCTCAAACAGCACTCCCTTGGTAACTAGGCAGGTGCAAATACTGCACCCGCACAAGACCTAGTCGGAAATCCCCAAGATAAAAAAATGTTGAAACATTTAATACCAATAACTATAAAAATAAAATTAATTGAAAGTAATGGAAGGCAGCCCAGGGCAGTGAGGAAAGAAAAATTAACATATCCAATAAGGTGTAATTTATTATTGGAATCCTTTCCTTTCAAACCGACGTTTCGGAGGATTCTTCTCTCCTTCTTCAGGGTTTCAAGGGAAGAATCCTCCGAAAGGTCGGTTTGAAAGGAAAGGATTTCAATAAATTGCACATTATTTGATATGTGTTAATTTTTCTTTCCTCACTACCCCTAGGCTGCCTTCCATTACTTTCAATTAAAAGTTCTAACAGTCCGTCTCTCTCCAGAGAAAATTTCGTTGCAAATAAAAATAAAATTAAGTTCTCACAAAAAATGTATTTGTATGATTAATATTTATTTACTAAAAAAAAAGAAAAAATAGCAGATCCAATTCAACACTCACCACGGTACTCTTAAAAGGCTAATTATTAAAATGTTCCTGATATATAAAATATTAAATATTTATTCAGAAAATAAATACATTTGTTTTTTCTTATTTTAATACATACATATTCATTTGTTTCAGCTTAAAAAGCAATGGAGATTGATGATTGAGAGAGAAAATTGTCATCCCCTAAAAGCAACTATTTTACTCTGGTTTCAAATTCCAATGTGGGTTTGTTTCTCAGTTGCTATAAGGAATATGGTTTACATGCAACCTACTAAAGATCTTGGTAGAAATTAGATCAATTAATTGTTTATGTTCAAATAGTGCATGTTTTTTTATTAATTGTTTTTTTTAATAGCCGCTGAAATTGTTGCTAAAGAACTAAGTCTTGGAGGAGTAGCATGGTTTCCTAATCTTTTGATCCCCGATGAATCTTTAATTTTACCATTGACGTTTGGTATCCTCAGTCTCTGTATTGTTGAAGTATAAAATTAAACATTTCTTGAATTTATAATTTTTTATTATATATATAATGTATAATGAATAATTTTTTAGATACAATCAATGAGTAGATTAAGGCAATCCTCAAAGTTACAAAATGCTATTACTAATTTTTTTAGAATATTTGCTGTTTTTATGATACCAGTAGCAGCAATAGTGCCATCAGTAAAGCAAATTTATTTAACAAAATTGTCCACTTAATTTAGTAAATTTTATTATTTTGTTTTTCAGAGCTTAAGTTTATACTGGGTCTCATCAACTGCTTTTGGTTTGATGCAAAATTTAATACTTCTCTCTCCACGATTAAAGAAATTAGCTCATATACCAAATTCACCTAGTCAATTAGATAAACCTTATGGACATATTGCTGAACAGATTCGTGCACGAGCTAGATTTTTGAATTCAAGATTTATTAAATAGATTAAAGTTAAATTAGGTAAATCATCATCCATCTAATTATATTTTTCTAAAAAACAAATCGTAAATATATTAATTTTTTTTATTTTTAGATTCTTTTTTCTATCCAAAAGATGAAAATTATAGTTTTAGCCTCCTCACCTATTTTACTAATTGGTAAATTAATTTTATTTTGTTAAATTATTATATTGTATAATCTTATTAAAAAAAAAGTATTTTATTTATTACTTTAAGGTAGTTGTTTCGCTACAATACTAGCAAAAAGTTAATGCTAGAGTATATAGAACAGACAATAATGATTCATAATTCATAAGAGCCCAAAACTTTTTGCTGTTTATGTACCACTACTAGCTAATCCCGTGCTCGTTTGTAAATTCTGGCAACTCTGTCCGAGCTTGTATATATTTTATCAGATAAAATTCATTATAAAAGAAGATTTATAAAACAAAAAGTTCTTAATAAGAGATTGAAAGCTGTTGCTACAATTGCTGAAGCGAAAAAAACGTCAAAAAAGTACTAAAGTTGTTACCCAATTTTTAGGTTAAATAAATGCGTTGTTGCCAGCTTGTTTTTAGTGTAAATTTTTCATTATTTATTCATTATTATCTCAGAAACTGTGTTGTAACTATGAACTAAAATTTTCTTAAAAAATGTATTAGTTATTGTTTAATGTTGGTTTAGTTTTTTATAACAATCGTAAGAAGAGTTTCTTAATTATAATTAAATATGTATGTAAACTTTCCGATATCCCATATAGTGCAATGTATAAGAGTCTGAAAAACTCTATCTTTGGAATTTAATATCTCCGGAACTATATTGTTCATCAATTTCGTTTTTCCACCAATCTATGCAGAAGTATTTAAATAATAATCTCTCTAAGTTTCAAAAAAATCCTAAGAAAACCCATTTGATGAAACAACTACCTTAATAATATAGTTGACTATATTTATTCGATATTTATTATTGTCCATGTATTCAGTATTAGTTACCATTAATGACAAAGCTTGAAAAATACAATATAGAATGGTTATTACTCTAGTATTAGGTGGAAATCGAAAGCCATTTGATTTTAAGTTAATATTTTTACCAAAGGTTCCTGATGCGATTTAAAAATAACGTGTTAACTGCGGCTGCTAAATTTGAACCATAGCCATGCCATTTTGTACAGTGTAATTAAATAACAAAATATTTACCATTAAAATATTATTTTACTGTTCAAAACTATTTTTTTATTATTAATTAAAAGGCCCCGCACGACACTTTTGCACCTGGGCCTGTTTTTCCTCTGGCTGGCCTCATAATACCATACTTCACTTACAAGTTACAACGCCCCTTTAAAATAACCCTACCAATTTTCCTCTTTCAAATTAGTCCTGGGAAATCCAAAAAGTCAAAAGTAAATGAGTACTCGGTTAGTGGATCAAATTGAACCAAAACCTTGATGTATTCATTGTAGTCGTTAGCCAACCAAAGTTAAAATTTCATTGGTCTACAAATTAAAATTGCTCGGGAACCTATATGCGTTTTACAAGTTTTTAAACAATCCTAAAATCAACTCCTCAACCTAATTCCAGTCAAGTTACAATTTATGTTCTTTAAGAAGATAGTATATACTTTCTATTTAACAGCCATACAGATTTTGAAAATATCCTTAGTTTTTTGCGACACCCCTAATCAATTCCTCTCACATAATCTGAATAAAATTTATGCTTCTTGAAGAACTTACGATACTTGACAAGCATACCGATTTTAAAAAACAAAACTTTGACTTTGGTTGAGACCATGGGGACGATACTTTTTACTTTATGGCCCTTTGAAGTTGCCCTTGGCGGCTATCAGTGGTCGATACCTCTCCTCTAGGAAGCAATCGAAGGGCGTTGGTTAAAATCATGGCGGTTATTGAAAACGCATTCATACATGTTTCATATATTGGAAAAAGTGCAGTTAAATCTGTAGTAATTCTTCATTTTCACAAATAAACAAAGTTCGAAATATAATAATAAAACTTAAAGATGCGTAGGTTTCACAAAAAAAGAAATAAAACAAAATTGAGTTTTGAATTCGATATATTTCGATATATATCGAATTCTAAACTCAATTTTGTTTTATTTCTTTTTTTTTGTGAAATCCTACCTCGCATCTTGCTCAAGTTTTATTATTATATTAAAATGTTTCACCTAGAACCAACACCTAACTCCTTAAAAGTTAAAGTTCGAAATATTGTCGAAAATTGATCATAGCAAAGCATCAAAATTACCTTGTGATAAAAATTATTTTAATTAAATTAGGGAACGAAGAAAATATTTTTTTTATTATAGATAAAAGGATCAGCTCGGGATTCGAACCCAGGATCTTCGCATGTGCGCTGCAATGCCTTCATAAGAGCCTTAGTTCTTATCCCGGTTCGAATTTCGGCTAATCCTTTTGTCTATAATAAAAAAAAATATTTTCTTCGTTCCCTAATTTAATTTAATTTATAATTGTCTTTCTACGCGACCTTGTTGTGATTACGCCCGGGGTCAAGAGAAAATTATTTTCAACCTTTGAGCTTGTGGTCGATTGGGAGGCGTTTGAATATAATATTTTTTGATTAAACTATATCCAAACGCCTCCCACCCGATCGCGAACCCAAAGGTCTAAAACAATTTTCTTCTTCACTCCAGGGCGCAACCACAATGAGGCCGTGTCGAAAGACAATTATTAATTAAATTAAATTAGGGAACGAAGAAAAGATTTTTATATTATAGACAAAAGGATCAGCCGGGATTCGAACCCGGGATCTTCGCATGTGCGCTGCGATGCCTTTATAAGAGCCTTAGCTCTTATCCTCTCGACCACCGATCCCCGAACCCAAGCCGATACTTAATGTCTATATGAATTTGGAATTTCATTTTTATTTAATCTTTTAATCTCTTCCTCGTTCATTTTTCGCAGCTCTGTAGTTGTATGCGAAGATCCCGGGTTCGAATCCCTGCTGATCCTTTTGTCTATAATATAACAATCTTTTCTTCGTTCCCTAATTTAATTTAATTTATAATTGTCTTTCGACGCGGCCTCATTGTGGTTGCGCCCTGGAGTGAAGAAGAAAATTTTCGACCTTTGGGTTCGCGATCGGATGGGAGGCGTTTGGATATAGTTTAATTAAGTCAAGCCAACTACAGAGCTGCGAAAAATGAACGAGGAAGAGATTAAAAGATTAAATAAAAATGAAATTCCAAATTCATATAGACATTAAGTATCGGCTTGGGTTCAGGGATCGGTGGCCAAGAGGATAAGAGCTAAGGCTCTTATAAAGGCATCGCAGCGCACATGCGAAGATCCCGGGTTCGAATCCCGGCTGATCCTTTTGTCTATAATAAAAAATCTTTTCTTCGTTCCATAATTTAATTTAATTATTTTTAATGTTTTTTATTTGTTTATTTTAATCATGCATAAAAATAAAATTTATAAGCCTTGCTGATGTCCTGTGATGAGTGTCCCATTTTACTTTTTTTTAAATAAAACGCAGAAAATGAAATTGATTTTCAAACTTTCCACCTGAAATTCCGACTTGTGATCAGAGCTGCTACCATCTCGTGGATTTTTTAAACACTTGTTTTAAATTATTTTTATCATAGACTTTTATTGAAAATTATATAAAAACAAATCAAAATGCCTTTTATGAAAGGACCTGCCCCTATAAGAAGAACACTAAAATATTTAGAAGCAGGAAAATTAATTCTCAAAGATAAAATTAGGATCTTTTTAGTTAATTATAATACAGATGGAGAGCATCATTCTGGAGCTAGGTAACATTAGACATTTCCTTATGTCGTTTCTTACATTAAAAATTCATTTTTCTATTTCCAGACAATTTGTATTTTGGACTTTACCACAAATTCAGTATAAAAACCCAAATACACAAGTGATTACTTTAAGAAATTTGACACCTTCACCATTTATAACCTGTTTTTTAGGTAGGTATTACACTTGAAATTTCTTTTTAATTTGCTACAATTTCCTTGTTTTATTGGAAAAAAAGTCACCATTCTGGGTTTTATTTTTAAATTTTTAATTCATTCAATTTCACACGTCGCCGTTTAACACTTTGTTGAACGCCTTTATCAGACTAGAATAAACCATAATAACCTGACCAAGTGCAAGTCCCAAAGGTTCTGTACCATTTTTTTGTGTGAGAAGGAGATACACCAAAAAGGTGCATCCCCTAAAGACCTGGGTTGACCCCTCCATCGTGAAAAGAAGAAGTATGGGATTTTATGGACTGGGTAGGAGTTGAAGGTATCTGTGGGTGAGGGTCTTAAAGAGCTGAAGGTTATAAGTTGCAGGGAAGACGGTGGCTGGAAGTGAGTTCCAGTTTCTGTAGGTCATAGGGATAAAAGAGTTGGGGAAAGCGTTGGTTCGGTTTTAATCTAATTTGACAGCGAAGGGGTGCTGAGCGTTCGAAAACCCCGTGTTTCTCGTAAAGAGGGCTTTAGGGGGGGGATAATTGATTTCAGTTCTACTGAACAGACACCATGATAGTATCTGTAGTACAGAGAAAGAGCAGAAACAGTTCTTCGGTGAGCCAGGGAGTCGAGTGGGTTTGTTAGGGCCGGGTCTCCTATTAGTTTAATTGCTCGCTTCTGAATTGCATCCAGTGTGATAAGAGAATGCTTGGAGGCCCCTCTCCACAGATAAGAGCCATATTCGAGACAGGGACGAATTTGAGCCTTATACAGTGTAAGAAGTTGACTGGGAGTATAATAGCGTCTAGACCTAAGTAGGAGACCAAGCTTGCGCGTAATATATACAGGGCCTTTCAGAGAAAATACCATGCCCGGGGCAACTAATATTTTTGAGGGCCGTCAAAATTCCACATAAAACTCTGGACAAGGAAATAAAAACAATTTTATTTTATATATTATAACATTGATTCATTTCACAGAAATTTCGCGTGCTTCAACATTAACAAATTTATTTATTATGAGGCATCTAAAATTGTGAGACCTGGGGCACTTACCCCTCTTGTCCCTCTCTGACAGACCCTGCATATATTATAAATATATATAGGATGATTCACAACGAGTGTAAAATTTTTTAGAAATTCTTAGTAGGTCATTTTAGTCCAAAATCTTAAATGAACATTGCTCATATTTCATTTCCTTACAGAATTATAGCTGATCAAAATTATATTAAGAAATATGTACATACATACATCTATTTAAAAATGAAAACAAACACATCTTTTAAAATTACTTGAGATATCAAATTTGTTCTTATTTGTCGTTCATAAGGAGAGAATGAACTAATTTTATAAATATTTTCCGAATATTAATTTAAGTACTTGATTGGGGCTAGTACTAGTATAAACATCACCTAAAAATGACCAATTTAGAGATTTCTCACACCTTCATTTTAATACAAAATAAATTTTAAAATATTGAGCCTAATTTTACTTTTTACAAGATCTTTAGAGGGATACCTCCCTATGATAAAAAAATATTTTTTATCTTTGACCCCACAAAGTATTTGGCTCTCCCAATAATCATTCCGTTAAAATTTTAATACAATATTTGATTTCGGGAAAATAAATACACAAAACTTGTAAATTTAAGGTGTGTATCTTATTTAGTTTACGAGCTACAATGCACACTGCACAGACAGACGAAACAAGACACATTGTAGCGACACTAGTAAAGTCCTGTTATACTTTTTAAACGTAACACTTAAAAAATAATTCATTTATTTTATAACTTATTCTAGTCCTGATGAAAAATTCAAAATGGTATTTAAACTTCAACTTAACAAATTATATAAATTATACTATTTTAAATAAAACTCAGGCTGCTCTCTTTATTATAACATTAACTCAACCTTTAAAGAAAGATTTTTTTTAATAAACTTTTTTAACATATTTTTATTTATTTTTTAAGATAACGAAAAAGAAATTTTAATAGATATTGATTCTAAGTCAAAAGAAGAAGTGGAAAGCCATTTACTTAAAGTAATTTGTAAATCGCGTAAGTATTAGATTATTTTTTTAATTTCTATTTTGTCTTTTGGGACCTGATTGATAAATATTTCTCATCATCTTCGACTACACAATTCTAAGACCGATTTTATGCAACCACCCAATTCTATCCCATACTCTTTACTTTTCCAAAAGTTCTTCATCCCAAATCTTATCTTATCTTATAACATATTATTAAATGAGGGATGCTTGTATATATATATATATATAGAATTGGTTTCTCGAAAACGGCTTTAACGATTTCGATGAAAATCATGCTCTACCATAAGTTCGACAAATCGATCTGTCAGTGTCTCGTCATCGATTGCTTTAATTTGATTGGTTTGTACCTAATGAAATTAAAAAGGTTTCTTTTTGTATTCATGGTTTGGCTAATGTTTTCAAAGACCAATTTTATCGGATTTATCCTTTCGACAAATACTATAAATACATATTTTTCTCCTGAAACGTTTGAATTATTAATAAAAGTTTTATGATTGTTTTTATAACGTACTATTCATTTATTAGAATAAAGAATTTATTTCAAAGTATATATTATATAGCCAGATCTCAATTTTGAGAAAATTTTTTAACTAATTATTAACAAGTGGTTGGATGAAAATGAATCATGAATTTGAATCAAAACAAAACAATTGGTTGTTCAAATAAACACTAACTAAAACCCGAGCGAAGTTCGGATTTCCAGGTACTCCTTCATTATTTAGGAAAACACCCCAATCTACTTCTTTCCCTTCTCCTTTTCTTTCCCACTTTCAGCCCAACTACCCATGCTCCTGTGCACAAAGTACTTTTACAAAAAATACTTTATACCTTATCTAGGTACATTTGCTTTTAATGAAAAAATTAAAGGGAGTGTAGTTTCACAGTGAATTAAATAAAACTCAAAGAGGTTTTATATAAACTCAATATATTTCGGAATATTAGACCCTCATCAGGAGTTTATAGATTAAAAACAGTTTTTAATCTGTAAACTCCTGATGATGGACTAATAATCCGAAATATATTGAGTTTGTATAAACCTCTTTGAGTTTTATTTCATTCACTGTGAAACTACACTCCTTTACTTTATTAATTAATATCATGTTTCACCTAAAACCTACACCAATTTCCCTAAGTTAAACATTTGCTTTTAATTACTCGGACTCATAATTGAGTAAAAAATTAAAGGTACCAGTATTTAAAGAAAAATTATTATTATTTTATTACTTATGAAATTAAACAAGTTGTCTTGAAAGTTTGTTAGAGGTATTTTCTTTAGAGAACCGACTAGTAGAATTCAATTGTTAATTGATGGAAAGGCAGCCCAAGGATAATGAAATAAAATTCTGAATAAAAAATTTATTAGAACGAATTCATTTGATATTCATGGCAAACTGTAACGCTGGTCAAGTACAAACCATGTTAAAGAAGATAATAGAGATGGTTACAAATTCCTTCGCTGATTCCTTTTAAACCCCGAAGGAGGGAAGATCCTCCAAAACATCGGATTTTAAGTGAATGAAAATTAATAAATTATTTTATAAAGAATTTCTAGTTTTTATTATCCTTTGAGCTGTTTTTCCAACAATTCACCATGTTCTTGTTAAGTTAAATTTGTGTCAAAAATTGATAGAATAGCTTAATATATTTCTATTTTTAAAATATTAAAACATTCCAAAAATATTAATTTATTTTTTATTTGCAGATTAGATATAAAACAAACCGAGAAAAAAGAAAATCCAGCGAATTTTGGATATGGCTGTCCAAAACCATGTATGTGTGTTGTTCCAGGCCAAGTTCCATGTCCTGGAGTTGTACCTTTACCTTTAGAATTGAGAGGAAAAACGAAAATGCAATAAATGAACTAACTTGTTAAACACATTCTATTTAGTTTCTAGTTTCTGAAATTAATTTTTGTATAATTTTAAAATCATTGTAAAAAAAAAGAAAAACTTTTATATTAAAAATACATATATTGCAATGTATTTTTTAAACGTCTTTCATTAATTTTTTCTTTATTCAGTCTCTTTTACCATTATCTACATCAGTGTTCTGCAAAGTGTGTGCCACGGCACACTGGTGCACCGTGATCATTAGTTGGTGTACCGCGGAAAAATGTCAAGTTTTGTGAAGATAATACACATAGCTGAGAGTTATGCGAGCAGCCTTATCAACGATTGCTCCAAATTTTGATCGCCTGTGCTCATTTAAGCAGGCTCACATTTCTCATTAAACATCTTTTCATATTATAAATAAAACCCGTGAATCTATTATTTATTATTAAAATGGACATGAACCAACTAAATTTTTCATATTATATTGATTTTAATAATAAATAAATAATTAAATAAACATTGGTTTTTTCTTTGGTGTACCTCTAAAACAGGGGTGTCCAACCTTTTATCTTCCCTGGGCCACATTGGAAGAATATGAGCTGTTTTGGGCCACACACTAACGCTAATAATAGCTGATGAGCAAAGAAACGTAGAATATGTTGTACATAATATACTTAAGAAATGAAGTTTTGTACTTTATAAATTTTTTATTATAAAAGTAAGAGGCAAATCAGCAACATAAAATTATAGTGAGAAGTTTGTCATTGTTTTGGGGGACATTAATCCGTCGATATTTGGCTCAAAGGAATTCTCAGTGAATTCTCAAAAAGCTCATCAAATATTTTAGATCTAGCTTCATTCTTTGCGTGCTTCATACTTGAAAATAGATGCTTGAATAAATAAAATTATTTAAGAATCACTTTATGAATATCTCATTGCAAAATAACGTGTTAAATTCAAAAATTCATTACTCATAAATTAATAGCAAAGTTAAAAATATTGCATTTTTAGTAATATCACTGGAATTTTTAGTCGCAATCTCATAAAGTTTGTAAGTTCGCGATTTTTTGTCGGGCCACATTGATAGCCATCTTGGGCCGCATGCGGCCCGCGGGCTGGACAAGCCTGCTCTAAAATTTCTTGGTTTGGTAAGTGTACATTGAACACAAGAAGTTTGCGGAACACTGATCTACATCACTTAATCGACACGAACGAACTTTAAGAAACTGGGTTTAAAACCATTTCTATGTTAAATCCTTTACAACAGTGGTTCCCATACTTTTTTGGTTCCCGGCGCCCTTAATATATCAGAATTTTTCTGTGAAGCCCTAGGTCAAAACATTGGTCACCTAAAGCAGTTGAAGTGTGCAGTTGATGCGGTTAGTTTAGTTTAAAAATATAATAATAAATGAAACACGTATTTAAAATTCACAAACAATTTAACAAACTTATCATTAAAATAATTAATGGGCTATATGAGCTTGTTCTTCAGGACACAACTCCTCAAATCTTGGAATCAAACTCGATACAGCTACCCTCATCTCCTGTTCCACGTTAATTTTTCCACGATATTTAGTCTTTTTTACAGTGACCGCTGAAAACCCAGCTTCGCACAAATAGGATGTTGCAAATTGAGTTAATGTTCTTTGAGCTTTACCACTAAGGGCCAGTTGTATGTCGGTTGGTAAACTTTTTAAACGTTGACAAAGGGTAAAACCTTAAAATTCACCTTGTGCCCGGTGAGATGACCAATCAGATGACAGGCACTTTTATCTGATTGACCATCCCATCGGGCACAAGGTGAATTCTAACTCTTTACCCTTTGCCAACGTTTAAAAAGAGTTTACAAACTGGCCTTAAGCAGCGGATATTCATATTTTACTGATATCCAAAAATCACTAAGTTCCATGCTGAAAAATTGTGTCTTCAATGTACTGTCGTAAAACAACTCAATAAGATTTTCTTAGAGTATAGTCAAATGGAACTTTGCCTCTTGGATACATGCGAATTTGTCGATATTATCTGCTTGAAAGTATTTTTCGAACCATATTTGCCAAGCAGTGATAGGTGTTCTTCAAAAACAGATTTTATATTGCAAGGCATATCAACTTCATTGGAGATTACAAACTTGTGAAACAATAAAGGAAAATACCATCTTCATTAATTTTTCTTTTCCATAATAGAAATTTTTTTACTGAAAGCTGAAATCTTCAGTTAATTTTAAAATATGCAATTTTCGCTTTAGACAGTACTAACACTAGAGTATTATTTAATAAGATCAGGAACGAGGCTTGATGAATCCGGTGGAAGATGGAATCCTGTTAACCATCATTCTCAAAGGATTCCATCTTCCACCGGATTCAGTTCAATGGCCTCGCTCTGAGTGTTATTAAATGCAATTTTTCTTTTCCACTGATAGAAATTTTTTACTGAAAGCTGAAATCTTGTTAATTTTAAAATATGCATGTTGCGTCTTTGTAGCGAGAGATTTCTATCAGATTCTAGGGGAATTCTCATTCAATAAATATGAATATGGCCTGAATTAAATTTTATAAGTTTGATAAGTCCTTCACCCCTAAAAAGAGATGTCTTCTACCCTTAATTTTAGCATTTCATTAAGAGGTGATTTTTAGTAGATTTTAGGACAATCCCCAAGCCCCGAAATTTTTTCATAATTTTTTCTTATTCTTTATTGAATATTAAGACATTTTGATAACAAAAATACTATTTTTTTATTTTTAAGCATTATTTTATTATATATAGCCGCTGAAATGAAAACCCGCTCAGGTAAAATTTCGTCTGGGCCCACTCCTGTCATGGACTAAAGGATATCTAAAAAAACTTTTCGCTAGGAGTACATGAAATCTTAAATTTATATATAAAAACCCGAAATATGTATAGAGTATTTAAAATTAAAACTCCAAAATATAATTAAAAAAATTTTTTTTACTTTTGAAACACCACTATAACCTTTAAAAACTCCTGTATTATATCTTCAGTAAGGAATAACAGCCAATGGCCCGGACTGCATTTGATAATCAGAAGGGGGGAGGGGGTGAAATCAGCTCCTCTGATATAAAAATCATTCCCAACAACTCAGATTCAGTAGTTAACAATCTCTTGAGTTTTCCTATGCCTCTCTACTCATTGAATGGTACTAAAAATATTAGCATAAGATCAATAAATTACTTGAATTTTTTTAATATAAAAGTTTTATTTAAAACGTATTATGTAACAGAAATAGATAAAGGAGATCTATATATTTAAAAAAGATTACATTTAAAATAAACAAAAAAAAAAAAGTAATAAATATTTACAATAAAACTTCCTTAAATAGTTGATTATTTTTGGACTATATTGTCAACTAAATAATTGAAGATAATCAAAAAAAACTGAATAATAGTTGATGTAAAGAAGTTTTAATGTATATTTATATATAAACTATCTCCTATTGATTTTTCTGTAATATCTGTTTATATAAAAGTTCTTAAAATCATAAAAATATCATTTGAGCAATTGCTGCTTGGCTTTTAATTATTGAAGTTGCACACGGCAAGTGAAAGACAGCCAGCCAAGGCACGTTGTGAGATCAACAGTCATTGGCACGTTACATTTTATTTTCTAGAACCAATCAAATCTCTTTAAAAAAATAACTATCAACCGTCATTTTAATAGAAAGGTTTATAATTTTTCATCACAATAATGGAAACCTCTATTTTAAAATGAGACCAAGATAGAAAGAGAAATATATGAGATCAATTAATTTAATTATAGGAATAAGCTTATTCACCAATATATTATATAGCAGCTTAAATCAAATATAATAAAAGATTATTTCCTTTATTACAAAAATAATTTACAATATATTTTTTAATTAATATTTCGTAAATAAATGGCAAATGTATTTATATTCAATTCAATATACACATATTTTAGAATAATTAGAATGAATTAATTCATTAGAATATTTTTCTAAATAAATCAACTTGGAAGGAACTAAGATATACAACATATAGTTCTAAAATTAATAGATATCTGCTTTGAATTAAATTACTAGAAATACAACTGGGCTATCTGTTTTGAATTAAATTACTAGAAATACAACTGGGCTATATGTTTTGAATTAAATTACTAGAAATACAACTGGGCAGCTTTAAAAGTTAAGGCTCCGTACACACTAGCGGTAAATGACGTTGTTGCTTAAGTGACCCTATATCTGTGCAGCAAGTGCACCGCACTCGAGCGTTCTGGGCATACGTACATTGAAATTTCCAACACAGAAAATTCAAGTGCTCATTAAGTCTATTCAATGATTCTCATTAAGTCTATTCAATGATTCTCAAAATATGGGTCGCGAGAAATCACAAGAAATCAAAAGTAGTAGTTGAGTTTAAAATGCTTTCAGTGTTTATTTTGTTCATCATTTAATTTTTTCGACTCAAGTCCCCTAGATTAGCTATTTTTGTTGAGAATATCAACAAAAATACCAAACCTAATAATAATTGAAAACACAAAAAAATGATGTGGGTCGCAATAGAATGTCGTACAAAAAAAAGGAGCGGTGAAGAGAAGTGAGAATCACTGGCCTAAGTTCTGTAGGAACATTCATCAGACGTGAGTGTCAAGTTTGGCAACCTTAAATAGTTAATTATTTGTGGCAGTAAATTGCAACATATTGACGAGTGCACACGTAAGACGCGTCGCCGTAAAATAAGGTTTATAATTTTTAATCAGAATAAAGGAAACCTCTCTTTTGAAATGAGACCAACATTCAATGAGATACAAATAAGATCAATTAATTTAATTATAGGAATAAAGTTTTTTCTTCGATATCTATAAATATACCAGCTAATATTAAATATAATTAAAGTTTATTTCCTTTATTACAAAAAATAATTAGTTTACAATATATTTTTGTAAATAAATAGCAAATGTGCTAATATTTAACTAAAAAAAAATAGTTTTGAATAAGTAAAATGTTAATTGGCATAATTTGGATTATTTTCTAAGATGAGCATGTGAGAATAGACCCTAATCGCTATAATTATTTTTGAGATTTCTCTTTGCCTAGGCCCACTAGTCTTATCAGGAGAGACGAGATTAATAAAATGGATGTAAATATTTAGACCGTATTCGACTTGTGGCACTGAACTAATGCGAACTAAGCATGCACACTTCAAAATTTCTACATTTCGAAACAACGTAAAGTGAACCGAATTCACTATTTCTCCTGCTTATTTACGGCAACACATCGTGTATACAATGCGTCACTTACCACTCGCGTGCATCGGGTCTAAATGATAAATAATAGACAATAAATAATAAAATCATTTGTTTTGTAAATTAAAAAAAACTTGATTATTTTTT
This sequence comes from Forficula auricularia, assembly GCA_024734495.1. Classification (NCBI taxonomy): domain Eukaryota; kingdom Metazoa; phylum Arthropoda; class Insecta; order Dermaptera; family Forficulidae; genus Forficula; species Forficula auricularia. Next base: position 401,382 of record JALMQS010000880.1, on the reverse strand, counting down.
CTATTTTATAAAAAGAACAAATAAAATCTCAGAAATGCCAAAAATTTGATTGTTGAAGAGAAATGAAATCGAAAATTAGGAAAGTCCTAAGCAGAGAGATAGAAAAAAGAAAAAGAAAAAAATAATTCAATAATGTCTAGATAGGTCTATTTTCACAACTTTGGTCTCAATGAGATCAAGATAAATACATTCATATTTAGATTGGAACCTTTCTATTAAATTATTTATTTATAATTTTTTCTTTTTTTCTTTTAAATTTTTATTCATCTATTATAAGATTATACAATCAACTTATATAAAGAATAATTTTTTTTTAAAATAAAATATAACAAAAGTGATATAAACTGTTTAAAAAAAACACCTTATAAATATTATAGAGTGAATTGGATCCATTACTATTTAATTATCAAAATATATAATATATAAATTCGAACTAATAATCAAATTTTATTTGTAAAAATATATATGGATTAGACCATTTATTTAATTTTTTCATTGGATTTTGGATTCCATTCTCTTATTTAAATCACACGTTTATTTAAAAAATCTTGATAAACAATATTTAAAAAAAATAATTGTAACCTTTACTTTAAAAGGTTGGAACATTGAAAGTTAAACATAATTAATCTACCAAATATAATAATAATAATAGAGATCTTTTGGAAAGACATGGATAAATATGGCAGCACTAGCTAGATAAATTATTATTCTTTCTTCTTGGGTCTAAAATAGACTTCTCGGGAAAGAATGGAATTAAAGCATGGGGATTGTTTCAAACCATTTTGCCAAGGTATTTTCTCATGGAAGCTTTCATGATATAAAACTGTATAAAGTGATGTTCGGGTTAAAAGTTGAGTTATTTCTAGTTCTGTACCATATTTATTCAGTACAGAACAGAGGGACTGGATATACCATGTTCCATTTGATGGATTTCGCCAAGCAGCATATCCTAGAAATCAAAGAACATTAAAAATGACACAAGTTGAAAAAATTGATTTGTTTTTAAAATTAAATGAAAGTAATGGAGAAGCAGCCCAGGGGTAGTGAGGAAAGAAAAAATTAACACATATCCAAATAAGGTGTAATTTATTGGATTCTTCCTCCTTTCCTTTCAAACCTGGGCTGCCTTCCATTACTTTCAATTAAAGATGCCAGTCCGTCTCTCTCCTAGAAAATTTCGTGCAATTAATTTAATTTTATTACAATAATCTTAAGAATAAAATGTTGTCTAACCGTGGGCGTCGTCAAATCAAGTGATTTATGGCGATGAGAGCAAGTAACATAGCAAGTTAATAAAAAAAAAGTGCTTAGTTATATAGAGCCTAAGTTGTTTCGCTTAGTCGCTTTTTGACAATATCAAGTTTGCTGTTATCAACTGTCTATCCAAGCTATGTTGAAATAAAAAGTGTTGAGAGTGAATGGGCTTAAATAAACGCTTGCACACGCTAAACATATGACATCAACATGTCATGCAATGTAAGATTCTGGAGCTGGTTTGACACAACCACCTGCCTCCCTCGGCTCTGTCCCATGCAATCTCTTCTCAACAACAGACCTTCTGACTTCACATGAGTCGCATCCCATATGCTAATTATTTAGACGAAATATTCCTGATCTGGAGCCTATCCCTTCCCCTCAAGAGGCTCTCCTACTAAGCAAACCCCGTGCCTCAGTGTGTGCCCCATCATTAAAAACATTTTAAGAAAAATTATAAGTTTGTATGTCCCTTTTGACGCTTTTATTCTAAAAGTACAATTCATTAAGATTTAATATAAATATTTATTGGCATATAGTATTCTGCAGTCTCCTGACTAAAGTCTATGTATGTATCATCACGTTTATATTTTTTTATGATAATTTGGTTAAATGATCATGAAAATTTTATAATTATGCAATTATGGAGTACCTAACCTTAAAAAATGCATGATTCGATAATGAAATGACCATCCCTATATTCCATATAATTTAGGAAGATTTCATGGGAGGGGGCTCTATATATTGAGATAAAATGAATATGTTGCATATTCAAGCAAGATAGTTGTGGTTAAAATATGCGGATTTCGAAGGTTTATTTTTTGAGCCCTTTTCAACTCCTCTAAGATATAATTCTATCTCTCTTTCTTCTCCTTCTATCTATGAAATTTGAAACTTGAAGCAAGGTTTAAGCCAGAAGTAGTACACCAAGGTTTGGTTCATATCGTCATAGCTGAAGTATCCTTTACGTTTTTAGGTTTTTACCATTTTCTCAAATTTGACTTTTACTACAAATAATTGACTTACTAGGATGATCTATAGCTATGATTCATTAATTCTAAACATAAGACCAGTTCATTCTGGAGAACATGTATTCAAATTTTGGACATTGATTTGGTGAATATATGTAGGAAATAATTTATAAAATACAATTCAGATCTATTGACTTACCTTCCATTGTACTCTGACTGAAAAGGAAATCCCCATATGTTGGTATTTTGTATGAAGTCATTTCATTATTCAAGGAACTCGCAGAGTCTACTTCAGTTCTACTTAATTTTACTCCTTTATCCATCTTTTCACCTCTGCATGCCTGATTACGACATCATATTGCTATTATTATGAGAAAATTAGATTTGTAGAGACATTATTATATTGAATATTTTGAAATTAAGACAACTTACTTGAATAAAAAAGAGTTTAGGCTTTCCGGCAAGAGATGGGCATTTATCAGCAGTAAATGGACGCCAAATATCTTGTAAAGGATAAGGATGGTCGTGAGCGTGTACATAATCACCGACAAGACCATGTGTAAGAAGAACTACAGCCAAACAATCACAATCGGAATGGTCCATTTTTGCAGCTGTGGAAAAATAATTATTAATAATTTTGAATAAAAACAAGGATGAATTTTGAAAAAGAATAGAAATTAAGATTTTCATTGAATCATCCGAAATATGGTAAAAAATAAATAAATGGTATATTAACCTTTTCTAGAACTTCTTTAATTGATTTTACACACAAATTATCATAAACTGTGACTTCAAATTCAAGTTTCTTAAAAGAATAAAGAATTGCATCGACATCTTTGTCAGATCCATCTCGTTTATTTAATGAAGAATTTTCAAATGTGTCATGATTGAAAACAAGACAATGTCCTCGGTGAGGGTGAGACATGTTATATTGAAATGCGTGGGGATCAGTGGTCATCCGGGCCTCTTTAACTCTAAAACATAAAATAAATTATTATAATGTATCATCATTAATAAACGAATAAATAATTGTAATATGAAAAAAGTACAAAAGAGAAGAGCAACATGTATGAAAGTTATGACAAGATATTCAAGGAAGAGTATTATAACTATTTTACACTCTTTTCATATAATAATACAGTATGCACTAATATATGTAGACAGAACTAAAGCTCGCGCATGATGATTGGACTATTTCTTTAGGATTTGAAAAGGGGTTTTCACATGAATAGACAATCATCAACAGGCGGAGGCGACCAAACATACCATTATGCTCTTGCGATGCTGGAGAAAAATTTTCCAAGACCAATTATTTTACCAACTTTCCATATCTTTCCCGTTTCCCCGATCTTACGCTACTTGATGCTTACTTGCATTGGGAATGTTAAAGGAGAGTGTGTTCAACTGGGAAGACCCGTCAAGAACTACGTAGAAGTGCATTACGCGAGCACATCGTTTCATTTTGCAACAAAGTGCAGCAACTTTGGTTCCCGCATGTGTTTGAGATCCGCTTGAACGATATGAATATTGTCTAGAGCAGGACTTTTCGCATGCGGCCCACGACACCCTTATTTGCGGCCCGGGGTAATATATTATAATATCATTATTATGAATTATATTTTTTAATATGATTTATCAAGTATCGTCTATTGCAATATGTTTGTTAAATAGTAGTGAAAAAGACAACATGAAACGAGTCATAGCATCTATTTGGAATTTGACGTAGAATTAAGAAAATATACGCTTGCCAGTCTTAAATCCCAATTAAAAGCCCAACAAACTATGTTTAGTTCATCGTTACAACACGTTATTCTGTTGCATTGTTAATTGCAAATAAAATGAAGCCATTTTCGAACGGCTTGTAGGGTATTCCTCTTTTGTGCTTCAGAATACATTTGCACTAGGCGCAAAATGTAAGATAACTGTTGAAAGTACATGTAAATTTAAAAAAAATATATATAGCTGAGTATTCTAGATTGTATTGTCACCAAAGGTGTGTGCAAAATTTCAGTTCAATCGGTTGGGTGGAACTGGTTTAAAATTCACTTGCAAAATTTCACTCACGTATATCTAACAAGTGAAATTAAATAAAAGCTTGTAAAATATATATCCCACGATTTTAAAAATAGAATATTATAGTAAGTACATATGGTAAACAGCAGAAAAATTTCCCAATATCAGACGTGTTGCTCAAAAAATTATTGGTGTCTTTGAATCTACATACATTTGTTAAGTTTTTTTTTCTAAAATGATATATAACAAGAACAAAAATAGAAGGTCAATAACTGAGATAAATGTGGAAAACCAGTTAGAATTTAAGATGTGAAACTTCAAATATCGAAATAGATTTAGAAAAATTAAGTAAGCGAAAAAGAAACACAAATATCACACTTAACCATATATATTAATTTGTTATTTAAATAAAGTTTATAATATTATTTGATTTCTGACACTTATATAATATTTTTTTTTTTTATTAATAAAACTATTTTTATTTTGTTTCTTATTTATTTTTATTTAAGTGCGGCCAGCGGAAATTTTTAGTGCTTCAATGCGTCTTCCGTAGTGATTTAGGTTGGCCAGGCCTGGTCTAGACCGATGAGGTTCACCCAACACTTACATTGTCTATAGGGGTAAAGAAACACACTGTTACTATTAGTGTGTATGTTAGTTTCTTTCAAGAGAAATAAACATTTAAAATGACAACAAGGTGATTTTGTACGTCTTTTCATTTCAATACTGTATTTTTTGAGGCATATGTGTTAAATTTAAAGAATTAGAAATAACCCGCTTCAATATATTCAATTTCCTATTCTTGCTTGATCATTAAAGTCTCACTAAAGGAAAATTTCTCATTTTGGTTTACTCATAAATTATTTTAATTTTTCCCTTGATTATACAAGACAAAAATTAAATTATTATTTGTTAAGTATTTTGATGATAAACGAAAATTTTTAGCAACGATTAACTTGATTTACATTATTTTTTTAAATGATTTTGAAATAGATAAGAAATAAACTAACATAAACTTAAAGAAAAATGAAAGATTCAAATTTACGTTTCTTCGTTTTCAGAAGTTTCTTCTTCAACAGCTGAAGCTTCTCCAATCTCATATGGCAGTGCATCTCTATGATCAAATCGATGTCTAGGACTTTCTGGTAGTTTTCCTCGATGCATATATCCGGTAGCTGGTGGAGTACCACAGTAACCTGATTCTGCACCAGGACTTCGGGGAACTACTGGAATGTTTCCAGTTGGTTCTGAAAAAATCAATAGCAACAATTATTCCTTGATACCAAATTTATAATAGAATGAATTTAAAGAAAGTTTTCTATTTTTATTGCTAAAAAGTGAATCTTGAAATAAATATCATTATATCATTTGAATAATAAATAAAAATAAAAAAAATTTAGTTAAAAAAATGGTGTAAAATTCATAAAACATGTAAATACGGAATCTAATCTTAATCTAATAATAATACCCACATTTTTGTCTAGCGCGTAGTCGACCTTCATTCTCTAGTAACGTAAGTAAAGGCAACCGAATCTGCAGCATCAGATTTAAAAAATAATCTTCGTTGACTAAAAATTTTTTGAGGCTTCTCAGCTAGTAATAATCTTATTTGGATAACTTATATATGTACTATATTCCTATACTATACTTGCATGTATTAAATACCCTCCTCCCTGGGGATGTATTTAAGGCGTGCATATTATGAAGAGCTATAATTGCTATCTATAGATACCCGAAAATTGTTGTGCCTTAAAAAATACTTTTTTTAAGGGATAGTTTGAACTAAAAATAACAAGAACGTAATAATATATCGTACATGTCAATTAAATTCAATAATGTTTAAAATTTTCATCTAAATAGCTGATATAGCTTTATTTTAAAATTGGTGTGAAATTCAGAATAAAGCAACAAGTTTAAAGTCTATAGGAAAACTGCAGTTATTCAAATAATGATTAGTACCTGGCCACCGGGCGATGCCCGGAAACTTTTTGCTTCAGTTAAAAGCTATATATTAATCACCGAACCCCCCCCCCTCGCCCCCTGACCCCCACCTCCTGTACCCCACGCTATTTGTTTTTACATTTTTCGAAACAAAGAAAATATTCAATATTTTTAATTAGAATATCGCTTATGTTATATCTTTATGCGCATATCTTATTTATTAATATCTTCTCATACAACACTTGATTGACTAGATATATTAATTAATAACTTTCTAAATAACTATAATTTATGATAATAAATGAAATAATACCTCATTTTTAGGATCATTTAAATTCTTAATTAGGCATTTAAAAATAGTTTCCAATATATTGTGTTAAATATAAAAGGGTCCTCAAGTCAAAAACTGACAAACAAATGTCCTTAAAAAAAAAAAAAAAAAACTATATAGATGATAAGATAATGATATGAAATAACAGGCGGCTGTAGCTTTATGTCCTATTTCTAACTTAAATACTCAAAGCATTTCTTTGTCAACATTGAACAGTTCATCTTTTGTATTAAATACTATTTTATATAAAGCTTCTAAAAAGTATTAAACCCAATTAAATAAAATAAATAAAAATCTAGATTTATTTTATCAATGAAAATATAATTAAAAATATATTATGTATATAAAAAGAGAAAAAATAGTTTACCATTAGTTAATGGGTGATCAATGTAATCATCCAGGTCATTTAATGTACCTATCACGTCGGACACGCGTCGTTCCCGAGGTCTTGCTTTAATAATTTGTTTCTGGTCATCAGTCGACAAGAACACCTCATCATCATCTTCTTGATCAGGTAAATTAAATTTTTCTTCTTGATCTTTACAATTTGTATTGTTGTTTTTTGAATCTAATATTTCCTCTTCATTATTATTCTGAAAATAAAGAAACATTATTTATTAAAAAAAGTTGTTTTAATTACAATAAATCAACCAAATTTATATATTTCCTTGGAACAGATATATATATATAATAATATGTATAAATAATTGGTTGGTTTAACGGAGAGTAGATACATCTTACATACACCAACTAAAAATTATCATAGTATGTATCAAAATTTAATAAGCAAGTGTTTACACAAGCCTGCGCAGATATTTTGGAACAATTAATTACTAATAAAATTTAGATATAGTATGGATATGTTAGTGAAATATTCACTTTTAAAATTTATTAGGAAAAATCTATACAGATGAAAGTATATATAAATAAATACAATTCTTTTATAAAGCAATCTAGAAACGTTTATTAAAAATCCAAACGTATAGAGTATATCGGTAGAAATTCTCCCTTTATCATAAAGTGAAATCAATGAAGTTGTCCTCTCTCCTCAGTTGATGCAAATAAACATATATATATATACCAGGTGTATAACCTTAAATCCGCTGTTTTTTAGTCAAAAAACACATGGTTTTTTCATAGAAAGCAAAATCAAATTTATTCAAAGTACTTGCCCTCGCTAGCTACACATTTCTCCCATCTCTCGGGCAATTTGTGGATACCACGCCAAAAAATCCCTTCTCTTTTGAGGCAAAACCACTCATCAAGCCATTTTCGGACGTCTTCGTATGAATCAAAGTGCTGCTCAGCGAGCGCGTGGCCCATTGACGAAAACAGGTGGTAGTCTGGAAGGGGCCAAGTCTGGTGAATAAGAGGACGTGGGTAGCAGCTCGCGGTTGAGTGGTCTCCATGTAGTTTTGGACCGTCTTTGACGTGTGCGATGGTGCGCTGTCGTGGAAGAAAATCAGCTTTTCAGCGTCTTTGTTAAGATAAGAGCGGTCTTTTTTCACGCAGAGCACGGTGCAATTTGATCAGTTGTTGGTGGTAGCGGATCGGCGTTGACAGATTTCACCAGGTTTCACCGCCCCACAGTGAACGATTCCCTGCTGATCCCGCCAAACGCACAAAGCATCAGTCTTCCGTCCGAAGCGTTTTGGTCTTGAGAAAGATGTTGATGGTTGGCCGGGGTCAACTCCATGATTTTTTGCGTTTATGGTTTTCGAAATATACCCATTTTTCATCGCCTGTCACAATCCGATGCAGGAACGACTTTCTTTTTTGTCCGCGCAAGCAAGATTTCGCATGTGTTTTGGCGTCGCTCCATCTGCCTGTCGTTCAATTCTTGCGGCACCCATTTTCCGATCTTTTGAACCTTTCCCATAGCACGTAGCCGCTTAGAAATGGCTGGTTGAGTAACACCCAATTGCTCGGCAAGCATTTTCTGCGATTGCGTATCGTCCTCGTCCAAAAGAGCCTGCAATTGATGGTCCTCAACCTTCTTGGGCCGATTTTCACGCTTCTTGTCCCACAGGTCAAAATTGCCATCTTTGAACCGCCGAAACCAATCCCTGCAGGTCGTTTCCGATAAAGCACTGTCGCCATAGGCCTCCACAAGCATTCGATGCGATTCGGCAGCAGATTTCTTCAAACTGAAGCAGAAAAGCAGAGCTTCCCGCATATGCTCTTTTTCTGGCACAAAACTGGACATGATTACCCAAGGAAAAACAGACTTTGTGTTATGAAATTGTTAACAATGATCACTGATTAATGTTGTCAGACGTTAAACTCATGAAATAAAATGTATGGCGTGTCCATGGTAGTTCAATACGAGCACTAGCGCCATCGATGAGCAAACAGCGGATTTAAGGTTATACACCTGGTATATATATATATATATATATACCAAATAAGGTTTATATAATAATAATTTATTTATAGGTATATATCGCTTATGAGGGTAGCTTGCTATAACGCATCAAAACGAAGTTTCTATATAATTATAATCGGGTAATTGACCCCATGAGAAATGACAGATGAAATATTTATAATTAAAAAGATTGATGAGGAAAGTCAAATCTTCCAAACTATAGTCTCAAACTTATATACGAGTATATACATACTATATATATATTTGGTATATATATATGAATATGTTTATTTCCATCAAGCAGGGGACAACTTCATTGATTCTCTCTTTATCAATGGAAATTTGAAAGTATAATTATTTCTTTTCTATGTAAATGATATTAAAAAACAACAATATACATGATATTAAAGAAGTTGTTATTAAAAAAAAGTGGATTATTTAATATACGTGCTTTTAGGAAGCTAAATGAGTCTTTGATACGCGTACTATTTTAGTAGAATATGATTTCTTTAAACGCATAGTACCAAGCTAATACACTATGATTTGAGAGTTTGATAAGAACTAATAGTCTAAGCCAGCGATTCTCAACCTGGGTTCCGCGGAACCCCGGGGTTCCACAAAGGGAGGTTTGGGGTTCCCCGCGTCTAGAGGTCAATAAAAGAAAAAATTGAAAAACAAAAATAGTAGTTAGTATTATCACCCCTCAAAATATTTGTCATGTAAAGAAAAAATACTAAATTTAGAGTCTAAGTATTACCTTATAGTCAAATAAAACAATTGATACATAAGAATGAGATGAACATCACTATTATTGTCTCAGTGATACAATTTTTGTTGGTCTAAAGTTCCTTAACTTTCTTATGATACAACGATTACGTTACATTAGTAACAAAATGAAAACATCATTTAAATTGTTTTATTATTATTTTGTTATATTGACGTTTGAATAATATTGCTTTTCAAATAGATGAGAATATTATTTTAGTAGGTATACATTGAATGTGTAAAAAAAAACCTTTCCGATCCGAAAGGGGCATATCTGTCTCCTTAAGAGTGTAAACCTGCTAACTCACAACAAGGAAATTTTACAGGGCAGGGAAAAAAAACAAAATGTAATATTGTTGTTAAGGAAAGAAACTATTTTTCACATTTTTTTTCTACAACTTATGATCGTAATTTTAAGTAGCAGTTTTACTTGGACGGTGCTGCATCTCTTTTTCTTTCAAACGGTATTAATATGTCATATAGGTATGATAAAAAATGGATTTAGCAGGTTTACTCTTTAAGACGACGATATGGATATCCCAATGACATTACCAAAAAAATTTAATAATAATATTATTAATAAAAATAAAAATGTTAAGTATTGTAATTTAAAATGCACGTTTTTTGTACCCAAAATCTAGCAAATTTTTAAAATGTGGCACACAGTCATCGGTGGCTGTATGTTATATTTGGAAGCTATAAAAGTAGCGTGATGTTGATATTTTGACGAAAAATTTAAATATCTCATATTTTACTGCTAGGGGGTTCCTCAGAAATGAATATAAGTGCTCTAGGGTTCCTCGCTCTAAAAAAGGTTGAGAAACACTGGGCTAAGCCATCGTTTAAAATAAACAAGGGAAAAATAATGAGTACCAGTTCTAAAGAGTCTTGAAGTGAGAATATCGGCCAACTTTTGCTTGTCTAGAAAAGTCATATTATATATCTTTGAGAGGCTTGGCAATAATGATTCGATTAATATTACAACTCCCAGTATTCCCCGACAAAATAAAAATCAGATGATTTAAGCAACACTACTAGGATTGGGGTAACTGTACACAAGATTTTTTGACAGACAGGCGGAGGTTTTATTTGAAATAAACAATATATTCTTAAAAAGTAAAAAAATATGATATTCTATCATTCTACTCATACACATATATTTTTCTTGTTTTTAATTGATCACGAACGCTACAATTATTATTTGTTAACATTTTCCTGGAACAATTATTTCTCTCTGGATCATTAAAAAATAGATCTTTTTTCAAGAGTAAATTAATTTATACTAAAAGAAAGATAGAAGAGGGGAGTCGGTAAGTATTAAAAAAAAATGAAATTTCTCCTAGGTCCTAGGTGATTGTCCCCCTAGTTCCCTACGGGCAAATGCTAGAGGTGGGATGGATGACGTCAGGAAGGATCGGTTTGAAGCAACACCTGTCATGCCCTTTCTTATGTTGTGGGAAATACACAGAGGGGAGGTTTTCTTTCTTTCTAGGATTCAACTTCAAATGAATCACTGCTTCTCTTTCTTATTTGGCGTAATTTGTTTAATCAGAAATGACACATTGAAAAGATAAATAAAAAATAATAATAGTAAAAAAAAAAAAAAGATAATCAGTAAAATAAGAAAGAAAAATATCTATGATTATATCTGAAAGCAAAAATAAGAGAGAATTAATGCCCAAGGTCGTGATAGTTAATAATTACTGATAAAGTAAAAAAAAAGTGTTCTGACATTTTAAAATCTCAAAATCTTAAATTAAGGTAGTTGTTTCGCCACAATACTAGCAAAAAAAGTTGATGCTAGAGTATATATATAGAACAGACAATAAAGCCCAAAACTTTTTATTGTTTATGTATCACTAATAACAAATACCGTGCTCGTTTGACAAATCTGGCAACACTGTCCGAGTTTGTATATATATTTATCATAGAAATTTCAGATAAAGTACAATATAAAGGGAGATTTATAAAACAAAAAGTTCTTAATAAGCGATTGAAAGCTGTTGCGACGATGGCTGAAGCGAAAAAACGTCAAAAAAATTACTAAAGTTAACCCACTTTTTAGGTTAAATAAATGCGTTGTTGCCAGCTTGTTTTTGGTGTAAATTTTTCATTATACATTTTTCATTATACATTTTCATTATTGTCTAAGAAACTGTGTTGTAACTATAAATTAAAATTTTCTTAAAAAATGTATTAGTTATTGTTTAATGTTGATTTAGTTTTTTATAACAATGGTAAGAAGAGTTTCTTAATTATATACTATATATAAGAGCCTAGATTAATTTGTAACAACGCTCTGCGAATGCTGCCGACAGGGAGCGCTGATGCCGTCGGTATATTTGCGGCAAATTTGAAATATAATTTTAATTGTAATTTGAAATGAAAGACTCCAATTGATTTTAAATTAAGAAACATTAAATATATTGATAATTATTTCCTCCCCCCCCCCTCACCGCCACTCAAAAATTAAATATTCAATTCGCTTTTCTTTGCGCACAGAAAAATAAATTAATCACATCTTATTTGATTTATATTTTTTATATTATTTGTTTATTTTTTAATAATTTGCCACTTTTTATAATTTTTTCAAAATCTAAATTTTGTTATTCTTATTTTTGGATTTTTACAAAATTGAACGACTTAAGACACACATGCCCGAGTTTATCATGGCAATACTGGACGGAGCAGCCTGTCATATCATACAAACAACACCTGATCTCTTTTAAATATTTGGAGCCTTATATCCATTATCGAATTTTAAAAAAATGATATAATATAATTCTCCTCCTCACACAATCCCACTTATTTAAATAAATCTATTTCCACACAAAAAATATCACAATGCTGTAGATTATAGAAAAAAAATACTTCCAGATTCATATCTAGAGCCTCATTTCTGTAGCTGTGTCAGGACGAAAATGAGGCGAAACTTTTAAGAGACTATGTATTTTCGGGAGTTTACAGGTGTACATTTGGAGTGTGGTTTTTTAAGAGGAATAAAATTTTTGGACTGAGACGCCGCACGCCAGGGCACCAGCCCGGAGGGCCGAGTTTCGAGGGCGTGCCGAAGGCACGCACGAAACGCTCGTAATTAAATATGTATGTAAACTTTCCGAAATCCAGTGCAATGTATATGGGTCTGAAAAACTCTATCTTTGGAATTTAATATCTCCGGAACTATATTGTTCATAAATTTCGTTTTGCTACCAATCGATGCAGAAGTATTTAAATAATAATCTAGATTTCAAAAAATCCTAAGAAAACCCATATGGTGAAACAACTATCTTAAACAAAAAAAAGTGCCTGCCCCCTCCCTCTCAAGAAAAGAGCAACTATGGGAAATTTTGGCCCAAATTGGAGGGTTCAAGTTTTTAAAAGCCCCACCCCAAATTTTTAGTCCTATTTCAACCAAAATCTAATCAGCAGTTAGTCTTAATATAAATAATTTAAATATAAAGTTTCGTTTTGATACCTTTATTGGTTTTTGAGCTAGAGTCTATACAATATATGGTAAATCATACATTTTGATATCACATTATTGAATAATTAATTTCTCTTAAAATTTACATTTTCCAATGTTCACTATACACTAAAGTAGACCGAATCGTCGTGAATTTGCTCAATTTTTTTGATTAAAATTTTTTTAGTCATTTTTGAGATTTCGAAAATACGAAGTAAAAACCACTTTTTTTATGCACGATTACATTAGTTCACCATACCATGGTAAAGTAAAATTACTAAAGAAGGGTGAGTTGAACTAATCATATTTATTATACATACAAATTTGATTAAAAAAAAAATTAAAATATCTAATGTGTATTTAAAACAGCTTTTTTAGAGCAGAGGAGGGAATATTTTTTTCCAGTTGGAGGAAAGAGACAGAGAGAAAAGAAAGATAAATACTGAAGCATGAAAAAAAGGATAGCAAGCTTTATTTTCTTTACAACTCATTGGAGGGTTAGACTTTTAAAAGAGCAGGTGTTCGATCCCCCGAGCCCTGTTGTCAAGGGGATGGCAGTTATGATTCAGAAAATCTGAACAAAAAACATCCACCAATTCTAAGTATAGAATAGATGGAGGTACCTATAGTAAAAAAAAAAAAAAAAAAAAAAAAAAAAACATTTTAACAATACAAAGTGCATCTTGCAAAATGCTTAACCAATATGCGAGTGACTGGACACCTGTAAAAAGATGGTGGGTATCAAATTTAAAGGCGTTTATTGTAGAAAAGTGGAAATGGGACAAATCACGGACAAAAAATAAGCTTGCTCTTATGTAAAGCTGGAGAAAAAATCAAATAATAAAATTAATAGAATTAAAATTGAAAGAAAAATAAACTTTTCAAGAATTTGTACACTGTCTTAAAAATTTTGAATTTGTGCAATTTTTAACACCATTTTACTTAAGAAAGAAACGATTTGTTATTTTTTATCAGCCTGAGCCATTGCAGGTAGCTCGGATAATTATTTTAGTAAGAAATAGCTTATGTTCTAAATAAGGTGGCATAACTTATTTAGGAATCGAAATAAAACAATAAATTAATTAAAACAGAGCGAGCTTCCCATATGGAGTTGGAAACGAAGCCTTCATGTTTATAGACAGATCAAACTTTTTCTGGGGAGTTTATTTATGATCGGTTTGAACTAGAAACTTATGCAAAATTGGAGCTTATCAATACAAACTTTTGCACCAAGTTTAGCTAATTAGCTGCAAGGCTTCAAGAGCTGTTCATATAACCATTCGATTTGTTTCAGTATTTTTCATAAGTTCTGAAGCTCTGCCTAAAATCTAATAAAATAAGTTTTTTTGCATTGCAATGCGAATACAAGCAGTTTGAAACGAGAATGAGCTAATTATAAGCTTCTACTCTATAGGTATAGTGAGTTTCTGTTTTTCACCACCTCTCAGAAAAAAATAGATAAGAAAAAAATGTTTAAAAATGATTTTTCTCTCATCTACACATCGTGACGATCGTTCCGAATAAATAATTAAGGTTGTTATGGACAAAATTTAATGAATAAAAAAAACTTAAATAATTCGGAGTTTCAAATCATCTACATCTACAACAAGCATCAGGTTATACGATTTATATAATAAAATTTTAAAACTTAAAATTAATGGGAATGGGTAGGTTGATGTTTTTTTTTATTACTTCTATGTAAAAAGTTCTCTTGATACACCCCTGATCTTTAAGGGGTGTTGAGAAAGAAGGTAGAAGTTCTGAACTTTCAAGATCAAATGGACGATTTATAAGGAGGGTCTGTCCCACCATCTGGTTGGCTTAACTCACCGTGAAATCAGTTTTTCAGATCATATAAATAAAAAAAAATTATAGAAAAATATTAAATACACGATGTTTCGTTTTGCAAAGATGGGGCCACAAACGATAGAACATTTCCGTAAACAAAGAAGACCGTCCATTAATTTGTCTAGTTGATTGGTTTTCCAGCTACCTCGAAAATAGAGACGAATGGTTTGATAAATATAAAATGACAAAAAGATAATAGAAACGTTTCGAACCTTTATTTTTTGTATAAATAGTACCATCGAATAGAGTGCTAATAAAATAAACATCCTTTCCTAGTCTAATATGTGCGAAACAAATTTGAAAACATTCATCATACTGTTAAATGGAAATCCAGCAGCAGTACCAAAGCATTTGTGAATTCATTTATCATTATGTCTATTATAGAATAAGAAATACCCTTCATGTCCGAATCTTGCAACCTTCTATTAATCCGGCTCCACAAATACGTCCGACTCCGTTTCATTCTTTGCATATCAGCAAGAAGTAAACTTGGCGTTTAGTGCCCTTTTATAGTTTTTTTTTCAAAGGTTTATACTTGTATTATACTAATTTCTTTAGGAATCTTAATCTTTTCTAAATTTTCAATAAAAAAAAAAAAATTGATTTTGCTCATTTCATTCTTCATTTAATAGACTTCAGTGATCACTGTACGAAGTTGTTGACATAAAACCAATATCTTTGGTATTGTTTATTCAGGTTTCCAATGCAACTGTTGCACTGTGTACCTAATAATGTGCAATAAAATGCCCAACATGCTATAAGTTGTTTATAAAAAAATCAACAAAGTTTACATCTTAAGTTTTAGTAGAAATCACTATTTTTAAGAAATCTCTATTAGAGTTAAGAAAAACTAAGAAGTGTGATAAAAAAATATAAAACTTAAATCAAATTTGACTTAAAATGGCTAACCTTGAAATGATTTCAATGCCAATGATAAGGTATCTATCTTGACAAGAAATATTCTCACATAAAAACAAAAGAAATTATCGATAATAATTTAGATAAAATAAATGGGTCAAAGATTTATTAATTAAAAAAACAAAAACAACTCCAATATAACATTTTGAAAAATTTTCAATTCGGTTTCATAATATTACGTCCAATTATAACATTGATTTTAGTGTTATAATGGGCTTCATTGTACTTTAGTTTTTAGAGTATGTTTTCCTTAATATTAGCTTACCAATTTTGTCAGACAATGCGGGTTAATATCTATACCAAACTCATTAATAAATAATCAATTGAAATTTTCTTATTGTTTAAATACGATAAAATAATTTCAACTATTTTGGAATAAAATATTGCAACCAAAAATCAATTTCATTAATGAAATAAAAAATAACATTCATGTGAAAATGAAGTTTGAAACAAGATAGGAAAAAATTGACCGAAAACATCTCATCTCTTTCGAGTTCTCTCATTTTAATTTATGTATACAAAATCAAATTATAATATGATTCCCCGAAAGAATGGGAATATTATTAACAGGTAGCAAGCATGTATTTGGGTGAAGGGAGACAGAAGGGCTTTCCCCAATCAAACGATATCTGAATACGCCCTTGAGAGATAGCTATTAGATCAGTAGCAGTCTAGCAGTAGGTTGTTCGGTTGATTGAGCACACCAAGATTTTTTTATTTTACTCACTATGAAGAGGTAATGTAATAGTGAAGGAAAAAATTGCCGTTTTTACTTAGTTTTTTCAAGATATCTCAAGACGGGGTAAAACTATAAAAAAACTTGAACCGAATCATGACACGTTAGGGCCTTCGAAAAAGGTTCATATAGTTAACATCGAAAAAGATATATTTTAACAGATATTAATTACCTTGTCAAAATGTCAGCGAGTCTGTGTGTGAGAGGTCAAATTCTGTGTTCTTTCTAGATCAAAAACCAATTAGAACATCAAAATGAAATTTCATATTTACATTGTTTTATGTTAGGAGATTTACATAGAAATCTGGACACACATACTTGACATTTTTTAAAAAATAATTAATGTCTCTTAAAATATCATTTTTAAGATGTTTACTAATAGAAGAATTTTAGTTGGCTTTAACATGACTTGATTTCATTTATAGTTTGTTTTTGTTTTTTATCGAAATAATATTAGCCCCTTTTGATATACTTTGCAAAAACATTAATTTATTTATACCCTGCATTATAATTATGGAACCAACAGGCTGAAATGTTAGCTGAGATAGGCAGATCCAGTGGCGATTTTTAGTAAAGGGTGAGTTTTTCGGAAGGGTTAAAATATTATATTTGATGTGTAATATCATATCAACATAAGAAAGAAGGTGTAGTTTGGCACGTGGTGTGCTTAGCACAGTTAATTTTTTTTTTATATTTTTAATATAAAATTTTCTTTTCATTGAAAATTAAAAGATGCAAAATTAATTTCATATTAGAAAATTTGAATTAGTTTAGTAGCCTGGAAGTTGATTGGGCTATTATATTAAACATAATACTAAATATTAATTTGAGATCTATTTAGATTAGAATATTGGCGAAAATCAGCAACAGTTAGTTTTTTTTAATCCTCGTATTAAGTGGTTGCTAATAGATGTTAGTTTTACATTGGATTATTGATACTATCTATCTTGAATGGATGTCAGCTTGTCAGCCGTACAGTGATTTACATTACAAGAGAATTGCTTGTAATATTAGTACATGATATTATGTGAATAGTGGTCGTAAGCCGAAAATTTAATAAAATAGATATTTAATTTTTGATTATATTAATAAATTAAAGAATTAGGGTTGGTCCACTCATGGAGAAATTAGACAATTGATTAAAATTTTCTAGCTTACGTATTCACGAGCTTAACAAAACCAACAAAGAGATATATTTATTAATAAATTAATCTAATCTCAAATACTCGTTTTTTATATAAAATTTTCCTTTTATTAAAAAAAAAAAAATCGACACTTTCAGGATATGCAAAACCGGAAATTTCGCAAAATTAATAAATAAGTTGTGGTTTACCATCAATGTCAAATAATATCCTCTTTTCTTTTTAAATGTCACATAGTTCAATAATCGTTTACTGATTTAATTTACACTTCTTGCTTTCTATTGTGAAATATAAAAAAAAAAATGAAAATATTTTTGTAAATTTCTAATTTCCGGGAATGGAGCTTAAATTGGAAGACGAGACCTATAGTTTTGTGAATCAGCGGATCGGAGACCCAAAGAAAACGGGATCTTATTGTTTATGAGTCACCATTCATGGCCATTGATAGAGAACCTATCAGTCACGGATAGCAAAAACGTAACAAATTATTATTAACAAAATGGCACTAATTAATAGAAAGTGTTGTTGAAATTTTTTTCATCATTTATAGAACAAAAACTAGAACAGATAAAACTAATAACAATTGTCATCACTTGTTGAATCAGAGTTATTTACGTATATCTTAGCATTTTGACATATAAATTAGCTATCTTAATGCGCATTAATTGAACTAAATAGGAAGAGTTTTTTCATATTTATATCTTTTTTAGGTTTTTTCAAGTTATCCTGAAAAATGTATTTTTTGTTTTTTAATTGAAATTAGATTACTATTGCAGAGAACGAAAAGGACCTCTATCATTCTGTTAACACGTTTTAAGCTAAAGAAGAAGTAATGAAACATAAAGTCCTTGGCAGTGTCAAGGAGACCCACGAGATGCAATGTACTCATTAACTCAAAAATAGCAAGTTTAACTATCTCGGAACTGAGATAACAAGCAGCTGTACAGCAAGGTTCAGTAATGAATGCAGCATAAGCGTCTGGTTGACTTCGAGATGTATGGTAAGGTAAACGCTCCAGTAGTGGGCCTGTACCTGTAGTGGGCCAGATGCAAGAAAAGTGCAAAAATTAGCTTATCCAATTTTGAAAAATAGCGGCATGAGCTATATATGGCAGCAGTTTTTCAAAAGTTGGATAAGCTAATTTTTGCACTTGATTTGCATCTGGCCCACTAAGCACTGTCCACTACTGGAGCGTTTACCTTAATATGGTGTAGCAACAAATAAATATATGTGAAAAGATTTTAAAATTCTAATATATAAAATATCCTTAGACCAATCCTAGCCTAGCCTAGGCCGTAGGAGCAAGAACTTACACAATGAAAACCCGAAACCTCTTAAAAATGACAGAAATAAAAATATATTATGGGTCTTATTATCTGGAATAGAGTAAGAAACTAAACAACAGGGTTCCTGATATCTTGCAGTGAATAAAGGGACGAAGTCATGAGTGGCATAAACATGTTTTGATAATGAACGAAGCGAGACTAGTAGTAAAGCAAACTCTTTTATCAAAGCTCTCAACAAGGAGACCTCGGGGATGGCCCTTAAAAGATAGGTGGAAAGTTAGAAAGATTTTGAGGAAAACAGAGAGAGATCTCAAAGGAAGAAGAATTAAGGAAATTGTTGCAGTATCGGATTTAAGTGATGTGATTCTGGGCAGCTGAAGAAGTGGATACCATTAATTAAAATGTATTATATTAACATAATACTGTTTGGTAGGAACTTATTAGTTATCAAAAAAGCAGGCGTAATATGTTTGAAATGAAGAACTATAATTGTTATAATATTTTCATTGAAAACAATAAATAAGTGAAAAATGTTTAGCTTAAATTGAGAATCAGCCCATGTTAGAAAGATTTTGAATAAAATAATCTTGTCGGAAATTATCTTTTTCTTTAGGGTTTACGTTAATTACCATTTTCTCAAAAATATATCTACGTCTGCTCTGTGCTATGATTATTATGAATTAATTTCTAATTTCTCAAATAAGTTTTGTGAGGAGCGTTTTATTTACATTTATTTATTTGATAATGAGAGAAAATATTACTTTATTTTTTATTTTAATGTTGATTACAGGAGTAGAATAAAATTGGTTGTTGAACATAGCAGTTAATTTTTTATATTTTAAATTGAATCTTTATTAACTCTTATTCAAAAAGATCTTTTTAAGAATACAATTTTCTTAATCTACTTATATTTACATTAGCCATAGGTAAATGATGTCCAAGAGTTCCCGATGAGTCAGAAAAAATATTTTGTGTCTTTTTATTTTAATATTTGCTATTCTAAAATAGATTCATAACGGGTTTCGATAGAAAAAGGAGAAAGAAAACTTAGTGAAAGATTCGGGTGCGATGTTCTCTAGAATCGCCGCTTAAAACGGAAAACTAATACCTAGCTAAATGTTAAAGCAAAAACTTTCTACGTAATTAAAGTATTTCATTTGATTACGAAAATACTTTTAACAATTTGCCAGTATTTTAGGTAATATGACCAAATAATGACCATGAATAGAAACTATTAAATAAAGTTTGAAAAAAATAAATAAGATAGCTAATTGTACTCGAAAAATATATTGAAATTTATCAATAAGATTATCGACCTTTAGGTTTTCGTGATATAAATATTAAATTTGAGTAAATTAAGACAGCAGATTAATATTCTCCAACAAATGATAAAAAAAAAAAATTATTAGGAACAAAAGTTTCGTTACTATTTGTTGGAAAATGTTGGCTTATGATAATACTTTCTATTAATCTATTCAAATTAAAAGTTACCTCGTAGGGACTGAAGTATTAAATTCACTTGAAAATTTTCGAAATTTTTTGCTTTATGTTAAACTTTGAAATGTGAAGTGTTAATCATTTTCAAGCATTATACTCAAGGTAATTCAAGAAAAATAGACCATAGAATGTAATCTTTTATTTATGTGAAACCTACCTAGTATTTTATATTTTATATTTTAAAAAGTTTCTAAAAAATATTTCAAAAATTTTCTTTACTTCAAAAAATGTAAGTTCTGGTGCCGAAAATTTACTATTACAAAATGAAAAACTGATTAAATTTTAGCTTTTCTGGGAATAGAACTTCCGGAAATGCAGAAAATCTGAAAAAATCGAATTATTATATGGGATAATAACAAACGGTTTAAGCTAATAAGCTGAAATTTGGCAGCAGTTTATACTAATAAATTGGTATCAAGTTATCTAGCTCAAACATTTCACTGACAAAAAATAACTATATTTGCGTAAAACTTACTGAGTCTTAAAAAAGTTTCCCATTCATTCCATCCATTTTATATCTCGTAAAGGAAAGGATAAATCTTGTTAAAATTTAAATATAGTTTTTATAAACAATTGGCTATCTTTCCGAAGTCCTAAATGACAAGTTGTACCATGATAATATTACTCTAACAATTAATTACTCTATTGTTTTCAATTATTTTAGCAATAGCGGATTTGAGAGGCCTCAGGAGCAATTCAATTTTGAGGCCCTCCGCTAAATATTTTCACTAATTATATTAAATAGTATCGCATTAATTTAATTAAATAATTTATTTTTATTTTGAGAGGTGAATTTTGAAGCCCCAGGTGTGCGCCACGTGCGCCTGTGTAGAAATCCTCCACTGTAATTTTTGGAGACGGACTGACAAGTGAGAATTGAGTGGATATTGATGAGGCAGTCCACAATTCAAAAAAAGAAGATAATTTAAACCATATTTTTAATTCATAAACCGACGTTTCGGAGACTTATCCCTCCTTCTTCAGGGGTTTGAAAGGTCAGTCAGTCACATTGGATTCCCTTCACTGACTTTTTCGGTTTATGAATCAAAAGATGGTTTTAACTATCTTCCTATTTTGAATCTTGGACTGCCTCATCAATATCCACTCAGTTCTCCACTGTATTTTAGTATACCTTAAAAAATACTAAATAAAATTAGATAAGTATTTTTTAACTTACTGCTTCTCATTTATTTTTTCAATTAAGTAATTGTAAATAAATACTCTTATGGGAATTGGACCAGATTAGGTGATGTGAGTCGATTTCCTGGTTTTGTCACCTCGAAATCCCAGGTTCGAGAACACGTGTGCCCGCAAGCCGATGACGCAACTGGATCGCGGGCTTTTCTGGCCTTGACTCTGCATCGCAGTCCATTGACTCGCCTCACGTCAAGATTCGCTCACTTTAAAGCCACTCTGTTTTCTCTAGGTGATGAGGAGGACCGGGATTTTAGCAAGATGGAGCCAATCATCCAATGAAAATCTTTGGCTCCTGGCGTGCTTGCACCATTAATCATCCTCGTTATGCATATATGCACCTCGAGTGGCTCGTCTTTAACCAGGTGGCCTAAAATACGGACCCAACTGGTGGGAGGGAGAGGCTTTGAAATTATTTTTGAAAAGCATGTTTGCTTAATCGTGACTCAACCATTACCACTTAGAAAGGGAAATGCTTTCGCTGTTTGTCATGAATGAATACGATCAGGTATCGATATACACTACTTACCTATAGTTCGAGATTCTTCTTGAAAAGATTAAATTTAGATTCAAAAATGAAAACAATTATATTAAAAAAAAAAAAAAAAAAAGTACAAAATAATGTAATACTTAATCAAAAAGTGTGGGGCGGAGAAACTTTTAATTAATTTCGACAAAGTGCCCCACGCTTTTTGATTAAGTATTACATATTTTGTACTTTTTAGAATGTTTTTTAGTTTTTTTAAAATATAATTTATTTTTTTACTTTTTAGTCTTAATTATTTTTATAGAGAAAGTTTGCGGAATTTAACAGAAAGAAATGTATTTATTTTTATATAATTTCATTTAAATTGAGTAGGTAAACAATTATTTTTATAGAGAAATGTTTGCAGAATTTGACAGAACAAAAGTCACATAGATAGATAGGTAGATAGATACATACATACAGGTGAAGCTAATATAAAGCATGTAAAGAGTTTTTTTTTCATGTTTCAATGAAAAAAAATAGATTTATTTACATCTATACTTATTATAATCGGCTTGCGCGATGACGCCGACATGATTTTTTTAATTTTAAAACCCACCTATAATAATAGTTCAGAACAAATAAAATTTATTAAAATTAGGAAATTTAAATTATTATTTTAAAAACAAGTAGGGAGTCCAGGGGTAGTAGGCCCTGGCTACCAAAATGCCCGCCGAAAGAGGGCTTCTCAGGTGGTTGCATTATATGATAAATAATATAAAATAATAATGTATACAATTTTGCTCAATTAAATAAATTTATTAATAACCAACACATATTTAAACAAAAATAAACCGTGATTTGATCACCGGGAGCAAGTTGTTAATAAATATAGTTACTAATATTGAAACATATTGAAGGAGACAATAAAAGAGTGTGTCTTCTGCTGGAATTATAAATTTTATTTATTTATAACGATTTGTAACGATATCGTTATAAATAAATAAAATTTATAATTCCAGCAGAAGACACATTTTTTATTGCCTCCTTCAATATATAAAAATTCTGCTACCCTAGGCACAAAAACTTTCAATTTAATATTGAAACATGTAGTTTTTTTATCAAAAATTTTAATAATATGCAAAATTAACATCTTTTCACCGTATTTTAAAACATAATAGAATGTTTTTATTTAGGGCAATTATAGGCGTTAAATTAACAGTAAACAAAAAAATTAATCTTTACAAATTTATTTTAACCATGCAGACAGGCATTGTTTCGGGAATATCCATCTTCAGGGTAGATGGGTCAATAAAAATGGATACAAAATGTTTTGTTAATTTCCAGTACATATATAAAAAGTACGGTAATCTTCAAAGAGACAACTCCAAGAAACTATGACTTTTCTCTATTTTTCATGCAAAGGTAAAAAAAAAAATACTTCCACTGTTGTGTTTTTCTGTATGAACTTCAATTAATGAAAATTTAAAAAAATATTTATTTTTCTTTACTTTTGTATGAAAAATAGAAAAGTGTATAGTTTCTTGGTGTTGTGTCTTTGAAGATTACCCTACTTTATATAGGTATATTTATGCTGAAAATTAACAAAACATTATGTATCCATTTTTATTGACCCATCTACTCATAAGAATATTCCCCGAAACAATGCTAGGATGGTTAAAATAATTAGGTAAAGATTTATTTTTTGTTTGCCGTTAATTTAACATAATATATATAATTGTCCTACATAATTAAAATAGTAATATAAAAGTTGTTCCTAATTTATTAAAAATACTGAATAAAATGTTATAGATTTATTAATGACCCACGAAAAATAATCTAATAATTGAATAGTATTTGATTTTTTCTTATTAAATTAATCACGATAACTATGATTGCGTCAATATGAATGATTCACTTTTAGATAATTGCGAGAATACGTATGAAGTTAAGGTAATAATCGTATAATCATCCAATATTTTTAACAAAATACAAATGTTCGTTTGTAAAATATTTACGTTATATTATTTTTCCTTTTCAATTATAAGAAGGTAAAAAGGTGCTGTGTAACACTTATGAGTCAGTTTAGCATCCTAAGAAGAGGGGGGAAATTTCTGTGGTTTCTCAAGAGATTGAAGTATGCGGAATTCGGGAAATATTAGTCTAGTAGTCTCACTCACAAATTAACTAATTAATGCTTCAATTTACATCAAATTTAACTCCTAGAAATAAGGGTGTTGATATGTTTAAAAATTGCATTTTTTGTATTAAGTGTTTTAAGGGGATGTTTATAGATCTACCTATAGACATATTTTTTTGTATAAATTATTATAATAAATATAAACGATTTATGATTAATTCATCATGATTTTTTATTTTATTGGCTTATTATATCTTATTTAGAATTGGGCCACGTTGTTTATACTGATTGTTTCAAACCAATTCAAAATTGTGAAGTGAGAGCTACCTGCAAGAAGAGAATTACTGAAATTTCAAAGGACAACATCTTTAAATGAAATATAAAGCTTTAATAAATACTACCCCGCCTAAACAAAAGTTTTCAGTCCATCAATAAGACTTCCCCTACAGCATTTGAAAACCACTCCCGAAACGTCGTGCTTTTGATGAGATCTTCTCATTAAAAATGTGCAATCTAAATGATTTAAGACTAAACTTTTTTTTCGATATATATCTAAGTTCTCACTTTGACTAGAGAGCAAAAACTTTTTCATCCCACCTCTCCCCGTATGTAATTCTCGCACACTAATTTAAAATTCATTAAAAAAAAAATTTCAAAAACACCTATCATGTTTCAGGTTAAAAAATTAAAAGAAACTAAGTTTTTACTAAAGTTAACTAATTTTGCATCCATTTTTTGAATTTTGCTGGAAATTCGTAAAATGACATTTTATAAAATGAGATCTACCTGTCTATTTTTTTTCATCGACTTTCGATTGGCTATTTCTTTATATATAGGTAGGAAAAGTTTTTTTATATGATATTGTGCAACACATATTTATATTTGGTTTATATAAAATAATATTAGATAAATATTTAGTCATATTAAAATTAAGAAAATAAAAATCCTAGAACATAAAAGTACTTAGATAAAAAAGCTCTAAATATCCAAAGAAACCTTTTGCTAAAAACTTTTCCAACAAAATTTCAAGTGTATACATGCTTTGAAACAAGTCTACACTTGACATTTTTTTAACACTATATCGGAAACCCTTCCCGATAGATACCTACCTTTTTCTAATGTTTCGAAACCTTCCTTCACATGCAAATTTTTGAAAATTATTTAATTTTTAAGTAACTTAGTGTCTATTCTAGGGGAAAGATTTTAAATAAGAGCTAATTAAAGTATTAGGCAGATTTCACAAAATAAAACAAATATATTTTATGTGTTTTATCTTGATGTATATTTTGGGTTATCAACCATCTTCAGAAGAAACAAAAAGCGACTGATGTATAAACGAGGGGCGAACCGCGATTGGAATTAGGTGTACACCGTCTTTGGAATTATGTGGAATTATTTTGGAATTCATTCTATTCAATCTATTGCCTTCTAATTGGAAATGAAAGTGGAAGTGGAAGTAGGTGTACACGATTTTAGGTCGCGGTTCACCCCTCGTGTATAAATGTTACTTTTTGTATCTATCGAGATAAAACGCGTAAAATATAATTGTTTTATTTATGTGAAACCCACCTAGTATTTTAATCAATTCTTATGAAAATATATCACAAAATGTCTCAAAACATGTTTAAATATAATCTTTAGAAACTGTAACTACTTTGAATATCTTTGAGATCGTTAAATGTTATTTTAAAGAAAAAAGTAGCGGGCTTCTTAGATATTCGAGTAGTAAAATTTTTAATGGCATTTTTAGTGTTGGATAATTATGACAAACAAGGGCCGAATAGATGGTGATTCATGGTCCGAGGTGAAAGAAAGGACCTTTATTTCTATTCTTACGAAAATATAGCCTTTTGGAGGAAACTGGACCTGGACTTCATTCATGTTCAGACCTGTAATCTCCTTTATCTTTGTTTCGAACCTGAGCTTCCTGTTTCAACCAGAAATCAAGTGTATCAGGAGCAGGTATATTTTTTTAGCTCGAGTTTCCACACCATAGATGGAAGCAAGGCCATAGCCAATGGAGGGGAAATGTGGGGTTCATTCCCTCCTTCGAAATTTCGAAAAATATGATTTTGATTTTTTTAAACGACAGCTGTTACGTGTGGATGAAGATTGAGGTCGCAGGGCACTTTGACTCTATACAAGAGGGATGGTTCAAGAGCTATGATAATGACTACTTTAACGAATCGAATCTTATTTTTAAACTTGAAAAAATATAAGGATTTTATAAATCGTGTAATTTTTCTATTTACCATCCTTATTTTCAAAATCTCAAATCGAATCATGCCTTGCACCGTAATAAGTATGAATTTACTAAGATATTCTATACTCCAGGTCAAAAAAAGGTAATAATTTAAATTTTTATGTTTTTCGGATTTTATTTTCAATATATCTATTGAGCATAGATAATGTATTATTATCATTTTCAGATGAACCAAAAAAAATTAAAGTGATTTATCTATGTGACGTCACGTTTGGCCCGATCCCTCCTACCTTCTCGTCATATATTGTAACGAATAGTCTCAAATAAAAAAAATATGTATTTATTTAGAAGAGATAATTAATTTATTAATTAAAACCCCTGTTACTCTCGGTAAAATACTTTTCTAGTTTTATGAAAAATAATGCACATAATTTAATATCAAATTTAAATATTTATACATTATACATACATATAAAAAAGTCTTTATATTGTGAAGATACTAGAATTAAAAGATATCAGTTTCGTATTGAGTCATCTTAAAGTGCGGACTTTATCTTCCAACAACTTCGACTGACCTCAATGCTTAATTACGCATTTTAAACAAGAGACAATTATTCAAATAAAAGGATGCACTTATCTAATAATCTAAATGGATTGTATTTGAGAAATAAAATGATACTAAACTAGTGTTATCTTACAAATTAAACTTTTATTTTTGATTCTATTCCCAAAGGAAAAAAATCTTATATGATTCCATCTTCATATTCGTATCGTAATTAATTTTTTTCTTATTTTTAATATAGATATAAGATGGTTACAAGACCATTCATAATTCAAAATTAACTATCACATTCTAGATGGGATAATTAAACTTGAGAAATTAATAGAAAAAGTAAACTTTTTCAAAACTCGGTATACTTTATGCAAAATTTAGAGTTTTTGTCATATTCTTTATGGAAGAAAGTTTTTATCGTGTTTCTTTCATCACATTATTATAGATATAGTTAGGCTTATCTCGGTTTGACCGAGACTGTCACGGTTTGAAGGTATGGTTCAAGTGTCAATGACGTTTTGATAATATATATATATTAAAGTGAAATTGAAAAAATTATTTAATAAATCAATCGAAAGAATATGCTGTGTTTCTTTTAACGATGTTTTTTATAAATACAATAAATCGACTGATCTAATAATTAAATGAAACCTGGTAATTAACGAAAACGTAACAAAAAATTATCTTTTGTTAAGAAAAGGTAATAAAATGGATTTCCTTTCTACCTGTTTAGGTCTTTCTGTTAGGGAAACTTAGGGATGGGTTTATATGTGAATGTTCAGTTGTCTAACTCCAAGGCGAAATGTTCTTTTATTTTTGCCTTCTATGATAAAGAATACGATTTAATAGGTATCATAGAAAATCGTTGATTCATTTATCGCTTTCTATTAAAATAATCATTAAATCATTGATTGTAATTTGGAAAACATTTTGAATTGATATAATTCTTAAAAAATTAAATAATCCTTGGTCTTGAAAGATATTTCAGGCTCTCAAACCGAGTTCAATAAGTGATTCAAACTATATAGTATTAAAGATTTTTACGACTAACTTATCTTTTTATGTTTATTTCCCATGAGCTTTTTGCGAAAGAATAATCCCCTTGGCCAATCAGTAAGATTCAAGATGAAGAATTTGAATCAGATATAATGAATCTTACCACTTGGATAAGGGGATTATTCTTTCGCAAAAACTTCTGGGGAAAATAACGTAATACTTATCCTCACTTTACATTAAAATAATTTATATTCAAAAATATTTGAAAACGGTTCGTGAGGAAGGTAAGTAAGATTAAAACTTATAATAGAAAATAATAATTAATTTTCTAATTTCATTATGAACGGTCTAACGCTAAAAAATGAATAATAAATTTGGCCATTGAAACCCAACTCTAAATCGCCTTTATAAAGAGTAAATAGCTAACTATAATATATATAGGGTAATACACATTTGCATACGAAATCATTAGACTTTATTTTTACATGTCAAGATTTATGAAACTGTCTCTGAATTTTACATATTATTTTCTACAAAAATCAGCATATAATCTTCAGAAACAATGTTGCTAGATTTTGCATCCAAGCGCGTTTTAAGGTTTGGGGTGTGAACTTAAAACTCGTACCTTTAATTTATATTAAAAATATTTTTTTTTCTTTCAATGGTTACATAATCACTCTTGTGAATGATTTCTCGTAATGCCATGTTTGTCAAGAGAAAATTAGTACTTTTCTGACATGCTTATGTCAACTGACAGAGATCCATTAAGAGTTTGAGATTATATTCTTTTCCGTGTTATTACAAGTGACTTTTTAGCTAATCCTTTAAATTAAATAAATCATTTAATCATTCATAGAATGCACTATTAATTAGAATATGTAATAGATTTAAAATTACATTTAAAATGTTTAATCAATTATCGTTCTGTAATTTATTATATGCTTGTAAAAGGGACGCAACATCCGTAGATGAATAAAATCAAATCAAAAGTGTTTGAATAAATATATATTCTTAAGCTCTATAAATTAATGTTGAAACGCCGTGCACTTTCCTAACATTATTCTGAAGATCAACATAAATATATTCAATTGAAAAGTTTTTATTTTGCAGAGAGTTGTTGATTCATAGAGAGAAACAAAGAGGTTATCCTCTGCTTGATTCAAATAAACATACAGACATTTATCTATATATATAAAATTAAGGTTTTGTCTGTACATTAATCCAAATCACGCCAAATTTTGTTTGCACACGATTCAAGGAAAGTTATGAACTAAAACACCATCAACAAAATTTCTGTCTGTCTGTACGTTTGCGTGGGTTCGGTGAAAATTTGCTCGGGATTCACGTAAAAACGGTCGAAGGGATTATTATGAAATTAAATTAGGTTGGAGTTGGTGGTGTTTCACAAGGGTCTCCTTGTGAAACACCACCAACTCCAACCTAATTTAATTTTGATACAATTTTGATGGCTGTATATGTATATAATTAATATAATTTAATTTTAACAATGTTTCACTATAAACCAACACCGCGTTCCCTAAATTTGATTGATTATTATGAAGATTCATATTTGGATCAGATGACTTCTAACTTACGTTTATTGATATATAACGTTTTGATATTTTGACCTCCAAAAGGTTTTTTTTTTGGGGGGGGGCGCACTAATGAACATTATCAAATAATTCCTAAATTATTAACTCTACGGCAAATTTTGTTATGAGCAAAGTTGTAGGGGATGTGATTTCTGACAACTTTTGTTTAAAAAAATTCCCTAAAAAAAGGGGGAGGGTGAAAAAATGTAAATTGTTTCCCTTCGAGCTAACTCAAACAAATTTTGTATACATAATCTGTCGGCCACTAAAAGGCTAGAAATGCAAGAACTGAGTGCGAAGGCGGGCTTTGCAGCTAGTATAAAATATATGTGTGTATGTTTATTTGAATCAAGCAGAGGACCTCTTTGTTTCTCTCTTATTTCTTATAATTGGAAATCAATGAGGGTGTCTTCTATTTGATGCAAATAAACATATATACATATATATCAAATATAAATATGTATAATATATAATTTATTTGTTTGAAGTTTCGAAGGTTTGACCTTCATCATCAGTCTTTTTAATTAGAAATCTGTTATTTTCTCATAGGATCAAATATCAAATTGGACTTGGGTAAATTCGTTTTGTTGTAATAAGCATGTCTCTGAACAGACATTTACTACAACAAAACGAATTTACTAAAGTTCAGAAAAAAACAGATCAAATATTTCTAATTAAAAAGACTGGTGATGAAGGTCAAACCTTCGAAACTATAGTCTCAAACAAATAAATTATTTATATACATATTTATCTATCTATACTAATAATATAAAACTGGAGAGTTTGTTTGTAAAAAAACGGGTCTAAATATTTAACACCTGAAGACGGACATTCAGAAATGTTGTAACATATACCATTGATTTTGTAGTGAAAATATTATTTTTTCACATGAAAATGTTAATTTCAAGAGAGCCATTAAGAATTTGAGATTATATGTTTTTCCTTGTCATTACAGTTTTAGATAAACCTTTAAATTAAACAAATCATTAAAATAATTATTCTTCGAAGATATTATTAATTAGTATAGATGACACATTTGAAATTAATTATAATTTTAATGTTTAACTAATTACTGTTCCTTAGTTTCTTGAACATGTGTAATCGAAAGAGTCAGAATAAATATATGGGGCAGTGCTGTGTTGATAGCCTCGCTTCTGGGTATTGATCTGTTTGCATTGCGTTGCACTTGACTCGATTTGCCGGGTTTGGAATGTCAGTGCCATAAAATAAAATCACTAAGATCAATCATGAAAATATTTCAAGGTAGTTTCTTATGAGCAGTTTTTATTATTATTATTATGTTTATTATTAACAATAAAATAATAACTCGAAAATAATGAAAAATAAAACTCAATCTCGTTAAAGATAATCATTATTCTTAATGAAGTGTAAGTATTAATAATATAATAATATTATTAATAAAAAAATATATCAATTTCTATCAATAAAAAGATCGATGATAATATTATTATATGCGAACAAGTGGTAGTTTCGAAATAGGGCATGAAAACTTACAGGTTGTGCAACATCAACAACAACAGATCGATGAGTTAACTAACTCTAGCTACATTTACAATCACTTGAAGACAGTTTCAGAAATAGAAATCAAAACGTCGTGATTAATAATACTTTAAAATTTAAATTAATTTTGACATTTTCCTATGACTTATCTAATGTAATGGCTATTTTTGATATGCAATATATAATATCAGATTGATTATTATTTCGTCATAATAAGAAGGAAATGTCTATATTATTATAGTGTTCACTAAGGTTCAATTAGAATTCACCCAAATTATATATTAATAAAAATGTATACTATTGAAGAGGAAATAAAAATAACTAATCTTTTAGATAACTACTGGGCTAAAAATTGAATTATTTAAACATTAAATACATATATATTAATCAATTAAACTTCAATTAATTTATCCTGTTTTAGTTAATTTGTTAAGATTTTTTTTCATGAGGAAAAAAAAATCTTATTCTATGTTATTCTAGAAGGGGACAATGTGATAAATCATGGGAGTAAATGATAAGAAATTGAATTAGAGGGAAATAATTTATGATTTTATAAATCAAGAAAACTTGTTTAAACATTAAAAGTACTTGTTTCAACAGGTAGACTATTAGGTGTAATATATATTATAAAATAAAATTAATAACCAATGACAAGTGACAATTTGAAAAGTTTTTTTGGACGTAAGCCACACTAGATAAAAATAGACAATTAATTAAAACTGTTTCTTTTTCAAAACAAACTAATTCTAGATCAAAATAAATCATACACCTCTTCTAATCCGAAATAAACTAGCTTGATTTTTATTCTTTCTATCAAAGCTTACAAAAAAAAGCTCATGAAAAAAATTATGAAGTCGTGAACTTGGTAGAAAATATTAATCTATCTTTTATTCATACCAGACAAAGTTAACTGGAAACAAATATTTTATAATATTAAGGGGACTAGTAATTGATTTGGTTTGCGTAATTTACCAAAGTGTGAAATTAGTATTAATAGACATGACACAAGACAGGCAAACATTTAGTATACGAAACGTTGTTAGATATAGCATTGTTTTTATATTGAATATAATTTTTCTTTATTTAAATATCACTAGAGTTAACTCGAAAATAGACATTTAAAAAAAATTAATCTGACGACCAATTTAATATAATTAATATTTATTGATTGATACAATTTTTTTAGGGTGTGAAATTAGGAAAAGGAGGAAATTTAATGTAATCACCTGAAGACGAATATACAGAGAGAGCCCGAAACGTTGTTACATATACGATATCATAGTTTATATATATAACCTTAAAATTATTTTCACCTTTTGCATTTCACTAATTTTTTCTAATAATTGAATAATATAATAATAATAAAAAACGCATTTAAATTATCATTCACTTTTAAGAATAATTTAAAAATAAAAAAAATAAAATAAAATCATGCAAATTCGACGAATTTTAAATTTAAGATTTATTTTTTATTTTAATCCCTAATGTCATTATACATATTTGCAAAAATATTATTTAATGTGTCAGTTGATTTAGAAATAATTACGTTATGATATTTTATTTTATTTTCAATTAAAATCACAAGTAAAATAAAAAAAAAAGAGTGTAGTAGTGTTGTTGTATTTTTGTAAGAATAAATCAAAGAGAGTAGCCTGACTTTGGTTTCATTTTCAGTATCAATATAGTATTATTTTTTTATGTCAAGTGAATTACTTTCATTCATATTCGGACAGGTATTCACGGCCTAATACTCCATATATAATATTTATAATAAGACTGAAGATGAAGGCAAGGTATTAGGTACTATAGTCTTAAATAAATAAAAGTGCCTATAGAGGTATACAAATACATGTAAATAAAATTTCCTATAGCGGTTTACATATTATATATGTATATTTATTTACATCAAGCAGAAGAAATGCTCTTTGATTTATTCTTTTAAATATTTGTTTTTTTTTATCATTGCAAAGAATAAAATTTGAAATGTTAAGCGGTTCGTTGAAGGGTGTTGTGAGTTTCATGGCCAGGAAGGGTCTATCCAAACAGGTTAGGGCAGCTTTCGAATAAATAATAAAAATAAGTTTTGACTCACCTGAGCCATGGCTGGCTGCTTGAAATACGGCCAAATGATGCGTAGAGGGTTATGCTGGATACGTGTGGTTAGTCACTTGAACTAGCTAGCTACAATCTATAGGCTAATGTGGTTAATACAGTAGTTACTAGGCAACTATTTCACCCGCGTACTCACAGGCCCTTCACACCGCCTCCAGCTTTCCCCCTCTTTTCTCCCTCGCCTCATGCGAGATCCCCCTCTGCTCCTCAGCGCGCCCCCCCACCAATGGCCGGTCACCCCACCATCGATATCTTTCCAAGGACAGCAGCACAGATAAACAAGTCGGTGCAACTCAAGATGCAATAATCACAAAGAATATTAAGAACAGCTTCCGTCTCACCACTCTCCCTATTAGTACGTCAATTTATAGAGTATATTCTCAGACGGTGTTAAAGTATAGATTTTTCAAAATAAATAAATAAATAAATAAAATAAAATAACAAATCATAAAAATATATTTTCATTCTGAAACTTTTGGGTCCAGGAACGTTATAAATTTACATGAAGCTAAAATTTTTTATTTTTGACAAGGCTTAGTTCGATCACATATGTGTACCGCATTTTGTGTATAACTCCTAATTAACTGAAGATGGCCAAATAAATTCAGGCCGAAATGTTTTATTAAAGGTGTTTTATTGAACCCAGTGATTCCATCTTTGGCTGATACCTCCTCCTTCATCTAATACAGTTTCATCACAGCCACGAACTCTAACAATAATCATAAAAATAATTTCATTAGATTAATGTACAAATTGGAGGCAATGGAGGACATTCCTGTCCTCTAATTTCTACATTTATCTAATCTAATTATTTTTATGAATTAAAACCCCAGCATTTTTTAATACAAATTACTTACAAAGAGAAACAAGTGAGGTTGTCCTCTGCTTGATGATTCAAGCAGGGGACAACCTCTTTGTTTCTCTTTGTGAATCAACAACTCTGCTACTCTCGGCAAAACAAAAACTTTGCAATCAAATTACCTACAACTATAATTCAAACTAAATAAATAATAATAATAAGTGAGAGTCGGACAGGATATCCATGGTTTCCTAGCTAATTCTATATATAAGTACCTGGAGCCACCGAGCGATGCACGGTAACCAAATTAAAAAAAATACAAATATATATAGTACACGCCCCCTGGACCTCCATCCCCGAAACTTCGCACCTCGCCCCCACCACTACACCCCCACCCCCACCCCAACCCCGCCCCGAAACCCCGCACCTCGCCCAACCCCCGATCCCCACAACTGCACCCAACAACCATCTCCACCCGCACCCAGTTTTTGGATTTCAGGCTTTCTAGTGGTCCACAGATTATGTGTATATAGGTATATAAATAAATTCCGTATAATTATTTTTTTTAATTAAATAACAATTTATCGAGTTTTTTAATCAATTAAATAAATAATAAATAATAATTTTATTGAAGCAATTTTTTACATGAAATAATGTATACATTGTATTTGAGGCTTCGATTTCGGAGATTACTTCCCCCACCATCGACTGTACTTGATCTTCTAGCTTGCGATAATATTTTTAGTCCGTGTTTTTTAATAAGAGGAATTTTAATCAATTAAATTGGCAAATTCTAATATATAACAATATTTGGTATAACTATTCGTGGGTTTTAAAATTAAAAAAACCAATTAATAAATAAAAGATAATTGAAAAAAATGTAAACAAACTTTTTTATTGAGATTTTCATCTATCAATAATTACTTTAATTAAGGAAAGATCAATTAAGATGAAATTTGTCTGAGGTCCAGACCTAGCCAGTTCGCTTTCTCATCCTCAAAACTTGTTAATAGAGTTGGTTTCATCAAAATCGGTAAAGCCGTTTTCAAAATAGAATAAACTGCAACGGATCGTTGCTAAACTTTATCCAAATTCATTTGAAATATTAATATGTTTGTTCCTTTATTATTAATCAGATATCACTTGCAATTTGTAGTTCATATTGAAATTAATTCAAAAATAATTCTCATTTAAGAGTCGAGGAATAAGCTTGAGTTGTTTACCAAAAAAGAATTTAGTCTTTTTGATTTTAAGTCGATTCTTCAACATTTTCAGTAGAGGTTTCCATTAATAGTCAAAACATCAAAAATGGAATGCAATAAGGTTATTCCTCTAGTATTAGATAAGAATCGATCGTTATTTTTGATTTTAAGTCGATTCCTCCATGTCTCAGCAATGGTTACCAATAATAATCGAAACGTCAAAAACCTAATGTAGAATTGTTATTCCTCAAGTATTAGATGAGAATCAATCGCTATTTTTGATTTTAAGTCGATTCCTCTATTTCTTCAGCAATGGTTACCAATAAAAACCAAAACGTCAAAAATCCAATATAGAATGATTATTCCTCAAGTACTAGATGAGAATCAATCGCTATTTTTGGTTTAAAGTTGTTTTCTCTATGTCTTCAGGAATGGTTACTAATAAAAACCGAAACGTCAAAAATCCAATATAGAATGATTATTCCTCAAGTACTAGATGAGAATCAATCGCTATTTTTGATTTTAAGTCGATTCCTCCATGTTTTCAGCAATGGTTACTAATAAAAACCGAAACGTCAAAAATCCAATATAGAATGATTATTCCTCAAGTACTAGATGAGAATCAATCGCTATTTTTGGTTTAAAATCGATTTCTCTATGTCTTCAGCAATGGTTACTAATAAAAACCGAAACGTCAAAAATCCAATATAGAATGATTATTCCTCAAGTACTAGATGAGAATCAATCGCTATTTTTGGTTTAAAATCGATTTCTCTATGTCTTCAGCAATGGTTACTAATAAAAACCGAAACGTCAAAAATCCAATATAGAATGATTATTCCTCAAGTACTAGATGAGAATCAATCGCTATTTTTGGTTTAAAATCGATTTCTCTGTCTTCAGCAATGGTTACCAATAAAAACCGAAACGTCAAAAATCCAATATAGAATGATTATTCCTCAACTACTAAATGAGAATCAATCGCTATTTTTGGTTTAAAGTTGATTTCTCTATGTCTTCAGCAATGGTTACTAATAAAAACCGAAACGTCAAAAATCCAATATAGAATGATTATTCCTCAAGTACTAGATGAGAATCAATCGCTATTTTTGGTTTAAAATCGATTTCTCTGTCTTCAGCAAAGGTAACGGATAAGAAAACAACGCAGTTGCTATGGTTACTCATAAAAATTCCTTCCAAATTTTTAGCATTTCACAGAGAGAAGCCTATCCATTCTTACTTAAGCAAGGCTAAATGAGCTATATTAAAACTTTCAAATGAATAAATTTTAAAGAATTTAAAAAATTAAAAAAGTACCATCTAACTCTAGAGTAAAGTACTTTAAAATATAATTTTACTAAAAACTTTATTTAACCTTTTTTGTGGTCCCCAAGGTACTTAATTAGGATATTAAATTTCATCAAAATTGGTTAAGTCATTTTCAAGATATTTAGAAAAAACTAAAAAAGTACTGAAATAAAGTACTAATGTTTGTGGGCCGATATGTACCAAAAACTAATCAGCGCTTCATTTTGTTAAACTAATGGTAGGTTTTCAATTTCATTTCAATCGGTGCAACGGTGTGGAAAAAATCGTGGGCCAAAAAGCGATAACATACATCCATCCATACATACATCCATCCATACATCCATCCATACATACATCCATCCATCCGCACGCACTAAATGAAAAAATCGCACTTTTTGGCCTCTCGACGAGACCCCATGTAATTTTTGGCAAAACCGTCACGTGCTAATATTCAACCTAATTGAATACTACAATTTGTGACTTTAATTGAGTCCATGGGTTCCGTAGTCTTTACCTGAGGACCCTTTGAAGCCACGCTTGCCCCGAGAGCGATTACAATACTTTACCCATGCTTTGCATTGGATAAAGTAAAAAAGATACAAATATATACAATTTTTGCTCGTTCAATAAGAGTAGATAGATAGATATTATTTTAAATTATTATATCAATAACCCCTTCTAAAGCCTCATTTTCGCGAAATATAACATTTTTAAACATTCAACAACCCTTTGAAATTAAATTAGATACATACCGTACAAACGTATTCACCAATTCTTTTATCCCTATAACTTTAGAGACTTGAACTCGCTTACCCCGGCCATCTTTCGGGCAACACATAACCTTCATTCTTTCAAGAACCTTCAACTTTTACCCAATTGATGCTACTTCTTCTTGTTTCGAAAAAAAGATCACTCGAATAGAAATTTCCTCCTTTTTTGTAGTCGGTAAAAATAATAGAGTCAATTCATTTCAAATCACCCAATATAAATAAAATTTGTTGCTCATGGTTTTATATTTTCCTGATTTTTTTTTATCATGAGTTCCCTGTAGGTAGACAGTCACAAAACAGTACTTGAAAAAAATTGATATGTCATAATCTTTTGTTTGGCAGCCATATTTTTAAAATGGTGGTTGGCCATATTTTAATAAAAAACGTGGTTTTGCGGAAAGCTTAATTGCCAAGCTATTTTTGAAGATAGCAGAATAATTCAAAAACCAGTGTGTTCAGAATGAAATGAACTTCAGTTATACATAATTTTAATTTTTCTATCATGCAAGAGAATCAGTCAAACTCTTTCTGTAAAATCTCGGAAAAAATGTATAAAACGTTACTTTTTAAGACCATAAATTTTTATGAAGAAAAAGACTCACTAATAATAAGTTATTTTTGTGTTGTATACTTATATAACTAGCTGCAGTATAAGTTTTAGTCCTGAGAATACACTGGTTTTTTTTCTAGAGCTTTTCAAAAATGGCCGATACTTTTTACTAATGTATTATCTTTTACAAATAATGACTTTGTTGCTTGTATATTTGATGAGAAGGAGGTGGCTTGGAAAATTTGAACACAAAACTTAAGATAACAATGATGTTTTTGGTGCATTTATTTCACCCTTCTGTACCAAAAACTGTCTTTCAACTCTCCAAAAATGATGCTGCTTGGGTGCCTGCAAAGAAAATAGTACGTAAAAGTGACTCGATTGGAACTTAGAACAGTGTCTCGTAGAACACACAACATAACTGATAAACTATGTAATGAAATATCGTGTATGTTTAACTCTCTAATGAAAATTGCACCTGGCAAGTAGTTACAAATAAAGTTTTCAATCTAAATACATAGAGAAACATTATTGAGTGTATTCTGTAAGCAAGTATAGTACAACAAATGTATCGGTAAATCAAGTTTAAGAATTAGAACTCCTATTATTATCACTGCCCATTGTTATTTAAAAGTAGAAATATTTGATCATTTATTGTATGTAATGATTTAATCATCATTCGACCAATGTCAATTGTAATAATTTCAAGCCCTTATTTGCTAACTTGGCACTGCATGAGCGTGTAGAAGGGTAGCGTTTTTACTGAAATTCACTGCACTATTACTCTAAATGTAGTTGAGTGTCAGTCATAATTTTTTGTGAGATATTCCTATTTGTATAAATAACATTCTGTAAAATTTTCACTTTTTTTCATTAAGTCCCTTTTCAGATATTGACCTGAGAAAATTGACATTAAAAGGCTTTCGGCCATTTTTGAAAAGCTCTAGAAAAAAACGAGTGCATTCTCAGGACTACAACTTATACTGCAGGTAGTTATATAAGTATACAACACAGAAATAACTTATTATTAGTGAGTCTCTTTTTCTTCATAAAACTTTATGGTCTTAAAAAGTAACGATTTATACATTTTTTCCGAGTTTTTACAGAAAGAGTTTGACTGACTCTCTTGCATGATAGAAAAATTAAAATAATGTATACCTGAAGTTCATTTCATGCTGAACACACTGGTTTTTGAATTATTCTGCTATCTTTAAAAATAGCTTGGCAATTAAACTTTCCGCAAACCACGTTTTATTAAAATATGCCCAACCACCATTTTAAAATGGCTGTCAAAAAAAAATTGTGACATATCAATTTTTTTCAAGTACTGTTTTGTGACTGTCTATCTATAGGAAACTCATGATAAGAAAATCAGGAAAATATAAAATGTTGACAACATTACCTGGCTGATTTGAAATGGATTTACCCAATAATAATAATTGAGATTTCATTTTCATTATTATTTGACGTTGATAAAGATTAAATGAATTTGAACAATTTTTTCAAAATTTTAAATTAATTTCTTAAATTATTATTGAGGAACTTGGAAGCATTTTTGAAGACATCAGCAACTCGTTGTTATTGAGTGGATTTTATTTAGAAAAATCTAATTTCTCCAAAATATGGTGAATATATTGTTTTGGAGCCTACAAGAATACCTCACTCTCTATGATAAAAGAATAGAATAAAGAGAAAGAGATGGTGCTTTCCGAGCATATATAGTACCTAATATTTCTAACATTTACGCACCTTGATGTGATACAAGAAAAGTGTTTTCTTTTCTAAACATTATTTATAATTAGTGAAGACTAAGAGGCGGCCATTTAGTGTACTCTTCTTTGACGTTCAAGAGCAAACATACTTTAGGGACTTAGGGACCCTGCTCTCAAGAGCTTTTGGTTTCCCCCTTTTATTACAAGAGAATCATGTCCCAACTTGTTTTCACCGATATTTTAGTCATATTTCTATTAAATTATCCTAATCTTATTAACCCACACTAGCTAGCAAGATATATATAATATAAATAGTAGTGGAGGCTTTCGAAATGTGGGGCTACAGAAGAATGATGAATATCAAATGGATGGATAGAATTACAAATGAAGAAGTTTTTGAAAGAATCGGAGAAAGAAGAACCTTGCGGAAGAGTTTGAGAGTTTGAGGAAGAGAAGAGGTCAGATGATGGGGAACACACTGAGACATGGGGATTGCTTAGGGATATCTTGGAGGGGGGGGGAATGAGAAGGCCCCCGCAGATTATAATATTTCGACCAAATAATTAGGGATATGGGATGCGAGACATTTAGAGAGGTCAAACAGCTGGCGAGGGTCAGAGCCGAATGGAGACGGGTGTTTGTGTCAAACCAGTCTTAGGACTGTGTACTCAATGATGATGATGATGGAGGCTAAAATAAAATAATAATAAAAATAAAATAAAAGGCAAATTTTGTATCTTCGTTTTCATTAATTTTTTGCACTTGAATTGTAATCCTCTTCTTTTGTCAATAATTGTAAATATTATTATTATTATTTTAATGGTAAGGGTGAAAAAAACTACAACACTAGTAGTGCATAAATTTTCTATGTATTATTTGGTGAAAGCAAACTCCTACTCATGTAAGACGCCTCTGTTTGTGAGTTGATGCGCGTAGGTACGTTGAGTTGACTATCTCTCAGGCGGAGGAATGGAATTAATAATATAATTTTAAAAAACCTAATTTTAGAGAATACGAAACAAAATTTTCAGTATTTTAAAAATTTAGTAAATCAAAAATTGGAAATTTTCAATAAAATTATTGTGATAAGTAATTACAATCGAAGTTGTTATTAAAAAACACAAAGTTTTGAATTTAATCACACATTTAATTACTATTATTATTAGTATTATTACTTTGATTTCAATTTTATAATAATTTCATCATTAATATTCAATGTTTAATTCAAGGCAAATATTTTTTTCCTCTAGGATAAAAATAAATACATTTAAACAAAATAATAAATAATATAAATAAAGTAAAAAGATAATAAATTGATCAATTTGATATTTAGTGTTCCTAATTTTTGTATTGCGTCGTTCATTTCTTAGTAAGAAATTGAATCCTTTAATTGAGTAATAAAGATTTATTTATTTATTTTCAAAAAGAAATGATTTTATTAAAAAGTTAACTCTTCATTTAGAATGATCTTACTATGTTGAAATCTTAATTGTATTTCCATAAACAACATATTAATATATATATATTAATCTTTAAAACCTCTTTATATAAACTGCAATTTTTATTCTACGCACTAACACAAAGTTCACTACTAAAACTATTGTGGTCAAAATATTTTTTATTTAATATCACACACTTGGTTTGATTTTAGACATTCAAATAGTTTAACATTTTAAATTGGGATGTATTAATTTGCAAATCAACTGAAAATGCAAAAAGTTTTTACTAGTACTGGATAGTAATATGGCACAAATAGTCAAAATACACAGATACCTACAATTATTCTTGTAACCGGTTACAGCACGTTAAAAAAACTAATAATTTAAAACAAATTATGAACAACTTAAGAACTAATATGATCACGCAACCATAAAAATCACTTAGTATTCTATGTCATTTATTAAATTAACATTTCATTAACAATTGTTTATTTATTAATTAACATCAACATTGTAATAAAGCATTAATAGGGGAAATCCTACCAAAGATACATATGTAAAAGGACGTCCCTATGAGCCAAACTCGCATACTGATTTCCCTACCTAATATATACGTATCAGTGGCATGCGGTCCATGGATGCTGTGGATGCGGCGCATCCTAAAATTGCAAACATTTAGAGTATTTTCATAAATTCAGGAAAATCTTTAAATTTTCAAATTATTATCCTTTATTTCAAATATTTCTATAAAAAATATTTTTTGTTTTGAAAAGTATAGATATTGGTTCTCGAAATGGAATAAAATTGTTTCCTAGTTTCAAGAGGCAATTTAAAATGATTGATTTTTAAAGTTCAAGAATGTCAAAGAGAAGTCTTGACCAGTTTTACTCTAATAAAAATTGTTCTCGCTGAGGAACTATTAAAATAGAATTAATACAAAAAAAAAGAATAAATAAAGATGATTTGAGAATTTTTAGACTAATCCATTTCTAAAAACTCTCAATATACAATAAGATCGGAAATAACTAAGAGTGTTATAGACAAGCTATAGCTTGATGATAGCAATATTATTAGGAGAAATTTAAGATTTTCTTATAGGACAGACTGATCCATTGTGGAAGATGGTCGATTGTGTCGACTGTGGAATTTAAGTAACAATATTTAATTTCTGACTCCTACCCTCACTCACACAAAGCAGTAAATATCCATAAAAAATTGGGTAAAATTGCGAGGTGGGTTTCACAATAAAATGAAATAAAATAAAAATGAGTTTAGAATTCGATATATTTCGGATTGTCAGCCCATCATGTGTTTCACCTAGAACCAACACCTATATCTACTTAAAAGTTACAGTAAGTAACCGTTTTGAGCGAAGGTCCCAAAATATTTTTTTTTTAAATCTAATGTTAAATTTTAAAAATAACGAAAAATTTTATGATGCCCTATTCGATGAAATTTTTAAAAAAAAGCGAAGATTAAAATAAAATTTCAAAAAATGTAGGGTACTTTTTTGGACAGAATCCCCTGGTTGAAAAGTCACCAACCGGCACTGATATGTATCTATTACTATACTAGCTCAATGTACCGTCACGTAGGCGAGAATTGAATACTTCGGCCAGCCCAAATGGCAGCAGAAAATGAATATAGCTAGCAAAATACTTGAGATATCAAATTCGTTATGATTTGTCGTTCTTAAGTAGAGAATGAACAATTTTTCAGAAGTTTTGAGAATCCTAATTCTATTATTTGAATCAAATTGAGCTGGTACAAAATCTCTTAAAAATAACCAATTTGTGAATCTCTAGAATAGTAATTTTAAATTGAAATATATTAAAAAAAATAATCTATACCTAATCCTAATAATCGAAATATTTACAGGATATCTCACATTCTATGACAAAAAATATTTTTACTTTCTACCTCACAAAAAATTTGACATTCACAAAAATATTCATTCAAATAAAACTTTAATAAAATTTTCGATTTCAGGCAATATTCTGACATCACTTGTAAATTTCAAGCTTGTTTCTTATTTAGTTTACTATTTATTCTCTAGCAGACGAAAAGACAGGTTGTAGCGACACTAAAACATAGTTTTTACTTTTTAAACTGAACTCTAAAGAGACCAAGTGTAGTAATAAACTATTTGCTATAAAAAAGAAGTGATCACCAAATTAAACTATTCAATAGTAATTCTATGGAAGAAATAATAGTACTTTCAAATAAAACGCACAATTTCTATTTTACATGCCGATGTAGAATTATGGATTTTATATTTTTAATTGAAATTATTTTCCTGAAAATTACTTTAAAATTCAAATTGGAGAAAAAATATAAAACTTCTTCAAGACTCAGTATCTCTTCACAAATTTTGCAGGTTAATAGAAGTGCATGCTAGTTATTTTGCAGAGAGTTTACATGTATGAATAAATTGGCACGTCCACTTGACATTACCATACACCTTGGCCCCTCTCTTATAATTAATATCTAATAAAATTATTTATAATCATGTAGGGGAGATTAGTTTTTGCATTTTTAGATTACCGGGGGCCCAGTAGTAATGTATACAAAATTTGGTTGAGTTTGGTACAAGGGCCTAGTTTTTAATTTTTTGACCCTACACCCCCCAATTTTGAGCTTAGTTTAGTTTTTGCATTTTTAGACTCCTGGAGGCACACTGATTATGTATACAAAATTTGGTTGAATTTGGTTCAAGGGCATAGATTTTCATTTTTGCCTCCCCCCCCCCATTTGGGGCGGTTAGTTTTGCATTTTTAGATTTCTGAGGGCCCACTGATTATGTATACAAAATTTGGTTGAGGTTGGTACAAGGGCCAAAATTTTCATATTTTGACCCCCCCATTTTGGATGGTTAGTTTTGCACTTTTAGTCTTCTGGGGGCCCACTGATTATGTATACAAAATTTGGTTGTGTTCTCTCAAATGGCCTAGATTTGCATTTTTTGACCCCGCCCCCATTTTGGATGGTTAGTTTTGCACTTTTAGTCTTCTGGGGGCCCACTGATTATGTATACAAAATTTGGTTGTGTTCTCTCAAATGGCCTAGATTTGCATTTTTTGACCCTCCCCTCCTAATTTGGCCCCAGAAAAAAAAATATTTTAGTTATTATAGGTTCAATTTATATATGGTAAAGTAAAAATCATTTTCAAGCTGGCATTTTCTGTCTATCTGGATCCAATACCCACAATGACTAAAGAACAAAATATTTGTATTTACAAAACGAATTGTGGAAAATCAGAAAAAATCCTCTTATGGGAACTCTCGAATGGTTTTACCCGAGGGGTGAACCGCGACCTAAAATCGTATACATCTATTTCCACTTCCACTTTCATTTCCAAGTAGAAGACAATAGATTATCTAATGAATTCCAAAGTAATTCCAAATAATTGCAAAGACGATGTACACCTAATTCCAATCGCGGTTCACCCCTCGGGTTTACCTAACGTGTTGAAATTTGGGAGCAAGGTTTTTCTTAATGAACTGAACTTATGTATAGGCACCAAGTGTGAGCCTTTTGACTAAACTAATTTGATGATAAAAAAACTTTTGCAAAAGTTTTTCCTTTTTTTTACCAATTTTTTTCTCTTTCAATAATTTTTTTATTAATCGCAATAAAAACAGTTGTCTTCTTCTA
The DNA here is from genome assembly GCA_024734495.1 of Forficula auricularia. Lineage (NCBI taxonomy): Eukaryota > Metazoa > Arthropoda > Insecta > Dermaptera > Forficulidae > Forficula > Forficula auricularia. The sequence continues at coordinate 356,640 of JALMQS010000880.1, read as the reverse complement.
ATTTTTTCAATATTAAAAAATCTAAATTAAGACAAATGTGATAATCTTTTTTGCCCCTTCTGTCTGTACCCTAATCTTGTCTTCCTCTATCCCCCTCTTACGACTTTTTCTATCTAATTCCTTCTCCTTTCCTTCTCTCTCATGGTCTTTATCAATACATAGTACGATAGACTTCTTCTTTCCTCCTCGTGTCCCTCTTGCTCATGTTCGACGACATCAACCGACAGTCGCCTAGAAGATGTAATAAACCCAGCAAATTTACACTTGCTTATTCCGAACATATCCCCAAGCTACACCAACTGTGAGTTCTTAGATTAAAAAAAAAAAAAAAAAAAAATAGTAAATAGATAAATATAATATGAAAAAGGAATAAATTATATGATGGAAAAACGAGGCACGCTTTGAAGGACAAACAACTTTTCATCGAACGATCATTATGCAGCCAGCTGCATTTCCGGATTCGTTTGACTATAAATTAACAAAATAATATTTATGTTCATAAAAGGATTTTTATAATTAAATCCATAATAGATTTAATAAATTATAGCGAGTAATTTTTTATTCTTAAAAGTATTTTAGAATTAAATGTTGAATTGTATGAAAGACATATTTTTAAATTTTTCATGTACCTCGTGTAAAAAACAACAACTCACTCCTAACTTCACTTATACATTTGTTTCCAATTTTATATTTAGTTTTCTTTTGTAACTCCTGATGATGGGCTCATAACCCGAAATATATATCGAGATAAAAACTCAAAACATATATTTGTTTTATTTGTGAAACCCACCTAGAAAAATATATTTTTACTTATTATCAAATTCATCATTGCTTTTCCTCGCGAGCATAGCGAATAGCAAAAGCTAAAAATAAAACATGAGACACCACCCCCTCACATTTTGATGAAACTTGGCACAAATGATTCTATTACTATCCTGATAACACCTGCAAATTTTTTTGCTCTTTCATTAATAATTTTTTTTTATACATTTTTTAGTTTCTTAAATTTGACTCTATCCGAGACTCACAAATCGCGCCTTCAACGTGAACTCACAACATTAAAAATGTTTTCTTTGTAAACTAGGATATTAATAGAATCATTTGTGCCAAGTTTCATCAAAATCTGAGGGGGTGGGTGTCATGACCGGGTGAACTGACATGGAATGACCCAAGAGTATTTTCATCCGGGTTTTATTTGAAAAATTGTAAAATTTTTAAAACACTTCCAATAAATACCATATAACTAATTTATTTAACGTTATATAAAATTTAAAATTTACAGAGCTTTTTAACGTTAGCAAATTTAAAGAAAATGAAAAAAATATTCCAGATTTCCTATTTTAATCACTTCAGATATCTTTTGCAATTAATTTACATGTATTCGTCCCATGACTTTAATTTAAAATCTATAAATTTCATTAAAAAAATTAATCGTTAAAGATGATCTAAAATATATTTGGGCAAAATCATTTACTTTAATGAAGTCCTATTGATTATTCTCTCTCTATATAACGAGTATCGTTTTGGTCCGAGTGCAAAAGGCCATTTCTAGAATAATAGAAATTAAGAAATTAATCTCAAATAGTCTGAAACAGGTTTCAACTTGTATTGGACATTCTTTCAATACACCTTTAAAGAAATAGAGAAGATCATTGTATCCGCGCTCTTTATAGCTACAATATTTTCATCTCTAATGAAAGAATCGCTCACCTGCACAATAAATAATACAAAAGTAAAAACTTTTTCAAGACTCGGTGCACTAGAGCTACCCTGGTAATGATTAATAAACTTAAATATAAATTGTTCATTTATAGCTATCTATCTATACATATATATAAAATTCTTTGCCCGATACACTCACTCACTCACTCACTCATCATCAAAACAGCCAGAACCACTGGACATAGAAACATGAAATTTGGAGAGGATATTACATCTATGACATAGGGGCTCAATAAGAAAGGAATTTTCGAAATTCGACCCCTAAGGGGGTCAAAGGGGCAAAGTGTGTTTTCACTGATTATGCGATATCTCTTAAGGACGATACGATTGCTTTTTACTTATAAAAATACTAAATTAAAATATCTAAAAAATAATTTCAGGATTTTTTGAAATTGGACCCCTAAAGAGGCCAAATGGGGCAAAATATCTTTGCAATGTGTTTACACTAACTATGCATTTTCTATTAAGAACGATAAGATATCTACTTGATTTTTATTTAATAAAATTCTAAATACAAATATCTAAAAAGTAATTTCAGGATTTTTTGAAATTCGACTCCCAACTATCCAAAATGTGAGTGGGGGCAAAAATTAAAACTCTCTCCTATCTTGATCAAATTTTGTAGAGTTATTCTTTATTACCTTAAGAAACTATTCCTGTAAAAATCAACTATCAAAATTGACTGTATGGGGGCGAAGGGGGGGGGGGGGGGCAAATTATAGACATTTTTAGTACATTTACTCTTTAGAAAACTGTGGATTATTTATTTGCAAATATCTAAAAAATAATTTCGAGATTTTTTGTAATTTTTGAACCCCACCCCCTAACTATCCAAAATGTGAGTGGGGGCAACAATTAAAACTCTCTCTGATCTTGATCAAATTTTGTAGAGTTATTCTTTATTACTTTAAGAAACTATTCCTGTAAAAATCAACTATCAAAATTGATTGTATGGGGGCGAAAGGGGGGGAGGGCAAAATATAGAAATTTTTAGCTTTTTTGTACATTTTCTCTTTAGAAAACTGAGAGTTATTTATTTGCAAATATCTAAAAAATAATTTCAATCTCCAAAAATGTGAGTGGGGGCAAAAAATTAATACACTCTCCAATATAGATCAAGTTTTGTAATGTTTGTTTTTAAGACTATATAAAATGTATGCTGTAAAAATCAATAGCCAAAATGAGTGCGTGGGGGCGAAAGAGGGAGCAAAATATTACAAATATATATAGTATTACAGACCTAATAATCACATACCGTGACGCTGTCCGCCAGGGCCACCTGCCCGGAGGGCCGAGCTGTAGAGGGCGTGCCGAAGGCACGCCTGGAGCAGCTCGTACTATTTATAACATCCTCTTAAAATCTCAATAGAATAATTCAAAAAATAGTTTCTGCCTTTTGAACCAGATATTTCAAAATCTAATCAGTCCTCTGTATTGATACAAAAGAACTTTTTTACTTTCCGTTCTTGGGTTGTCGTGGGAATTCAGACACACAAAGAGAAAAAAAATCATATTTGAAAAATATTTTTCTCCGCTTTTCAGACATTTTAAAACACAATGAGCAAATATTTATTTTTATGCATCATTTAATAGATTTAATTTGCATTATGCCTTCTATGAGCGCGTCAGTCAGTTTTCAACTATGAAAAGAATTGAAACATCACAAGAGAAGCTGAAGTGAATATATGGTATATTATCCGGTCTGTTTAAATATCAAATGATAAAAAATCTAATGTTAAATTCGAAAAAAATAACGAAAAATTTTAAGATGCGGTTATCGATAAATTTTGCAAAAAGGAACGAAGAATAAAATAAAATTTAAAAAATGAAGGGCTATTTTTTGAAAAGCATCCCCTGGTTGAAAAGTCACCGCCCGCCACTGATAATTACCTATTTAATAGTTTTTAAGGAATTTGGTGTTGGTACTTAGTGAAACATTTTTTTAAATTATTGGATAAAAAATTCTTAATGTGAAACCTACCAAGTATTTTTTATCCAATAAGTACCTATTTAGATTTTTTAATTTTTCTGAAATATCACCATGATGAAATTATCTCAGGTAAACGAAAGTATTAATCATGCACATTTATTTGATGTTTTAACCTCATTTGATAATTCACTCTCCCTCTTTTCATTACATCTTTAGACAACGTCATCAATTTCACTTTATTTGAGAGCTATTATATCTTATGCCAAAAAAATATACTCTAATAAGTTATCGAGGCAAAAATGTTAATGACTCATTGATTGATAAAAGCTAAAAGGTTTTCACAATAATTGTGATCGAAGTATTTTATTTTAATTTTTTTTAATCGAGGATTATTTCACCTGTTTTTTTTTAATTAATCATGATCTAATTACTTATCAAATTATAATTTCCTCTAGAATGATTTTTGCATTATTGTATCTTAAAATTGAAGGAAAAATAAGAAACTTTCAAGATTATTAAGCTTTTCGCAAATTTTGAAGATTGTGAACGAAAGGTTAAATAACGCACCAGCCGTCCTCGTAAGAAATATAAATATAGGCCTTATAAAAATACCTTATCCAAAATCTACTAAATGATTTAATTAACATGTAATAATCTCAATTTCTTAAATTTAATATAAACATAATATCTCAACACTCTTTTTAGGGTTCCGTTCAAATTTTAATATAATGGTGCTAACGTCTATAGTCTATTCGTCTGTCAGAGCATTGGAGTTAGCAAACTAAATAAGATACGCACTTGTAATTTATATATTTATTAAATAAACTAGCTGTGAGGCTACGCCCCTGAACCCATACCCGCACCCTACCACTCCCACCCCCGCACCCAGTTTTTGCATTTCTAGCCTTCTAGTGGCCCACAGATTATGTATACAAAATTTGGTTTCTCTTTAAGTATAATTAATTTAAAAAATTTCTAAATTAAATTTACTTTAAAATGACTGTAAGAGAGGTCCATTTTAGGTGATTTTTCTAATATAAAAAATTTCATAAATACTCATACCCCTTCCTTATCAGCTACACAACTCAATCAAGAAATAATTTGAAATTTTGGAAGATATAATTACAGAATCCTCGAGTCGTGTCTTCGACTGGCAAATGACTGGTTTAATTCAATCTTGATCTTATTTTCTCATTGATAAATCTTTATATTTTGCATTTATACTATAATTTTATTTTATATTTATTTATTTAATCAAATTTTTTTTTATATTACGTTGATAGTAGGTAATTAATTTTAAATTTGAATGAATGATTTTTAAAAAAATTGGTAAGTAAAAGTGTTGATATAGTCATTAAAATATGTTTTGATCTACAAGTTTAAAGAAATGAAACAACAAAACAAAAGGATTTTTCGATTCTCTAAAAACATTATAGATGCAACTTAATTTAATTCACTTAAGAGGATTGATTCCAAATAATAATAAAATAAAATGAATTTTATGAGTTTCATGAAAAATGGATGTTATATCAATCAATTCTTCTCCTTTCTAATTCTATTCCTATGCCAAGGCCAGAAATGTTTATATTAAACTTCTAGATTGCACCAAGGCTAAGCAGCCACTATGTCTAATGCAACTAGATTTTTTTTATAGAAAAATCATAGATCTGCATAATAGATATTTTACTACGATGAAACCTTGAAAGCCGTATTAGTAATCAACTAAGAAAAAATCAAATGACAAAGTTAGTATATAAATGTATATAAAGAAAAATATTAATTCTATCTTATGTAATAGAAATTATATTCTCTAATGGGTTAATATTTTCTAATAAAAAATAAAAATAAAATAATGTCTAAATACGCATAGATAGGAAGAGAAGTTCCAGATGAGCCCTGGTTCACCCCTTATTTCTTAAAATAGATCGTTAAAAAAAATCCGACTGCATATAAGAGTATATGTTATCTCAGAGCACAAACAATTTTAGTTCAGTTGTGACACCAAGCAGGGTGGAGTTAGGTTTATTATTCTATATTTGGATCAAAACTTACTTCAAATAAATATGCTTATTTCCGTATTTTTTAATGCTTTGACTATTGAACTTGAGACGACTAAGTTAAAATTATATTTTAAGTAAACAATAACGAAAGGGGGGTGTTTTGATGAAAGTTCAATTTTTGAACAATGCAAGACCTTAAAAATTTTTATTTAACCAGGGTTCGGATAACTTTTCTAGCTATGGTATTTCCCCAAAACATATTTGGATATGCAGATATTACCCCGTCGATTCAAAAGGGACTTAAAATTTAAAATTGTTATTGAATTAATTTATACGGGGAAAATAGTCATAAATATGAAAAGTATAAATTATATACCTTAAAATTGATCAAATTCTTATTATGGAACAAATTAATTTCATTGAATACTTTTTCACTTCAGGTTTTGTAGAAATGATGTTTCATTTTTTATACAATGGGGCTTTTTGATTTAAGACTATTTTGATTACACTCTTCGGGCTACAATGGATTTTTGTCTAATTTTTGTCTACTTGGCTTTATTTATGTTAATTGGGCCCTAATTTACCCAAATATTTTCATTTTTATCCAACTTGGGGTAATTTATCACGCTTTACCGACGTCTGATTTAAACCATGAAATGATGATTGTGATTGATTTATTTATATCTATTGGGTTACCTTTCAATGCAGTATTTAGGCAATAATAATATATTTTTAAATGCAAGTGCCCACACAATATTCACAAGGAGTTTGTTTTTTCATTTCAGATCTGAGCCCTTTGGAAAAATAGAATTACCATAATCTTATATCACGCAAAGAACAATGTTGACTAATTTTTAAGTGCATGGCTAGCTAGAAAGATAGATAGATCTTCATTAATACTCTGAGATCATGATCGGATCTCCCTCATTGATCACATAAAATTTTACAAAAAAAATATAATACTAATAAAGAGAGAGAGACATTTACTTTGGATTGAACGAATGATAAGCTGCCTAAGTTGAATGTCAAATTATTATCTTACTTCTCTTGAAATTACCACATTTTATGAAAATCTAGCAAAACTCCAGTTCTTTACTAGCTTCGCCCGGGAGCTAGGCAATATTGAATTCACTCAAAAATTGTTTTTTTGCTCATTGTGTGTAAAAATATCTGAATGTGGAAACAAACTTTTTCAACCATTATTTTTTCTTTCTACCTTTCTTGATTCCGAAATGACCCTAGAAGGAAAGTCGTAGAAAGTTCGTTCTGATACCAAAATATTGTATTTCCAATATGGAGAAATGATTAGATTTTTTTGCATTTTTAGTTTTAAAATTCCGGGGTTTTTTTTTATAAATTATTTTACTGATGAAAGGTAAATAAACAAGTGTTTTTCAATTTCAATTTATTAAATTAATAAATTTATTTATTTTAAAATCTAGTAATAGTTTATTATAAATAGTATTTTATAAATTGAAATGAAGTTAGACTAACATACCACCTTCAGTCAAATTATCTAACACTTTTTGATTGCTATTAACATCAATATAACCATCAGAGCCAAAAGTAACCCCAATCTAACAGCTAGTTTGTCTCTAAGGCTAATGAACAAAGTGGGATTATATTAAGAGTACTTGCATCTGTATCAGAGAAAATCAATTCTATCCTTGAAGTGAAAGCCAATTTCAAGGTAAAAGCTTAATTTTAGTTGTCGTTCTCAAAAACACATCTTTACTATAATTATAGTAAAATGAAATTAAAATGTTATGTTAAGGGGTGTGATGAGTGGTTAAATTTGAATTAAATATCGACACGTGGTTAGTTGAAATATAATATATCTTTATGTTGGAAGTGTTTTCATAAATTATTCAAATTGCAAAAAAATTTTCATCAACGAATTAATTAATTGTTTCAAATAAAAAAAAATTCCAATAGATTTACTTCATATGAATATATTTATTTAGATATATCATAAATAATTTTTATTTATTTTTTAGCCATGAAAGATTAAATATCCTGGAGCCAAAATTATTTTTGGTCCCCTTGTTGATCTATGTGGATATTTATTTATGAAATAGACTCTGTAAACGTGTAGTTTCTAATTTAAAAACAACAAATAATCCTAATGTACTTGATAATAAACAAAAACAAGTAATAAAATAATTTTTATCTATAGATTTTTTATTAAAATATTAAATGCAGATGTTCTATGCAAAATATAAAAGGTCATAGATAAATCATGATATTATCTAATAGGAAATTTTAATATTGAATACAACACATCTCTCAATCAAGCTTACCTAAATGTTATAATTATTTATTTATAAAATTATATTTAATAAACTAATTTTCGAATAATAATCTAATTTTCAATCAATTCACCGTTACTGTTTGATTTGCTGGTCTTTCTATATATTGATGCTCAAATTCTTTCTATTAACTTCATTTATGATCCCCCCTCGTCTTTATTTCTTATTGGTTTTCATTCTTTTTTAACAGTCGTAGAGTAAGGAATTATTGGAATTTGTGTACTTTTCGCATTCCATGTATTTATCAAAATTATGTGTATATAAATCAAATAAATTCATCAATAACATTGTATTTTAGAATAGAATCAATAAAATTTAAAATCATAAAAGTAAATTTGATTTACTGCAGGTTCCATGATTTATTTACGAAAATTAAGAAAAATTATTACAAAAGAACTGCGTGAGGCCCTATCTCGCAGTTCATTCCTCTGGGAGGTTTTCTTGATAGGTAGGTCCTCCAAAATAGTTTGACCCCCCCCCAAAAAAAAAAAAAATCAAAAAATAACTTCAAAGGTGCACTAAAACAGAATAAAATTATTGGTGTGAAGTTAAGGTTTTCTTGAACTGTTTTCTCTCATTTAAATGTTCAGAGGTAATTACCAAATGAACGAGAAAAAAATGTTTTTTACTTCCCAACACAAAAAATTTAATTAAATTTTAAATATGAATTCCTTCGTTAAAGAAAAAATATCATTTCTAATCCTTTTTATTTATTTTTTTTTTGAAATTTTATATCTCTGTATTTTTTAAAATGTGGGAAAAAAGTCAAACAGCAAAGAACTAAACCTCATGTAAAACAATTTAATATATTTCTAAAATCTGAACAAACACGAGACACTTTGTTCCAATGACTCTCTTTGTTTTTCGATCTAAATGTTGATGGGATGAGAAGTTCAATATAAAATCCAATTGCCGATAGTAATAATGTTAAAATTTCTATAGAAAATATAAATAGATGACTAAAAACTATAAAACCGAGGTGTTATGGATTATTTTATTAGCTGACCATTTCTCTTGATTTTCTATAGAAATTTTAACACTTCTCCTATATGGACATTTGTTTTTTATATTCAATTTAGGAATAGTTGTTCTATTGCCATTTGATTTGTGAAAAAATTCAAAATTCCTAACCCTCAAAATATTCTCATCTAAATATATAAGTTGACTGTATGTTAAGATTAAGAATCAAGCAGCCCTGCAATTTTTTAATGCGAAGATTAATTTTTTGAATAAAAAAAATTTACGTGTGCTATATGTCAGTTGATGCTAGGGAAATTTAACGCCGCATTCTATATTGTGGATTGATTTAAAAAAAAATTGTTAAAAGTAATAATATTATTAATAATATTTCTATTGTTGTCTATATAATACTTATATATAATATATATAGAGGCTGAAATTGAGTTTATGGAGCAAACATGGCCGCCACTCAATGCCTGTAGGGTATCTTCTATGCTGAAGAATAAATATGATTGTAAAAGCACTAGGCACAAAATGTATTATGGTTAAAATTACATTTAAATTATACAAAAATTACATAACTGGGTAGCTATACTAGATTCTATTGTCACCAATACCAAATGTGTGTGCAAAATTTCAGATCAATTGGTTGGGTGGAACTGGTTTAAACAATCCATTAACTCATTTTCATAGGCTGAAATTGAGTTAATGGACCGTTTTAACCAGTTCCACCCAACCGATTGAGCTAAAATTTCGCACACACATTTGGTGCTGGTGACAATAGAAACTGTATACCTACTCAGTTATGTATTTTTTTAATTTAAATGTTAACTTGTCGGCGTTACATTGTTAGGGTTAAATTTCCCGGATCCCTTGTCAGATGTGATTTTGTACCTTTGCCAAGTGTACGGAGTGCATATTTTTGGACTCGGGTTCAATTCCTAAATGGGTGAAACAATCCTTCTGACATAGTAAAAACAACCTTGTCTTGAGAAAGACATTTATGACGTAGAGAAGCTAACGAAGAAAACTGTTTAAATTCATGATTTTTTTTTGTGAAAATAATGATTTTTCAAATATATTTTCAGTTTCGGGTAAAGGGTTGTTTCATTTAATATTCCAAATAGTTTTAGCGAAATCCTTGACATCAACAAAATTATATTTTTTTCGATTCGAAAAATTATTTGATCAAATCATTGGGCTAGAATTTTCAGACTAAATTTTATCAACTGCAATAACTTTTTAATTATTCACCGTAGACCTTTGACTCTTATAGACATTTATGTTTACTTTAACAAAGGTCATTATACAAATTTGTGTATTTCAAAGGGTTAGGGAACAATGATTAAATATATGTTTCATTTCAAATTTGATCTCTTTTACAAGGAAAAGTAAGTCACCTACAAAAAAAGTGTCATGAAACAATTTTTTAGGTTTTTAAATGTACAACAAAATATATTATATAATAATTTGTCTAGGACCAATAATTTAGAAGATAGGCGAAGATTTTAAATTTTTATTCACGAATTTTATTTGGTGAAAATAAAATTAATTTTTCAAAAATATTCACTTTTTCTAGTAAAGGGTTGTTTCCTTTAATATACCGAAAAATTTGAGCGAAATCCGTGACATCAATCGAATACTACTTTTATTTCATCTCATGGCGAGAGTCTTGCGTCACAGAGCCTCTCGATATTATGGTAAAGGTAAACTAAAAGAATTATAAATAAGAAAGAAAGCGATCTTATTTTATCATTTTTACCTATCTAAATGTTCACAGTATCATTCTAATAAAAGAAAATAGCATTTTAATTAAGAATTTTATATTTTAAATGAAATTTTCCGAAAAGATTCAATTTCTTCTCTCCAGCAGCCTAATCAAGTAGAAATGGCAAAACGTTTTATTTATTTTCTCATTAGATATTTATTCAAATGTATTGAAATTTTATATCTGTGTGTTATTTCATTTATCTTTAATATAAAATAATTATTATTAGGAAATTTGAATTTTAAAGGGTAGTTTATTTGAAGTTCATTTTGAAAAAACGCTAATAACTCCGTTGAAATTTTTTTTAAAAATATTAAATTAATAGATATTATAAAACAATTAATTATTAATAATTTAATTCAATTTTGAACGAAATCGATTCAGAATATTTTGAGAAAATCGTTAAAAACCCAGAAAATTGCCGATGAAAGGCCGTTTTAGAAACATTTTAAAATTCACCTCCATGTCACAAGTCAATGTTTCGTTTCATATGACTTTTTAAACTTTTTTCAAAGGCGTCTCGTGCTCTCAAAAAACATATTTTTTTGACCGTTCAGATGGTTTTTGACCTTTTTCTCAAAAAGTACTAAATAGATTTTGTTCAAAATTGAATTAAATTATTAATAATTAATGGTTTTATAATGACTATTAATTTCATGTTTTTAAAAAAATATTCAACGGAGTTATTAGCGTTTTTTAAATTGGACTTCAAATAAACTACCCTTTAAAATAAAAATATTATAATAAAAAATATTTTATATAAAGGATAAAACAAAATAACAAATACATATGAAATTTCAATAGATTTAAATAAATGTCTAATGAGAAAAAAAAATAAAACTTTTTGCCATTTCTCGTTGATTCGCTCCCAGAGAGAAGAAATTGAATCTTTTCATACAATTTCTTTTAAACTACAAAATTCTTAATTAGAATGCTATTTCCTTATATAATAGACATACTGTGAAACTTCAGATAGATGAAATCGATAAAATAAGATCGCTTTCTTCTCATTTATAATTCTGTTACCATAATATCGAGAGGCTCTGGGATGCAGCCTCTCGCCATAAGATGGAATAAAAGTGGAATTCGGTTGATGTCACGGATTTCGCTAAATTTTTTGGGATATTAAAGGAAACAACCCTGGTGCTGGCAAATAGACCTCGCGAAATATTCATTTTCAAAATTACCGCCGTGTCAAATGGGAAAATAGATGGGCTGTATGCATCGATATTTTGAGGCACTAATTGCTATCTCCTATCTTATGTCCTTGCTTTATTTCTAACCTTAACACGAAATTTATCTTAAACTCATTCTTTATTCTGATGTCGTTAAGAATGATCTTAACTCATTTGATAGCTCCTCGATTACCGGAAAATTGATGAATTTTAGAATGTAATCGCATCTTGTTTTCTCTCCCAATCAGCACTCCTAATCAGAATCAGACACCCAACCAGATGACTAATTAATTAATCTGATAAACCGATAAGCAACATGTGTTTTTAAACTTACGCAGAGAGCGTTAATATGAATTGTTGAGTGCCCAAAATTCATGATAATAGCAGATAGATCGCAGGCATATTTTTATTTGTTTTTTCATCAATTTAGATTGATCTATAGTTTTTTTCTATTTGTTTATTTGATTTACAACCAAATAGAGAATAGATTAAATTGTGTTGCCCGCTGCGATCATCTGGCTATATATTATATGTTTAGCAATTGTGCTAAAAAATGCAATTGGCATTTATTAATTAACTAAACTTTAACTTTACTAAAATTAAACGGAAGTATACGAACATTTTATTCATCTTAAGTTGAATTAATTTATATTATTACTTTGATTATATTATTTGCAATTGGCTTAACTTTTAAAATTACTTTTTTTATATATATAATTTATTTATATATATAATTTACTTATATTTTGTGCAAATATAGATTTTGCAATTAGCTGAAACTTTAACTTCTTTATTTTTATATATATAGTTTTAATTTAATCCTAATATAAAATCACTTGTATTCAATTTTAAAAATTAATATTTTATAAACCAAAAATTTATATTAAATTCAATTAAAAATTACATACAGTCCACTTTCTTATCGAGAATTAATTTTTTATTTTTCTTAATATTAAATTAATATTCCCAGCTGCAGTGAGCGGCACCATTTGGTCCGAGTTACGAGCCAGATTCGGTTTTAAAATCAATCATTTGTTACTTAGCGCGCGACGGATTCTAAAAAGAATTCGTTAACCCTTTAATTTAATATAAATTCATTTGAATTTTTGATAATTTTTTAATTTTTTATAAAATATGGTTTGTGAAAGTGAATACAAGTTGTTAGTTGATGAGATTGAGGATATCAAAGCCACTCTAATTGATCTTGCCGAGGAGGCTAATGATATCAAAGACAAAATATGTGCTAATCTTTATTTTAAACTGTTCAAAGGTGAAAAAGATGATATTCGTATAAAACTCAATGCAATTGAGGAGCAAATTTGGAGGCATGGTTTTGGAGATGATCAGGTTCAAACCCTTATGAAGAGCATGCGAATGATTGGGAGAGAAATGAGAAGGATTCATATGCAGATATGTCTGAAGCGCGATTCGGTATCAGGTATTTCAGATGCTGATGCATCAAAAGTTTTAAAATCTAATGTTTTGAGAAATACTTCTGTATTGTCCACAGAAAGTAAAAATGATAATGGGATAAATAAAAATAATGATTCTTCAATCGTTTCTGATACACATTTACAAAGTTGCCGTCTTATACAGCCTTTGGTAACTGATGTAAAAGAACCGATTTCTGAACTTGAATCTGATTCAAAGGTTGTTATTTCAATCGTTTCTGATACACATTTACAAAGTTGCCGCTGCTTGAAGCTGCCTTTGGTGAATGAGGTAAAAGAATCGATTTCTGAAATTGAATCAGATTCAAAGGTTGTTGTTTCGAATTTGAAAAATAATGATGATTATTTTTCAATCGTTTCTGATACACATTTACAAAGTTGCCGCAGCTTGAGTCAGCCTTTGGTGAATGAGGTAAAAGAATCGATTTCTGAAATTGAATCAGATTCAAAGGTTTTTGTTTCGAACTTGAAAAATAATGACGATTATTTTTCAATCGTTTCTTATACACATTTACAAAGTTGCCGCAGCTTGAACCAGCCTTTGGTGAATGAGGTAAAAGAATCGATTTCTGAACTTGAATCAGATTCAAAAGTTGATGTTTCAATATTGGAAAAACCATGTGGATATGAGTTTTCTGAATTGGAAAAACCAATTTTTCCCGGAAGATTTTCTGTAAATCTATTTCCACTACACTTAGACAATCCCTTTTCTTTTTCTATTGATGAAAAAATATGTTATCCTCGTGATCGTGGATTTTGTGGAGATTTTATTCTCAAATTAAACGGTGCCAGAGCTTTTTGGGAGTGTTTTGGGTCAATGGAGCCAATTCTACGACCAATTTTTGGAATTAATCAATTATATTTATATTCGCGCCCTGTTGTGAAGGAGCGCATTTCTTTGCAGGGATTAAAGATTGTCTTTAATCAGAAATTTGTTTCTTCTAATGAGGTCACGTTGAGAAAGATTGTGCATGCAGGCCAATCTTTGCAACGCGATGTTCATAATGCTCTTTATTTAAAAATTGATTTAGATTCTAATTGTGTGATCACTGCTGCTTTGAGGCAGGTAGGTCGCCGATTTTTAATTAATCCTCCTCACCAAGAATTTCTTAGAGTTTTATGGAAAGATTTAGTAACGAATTTTGAGTTACTTGATAAATTTAGTATTCCACGATTAGCTTTACTACCTAACGCGAAATATTATGAGATACACGGATTTGCTGATGCAAGTAGCCGTGGCTATGAAATTTGTGTCTATTTATTGTCCTTTTGCGATGAAAATAATTTTACTAGTAATCTGTTATTTGCTAAATCAAAATTGTCTCTTGATTTATTTGTTTTGATAACTAGGTCAAAAATTTATGTTTCTTTCTTTTTCCTTTTTAATGAAAATAGTATTCAACGAATGGCCTTACAAACCGGGCTTGAATATTATCAAATAAACCCATTTGCCGATGCTCACAACTTCGAGATATGTGTTTATTTTTTGTTAGCTTTTGATAAAAATAGTATTCAACGAATGGCCTTACAAACCAGGCTTGAATATTATCAAATAAACCCATTTGCCGATGCTCACAACTTCGAGATATGTGTTTATTTTTTGTTAGCTTTTGATAAAAATAGTATTCAACGAATGGCCTTACAAACCAGGCTTGAATATTATCAAATAAACCCATTTGCCGATGCTCACAACTTCGAGATATGTGTTTATTTTTTGTTAGTTTTTGATAAAAATAATATTCAACGATTGGCCTTACAAACCAGGCTTGAATATTATCAAATAAACCCATTTGCCGAGGCTCATAGCTTCGAGATTTGTGTTTATTTTTTGTTCCTAATTGATGAAAATCTTAAAGCAATTCGTGTGCGTGATACGCACACAGTTATCCCGTATACAAAGAAAAGAAAAAAGAGAGAAACGAACATTTAAAGTCATTTTAATTTTGGTAACTCGCGAGATTCTTATAAACCGATTTTCTAATTTAGCTAGAGTCAAGAGTACAATTGCATGGTTGTTGCAATACAGTGATAAGTCTCATCTTTCGCGAATTTCTGAAAACTAAAATTTGATATTTTGTTCGATCCTCGGAACAGGTAAATGATCGCTGGCAACTTTCCAGCGTGAATCCTTTGGTTTTATTTTATTTTATATTCCTATTTTTTTATTTTGTCATATAAACTCATTTTTTTTGGTTTGTACTTACTTTGTTTGTATCTATTTAGTTCATTTGTGCTTTTTCTTTCATCCATTGAAAAAAGCGACTATTTTAATTGCACCTTAAATTAATTTTATGAAGATAAATTGTTAAAATGCTCAATACAAATCCTTTCGTAGGACAATTAAGTCTCTTATGAGATCCACTAATCCTCTTCAATGAATAGACGGTCACATTGTTGAACTTTCAAAGAAGTAATCATTTTGTAGTGTTGATAAATCCATACTCAACTTGCTGAGTATAACGGACCTTTAGTAAGATTAGTCCCACTGTTGCTTTGAAACACTTTTTTTCACTAGATAACTCATGCGGAGTGAGTTATCTTTTTGCGGGCCCAATATGGTGCTGGCAAATAGACCTCGCGAAATAATCGTTTTCAAAATTACCGCCGTGTCAAATGGGAAAATTGATAGGGCTGTATGTATCGATATTTTGAGGCACTAATTGCTATCTCCTATCTTATGTCCTTGCTTTATTTCTAACCTTAACACGAAATTTATCTTAAACTCATTCTTTTTTATTCTGATGTCGTTAAGAATGATCTTAACTCATTTGATAGCTCCTCGATTACCGGAAAATTGATGAATTTTAGAATGTAATCGCATCTTGTTTTCTCTCCCAATCAGCACTCCCAATCAGAATCAGACACCCAACCAGATGACTAATTAATTAATCTGATAAACCGATAAGCAACATGTGTTTTTAAACTTACGCAGAGAGCGTTAATATGAATTGTTGAGTGCCCAAAATTCATGATAATAGCAGATAGATCGCAGGCATATTTTTATTTGTTTTTTCATCAATTTAGATTGATCTATAGTTTTTTTTCTATTTGTTTATTTGATTTACAACCAAATAGAGAATAGATTAAATTGTGTTGCCCGCTGCGATCATCTGGCTATATATTATATGTTTAGCAATTGTGCTAAAAAATGCAATTTGTTTTATTGATTAACTAAACTTTAACTTTACTAAAATTAAACGGAAGTATACGAACATTTTATTCATCTTAAGTTGAATTAATTTATATTATTACTTTGATTATATTATTTGCAATTGGCTTAACTTTTAAAATTACTTTTTTTATATATATAATTTATTTATATATATAATTTACTTATATTTTGTGCAATTATAGATTTTGCAATTAGCTGAAACTTTAACTTCTTTATTTTTATATATATAGTTTTAATTTAATCCTAATATAAAATCACTTGTATTCAATTTTAAAAATTAATATTTTATAAACCAAAAATTTATATTAAATTCAATTAAAAATTACATACAGTCCACTTTCTTATCGAGAATTAATTTTTTATTTTTCTTAATATTAAATTAATATTCCCAGCTGCAGTGAGCGGCACCAAACCCCTTTACAAGAAAAAGTGAATATTTTTGAAAAATTATTTATATTTTCATAAAAAAAAATTCGTGAATATAAATTTAAAATCTTCGTCTATCTTCTAAATTATTGGCCATAGACAAATTAATTATATAAGATTTTTTGTAGTACATTTAAAATCCTAAAAATTGTTTCATGTAATTTTTTTTTGTAGGTGACTTACTTTTGCTTGTATAAAAGATCAAATTTGAAATGAAACATATATTTAACCATTTTAGCTTAACTTTTTGAAATAAACAACTTTATATACTTAATGACCATTGCTAAAAAAATTTTATCATAAACAAAAATATCTATAAAAGACTACGATGAATAATTAATTTTATCATAAACAAAAATATCTATAAAAGACTACGATGAATAATTAAAAAGTTATTGCAGTTAATAAAATTTGGTCTGACAATTCAAGCCTAAAGATTTGATCAAATAATTTTTCAAATCGAACAAAGTGGAATTCAGTTAATGTCACGGATTTCACTAAAAATCTTTGGGATATTAAAGGAAACAACCCTTTTCCCGAAATCAAAAATATATTTAAAAAATTATTTTTATTTTCACAAAAAAAAATTCATGAATATACATTTACAAACCTCGTCTATACTCTAAATTCTAAATGATTTTTTTTAATTGAAAAAAGTGGAAATCGGTCGGTGTCATGGCTTTCCCTCATGTCCCCAACAAGGAGGGATTCAATTACATCTGTTGGTGCGAAATTTCTTTCTGATTTATAATTATTTTTGTCTGTTTTATCGAGAGGCTCTGCGACGCAAGCCTCTCGTCATGAGACCCTGTCAGAGGGAATCTCACACAATTTTCATGGATTTTTTTCAACTACAATCTTATACCAATTATATCTCATTTCACATAGTCAAATTCAATATAATTAAATATACGATTATATAATAGGAGTATAACAATTAAAATTATTATATTATATGCCTACTAAGGCTGGCTGGCCACAGGGACTCGTGCTACGCTTATGATTATTGAGTAAATTATTTTATTAATAAATAAATAAAATATCATTTAAATGATATGAAAAAATGAAATATGAAAAACGATTTTGTTTGTATTATTTGAATATTTTCAGAAGTGAAATCTCGCTTTCGGACTTTTCTTGTCATGGGAGACAATGGGGACTCATACATCATTCACCAAGTTTCAGCGTATAGTAGGGAAATATATTTTATTCAATTTTAATATATTTAAATATATGACCATATAATAACTAGAAAAAATTAACTAATTAAAATATTTTTTTATTTTTATTTAATTGGCTTCGTGAACTAGATGGCCATTTAGCCAGCCGATTATTCGTTCATATATTTCCAAATTCATCGGCTTTCATATGCAGATTCCTAAGGCCGACTTGGTGCACTTGGATTCCTCCTTGCGGGGGACATGAGGAAAAGCCGATTTCCACTTTTTTCGATTCAAAAAATTATTTGACCAATAATTTAGAGCAGTGTTCTTCAACCTGTGTTCCGCGGAACTGTAGGGTTATACTCAAACGCTTTAGGGCCTCCGCGATTCAATGCTAAAATTCGATGTATAATATAAATTCTTTATATTTTATAGAGAAAATTTATCTTTTTGTTTGAGTAAATGCATCTTCTATTATAAAATTTTTATAATAAAGTCAGGGACGCACCTTGTTCATAACATGTAATATGTATGGAATATGAACCCCCTCCCCCTTAAAAATCAAATCTGGATGTACTACTGAACGATGGGTTCCATAAAATAATTATATTAAAATATTCCGCGGAATGACAAAGGTTGAAGAACACTGATTTAGGCTATTTAGAGTATAGACTGAGGTTTTTTTTTTTTATCACAAATGTTATCCTTACTTAAAAGCCATTTGAATATTCGAAGAGACCCGAAATTGGGGAGAAGAGTTCCAGTCGGATTATTGGGTCATCGTGTGAATTTAACAGAAGAAAAGAAAATATGTTTAATTTTAGTATTAACTATAAAAACACTTAACTCTCTTAATCTTGATTTGTTCAAAATCAAAGCATTAGCTAGGTGGCTGAAGGGTGTGCAGCTGATACAATCATAGAGAATCACACATTCAAAATGTATCTTGCAAATTTAAATTTGTATCTATTTATTTTCAAAGATTAAATTAACTACTTCAAATTGAGTGAAGTCTAATTTTATGAAATACAATAACTAAATACATCCTAAATAAACACATGCGCCTAAGGCTTAAAAAAATATATACCTATATATAAAAACAATTCTCTAGATGCACTTATCCTTGTAACTTTCACTTATATTATCTCATTAAATTGAAAAATAAAATCTTTTTTTAATGATAGTGATACAAAAAGGTACAAGTTTGGCTAAACACATGTTAAAACGAGGGGAATGAGATAGGCCAGTGCAAGACACTGTATGGAACAGAATAATTTAGTGTAAACAATGATTTCTTATAACATTACACGCAGAGACGTCGTGAGAGCACGCGCCTGCTCAGCCTATGGAAAAAACAAATTTCCAGCTAGAATTGCCAGACGTCAAGGTGTCTCTTGAGGAAACTGAGGCGCTAATCTATACTCTCCAGAGTAGTAAGTCTTTGAAAGACAAAATAGAGTAAAATTTACTAAAAATTTGATTTCTGAAAAGCTAGTTTTTCTCTGACTGAAGGAGGTGTAAAAAAGTACCCTCTTCTTCATGCCCGAAATTGGGGAGGTGAGCAGCTACTAGCCCTAAATAATGAAACAACACAACTGTCACTGTTTGTT
The DNA here is from genome assembly GCA_024734495.1 of Forficula auricularia. Classification (NCBI taxonomy): domain Eukaryota; kingdom Metazoa; phylum Arthropoda; class Insecta; order Dermaptera; family Forficulidae; genus Forficula; species Forficula auricularia. The sequence continues at coordinate 336,954 of JALMQS010000880.1, read as the reverse complement.
TGGTGAGATTTTAGGATATATTGTGATCTTCAAGAATTCTATTTGATTACCTGCTCCATTGCAGAAACGTTTATTTAATTTCTTGGTGTTTGCAAATAAGCTATCAATTTAGGATACGCTGGGTTTTAAACTCTGTTAGAGTTAAAAATCTCAATATATTTTGGGTGATTAACCCATCATCAAGAGCTCACTCAACTCTGTTTTTTTATTATCGTGAAACACCACCAAACTTAAATTCATTATAATTTAAGTACCTAAATAAAAAAAAATAGAATTAAAAATAGAGTTAAAAATCTCAATATATTTCGGGTCAGATTATCATGAGTTTCCATTGACAATCACTCGAAATATATTGAGATTTTTAGTTTTGTTTTACCTCTAGAACGCATAACCCATTCTCACTTTTTCTTTTCAATAGCTGTCAGGAAAGGGGTCCCATAAATTCCAAGTTTTTAATATTCCTTTATTAATACATAATAAAAGTATTTTTAAAGGTTTTTTTTTAATTTATATACCTAATTTTGTTTTGGAACCATTTTACAAATTCAAAGTCATAAGAAAGGCCTTTCAGGTCCTGGGTTTTTCTGTGTATTAAAACAGTAATAACAGTAAAAAAAGTCATGATTTATTATTTATTTTTATAAATCTTGATGTATTGGATGAAAATTTTGAGGTGTTGCTGAAAAATAAAGATTATTTGATGTTCAGTAAAAGTTTGTTTGTTGATGGAATGTTTCAACTTTAATGTGTAATGTGGTGTACAAAACATGTAATGTTTCGGGCATTAGATCGCCCTTCATCAGCACCTGTGAGTTCAAAAATTGTGTTGTAAGTTACAATTCAAGGAATGTGTTTGAATAATTATTAAAATGATCAATTGTGTATCAACAATGGTAACAAAGAGGCCAGAGACTGTAAAAATTATAACATAGAGAAACGTCTATAATATTATTTTTGTGTGTAAAAATTCATTGAAAGGGCAAATTGTGTATTTTCAACAACAGTAGGTATATTTAATTTGCTCAAAGACAAGTGTTCTTACATGATATATACAGTTGTTGAAAATACACAATTTATTCCATCTGCCCTTTGAATGAATTTTTACACACAAAAATAATATTAAAGTCGTTTCTCTATGTTATAATTTTTACAGTCCCTGGCCTCTTTGTTACCATTGTTGACATAGAATTGATCATTTTAATAATTATTCAAACACATTCCTTAAATTGTAACTTATAACACAATTTTTGGACTCACAGGTGCTGATGAAGCGCGATTCTAATGCCTGAAACATTACATGTTTTGTACACCACTTACACATTAAAGTTGAAACATCCACATCAACAAACTTTTATTGCACATCAAGTAACTTTATTTTTCCGAAACACCTCAAAATTTCCATCCAATACATTAATTCTGTACGGAAACATCGGCGTCGGATTTTCATCGACTCTCCAACATATTTTTATTTATAAATCTTTGATAGGAATTAATAATATATATATAATTATTGATAAATGTATTCTAAACCAGTTATACGTATAGTGGTCTTGGCAAGCCCTGCTCGTGACTTTGTGTATGTGAAAAAGCTTCTGTTTTTAATTTTTATTTACTGTGAAATACTACCAGCAACCTTAATTAAACTCATTATAATTTAACAAAATGTTTCAATATCAACCAGCACCGAGTTCCCTAAGATGTATTTATTCTAGAAGAACTAGTCAAATATTTCCTGTTCATAGGACTAAATTAGAAAGATTTACTTTGTCTAAAAAATAAATAAATAAATAGAAATTCAACCAAGATTGAATAGTCCAATCTAATGATAAGACACGTATTGCTTACGATGTAATTTCGTGTTTTGTTTTCAAATGATGATTCTTGTTTAAATTGAATTCGAAAAAGAGAAGCTAAGATTTAAATTCCTTTAGATGGGATGTTGTCATTTATTTTTAGCAAGGTTTTTCCCTCCTTTCCAGCAATAAAGACAAACAAAGATCTGCATGGCTGTATCTTTTTATGCATCCAATGCGGAGAGGAGAGCGCGTGCTCCGCCACTCTTGGCCACGTGGCCCCCACAAGAAATGCATCCACGCTTGCTGGCCCCCAGGCTAAATTTATCCTTTTTATTACTCGAGAGATATCATCCGATGCAATTGTTATGCATTTCCACCTTCCGAATCGGTTATTTATTCATTAATATGGCAGATATATAGAAAAACATTGATGATATAATGCGAATGTTATTAATTATTCTTACTGTAACTAAAGTGTAAATAGAGAGAATAAAAAAATTACCAAGACTAGACAAAAGGTCTGCATCTTGACCTTCAATTTAATATGCATTTAATGATAGTACTATTTCTATAAATATTATTTCTATAAAGAATCAAATTGAATTAATTTTTTGTTGCTTTTTAATAAGAATACTAATAGGCAATGATTTATATTAGTATATTTTATGAAAAACTTCTTTAAGGCTATTATTGATTTAATATTAATTAATTTAATCAATAGTTTTTCATGTTTCACTTAAATCAATTTCTATTTTATACCGAATTAAATAGCATTGTTTTTGGTATGAAATTCGTTTACCATAATTATTTAAAAGTACCTTTTATGTAATTTGTTAACTACATTGTGTGTCTGAGATTATGTCGCTCTTTATGTTGCCAGCTCTTGGACTATATATGGTCTATGTCAAAAAACTTGGCAAGTGAGAGTTGGACTCATCTCTTGAGTGTACGTAATACGGAACATTATTTTTTCCAAAATAATTTTTTCTATTTGCCAAGTTTCGTCTTTCTAATTCATACTAAATCAAAAAAAATGTGATGTGACTTTCTAATAAATTTACAATATATCTGCCTCCCGGTCATTTCAAGAAACTGATTTTTGCTTTGATAAATTCTTCAGGCCTTAAAGGCCAAATAAATGTGAAAAATTTTGTCCAAAAAGGTTTGCATTTTTACCCCCCCCCCCCCCCCCTTAAATTTTTGTCCGATTTTAACTCAAATCTGACCTCGATCTTAATCCCACTGTAAAATATCTAAATATAACATTTCGTTGGTTTTTTCAGATTATATACACAATTTGGAAACACAATAACTAACTAACTAAGCCACTAGTATAATAATATCAGACATTTTTGACAAAATAATTAATATCTCTCAAAATATAAATTTTCGCTCTTATTATATAAGCTATCATTGTAGACCAAATTACAGTGAATTCACTCGATTTTCATATTGAAATAGCTTTAGTCGTTTTTAAGATATTTCGAAAATACGAAAGAAAAAAAGGTTTTTTCATGCTCGGATTACAGAAACTTCACCACATCCCTATGGTAATGTAAAAATAAGGTTGTATAAGCACATAAGTAAATTTTTTGTAACAAGTAGTTCACAGGATGATTTTAACTTCGAATCTAGCCCACGCACATATTAAGGTTGGAGACCGCTGCTCTATAAGCTTGCCATTTTTTTACTAATTTTTACACGGAACTTTTAAAAACGAACTATGGGTAGTGGCATATTTGTTCAAATTTAGTAAAGATGCCCAAAAATACCCGTTAAAATGATTGTTTTTATGATTTATTAAGAATTTTTCCTTCAATAAGTGAACGTAATTCATTTAATATAAATGTTAATTGAATTTATTCCATGTCTTGAGCATCAATAACAAGAAAATATAGCTCAATTAAACTCTGCTCGCTTGACACCAGGCGTCAAATTAAATTGTTTCAAGCTTAAATCACGCTTTTTGAAAGCCTATTCAAAGTTTCATTTGTCAATCTTGAAAAAATTACTTTTTTATTGTTTTAATGTTTTTTTTATTTCTCTTAAAATCTCTTTTACATCAGGCTAAAAAAATTATCTCCTCAAATGGCTCTAGAAAAACAATTGAGTTGTGATGAAAGAGGCGGCGGTTCCCTCCCCATTCGGTCCATATGCTGACATGTTCTAATTTTGGCATATTAAAAAAGAGTAAAAGAAATCATGAGTGTTGTCTGTTTATTTTTCTTCATTCTGTTTGCAGTACCCTAAATAACAGAGAGCGCTGACTTGACTAAACTAGCCCCAATGTTAATATAGAGGCTGCAGTATCAAAGGGATAGCGATAATTAAATCAACAAATGACTTTGCCTGAATATTAATTTCTATAAGTCTTTTCTCTCTGGGTCAGCTTTAGCTACGCTATTACATTGGACGATTATCGGTCGATTCTTACATTTTGTTGTATTATTTTTATTCGGCGGACGGCTCGAATCGACCGATATAATCGTCCAATGTGTACGTAGCTTTAGAATAATGATATAAATATCACTTTATAAAGACTCTATTGAAGGTCAAATATATTAAGTTATTTTTCACAAATTGATTAAGTATTAAACCAAATAAGCTGACGTTTTCTGATGTAGGCCATCCACTTAACTTTACCATACAACCTGGCCCTTCATTTATATTTAATATTTAATAAAATTATTTAAAAATCATCTACATTTTTAGACTCCTGTAGGCCCCCCTGATTATGTATAGAAAATTCGGTCATGAGCATATATTTTCATTTTTTGACCCCCCCCCATTTGGTGCGGTTAGTTTTTGCATCTTTAGATTACTGGGGCTCACTGATTATGAATAGAAAATTTGGATGAGTTTGCTCAAATGGCCTAGATTCTTAATTTTTAACCCCCTCTCCGCCCCCCTTAATTTTGGGGTCGATATGCACCAAAATCTAATCAGCTCTTAATCTCAATGGGTCAAAACTACGTGTGAAATTTGGTTTCGATATTCACACTAGTTTTTGAGCCAGCTCGGCCCACAAAAATTTGGTAACGCACAGACTAACTAACAGAAAACCAGACAACCAGACAGACTAACTAACAGACATTTTGACAAAACAATTATTATCTGCAAAAATTTAATTTTTTCGATGTTCAATTATTAGGAGCTTTTTTGTAGTGCGAAATGCCATGGTTTCGCTCAATTTTGTTAATCAAAATAGTTTCAGCCGTTTATGAGATATTTCGAAAAAAAGGAAGAAAAAACACTTTTTTCATGCACGATTACAATACATGACCATACCCTGTATGGTAAAGTAAAAAAGTCGAATAATTACATTCAATATTTTGTTAAAAGGAAATTTTGTCATATGGATTGGAAATGAAAATGTGGGATGTTAAGCAAAAAAAGGTAAAAATAATAATTATTTTTGGCGATCCCTTTTTATTTATCTTCTCTAATTTAATTAATATTTGCTCAAATGTTTTTTCTATTCACTAATAAACACTCAATGATTTTGAATTTGAGAAAAACAAAATGTCAAAATTCCTTCCTATTGCCCACCATTAATCGATTTTGTGATTCAGCGAAAACATGGGCTTTTGTTTTCAACTCAAGAATTAATAATAGTTTTGTTGCAGAAATTAAGTAATGCATTTTATTAATAAATACATTTTCTATCACTAAAATATCGGTTTTTTAATATTAACTTTTAATTTCAAAAATGTTTTTCTTTTTTTCAAAGATTTATTCATAATAATTCGTTAATTCACTTTTAAAAATATGAATTTACTGTTTTTATTGAACTTTAATAATATAAACAATTAGTTTTTATGTAATTTGGGATAGAATTACCCAATTTAAACAAAAGATGTATTTTATATCCGCATGATGCTTAGTATTTATTCAAAATAAGCTGACGTGTTCTGATGTGGCCATCCACTTGACTTTACATACAACCTGGCCCCTCACTTATATTTAACATTTAATAAAATTATTTATAATCATGTAGGGGAGGGGGTTAGTTTTTGCATTTTTAGACTTCTGGGGGCCCACTGATTATGCATACAAAATTTGGTTGAGTTTGGTACAAGGGCCTATATTTTGATTTTTTGACCCCCCCCCCCATTTTGGGCGGTTAGTTTTTGCATTTTTAGACTTCTCGGGTCCCACTGATTATGTATACAAAATTTGGTTGAGTTTGGTACAAGAGCCTATATTTTTAATTTTTAACCCTCCTCCACCCCCTTAATTTTGGGTCGATATGCACCAAAATCTAATCAGCTCTTAATCTCAATGGACCAAAACTACTTGTGAAATTTGGTTTCGATATTCACACTAGTTTTTGAGCTAGCTCGTCCACAAAAATTTGATAACGCACAGACTAACGGACGGACGGACAGACTAACAGACATTTTGACAAAACAATTATTATCTCGAAAAATATAATTTTTTCGATGTTCACTTATTAGAGCTTTTTTGTAGAGCGAAATGCCATGGTTTCGCTCAATTTTTCTAATCAAAATAGTTTCAGCCGTTTTTGAGATATTTTGAAAAAAAAAGAAGGAAAAAACCACTTTTTTCATGCACGATTACAATATTGACCATACCCTGTATGGTAAATTGATAATTTAAAATGTTAAAAAATCGGAATATAACGAAACTTTGATTTATAAGATGGAGACATCAGAATATCTAGACTATATATATGTGTATTTTCATTCTGATTTTTCTTATTACTAGAATTAAATAGTATTTATTTATTTATTTATTTAAGGTTATTAGTATTTGATAGATTAGTTTTTAATTAGTTTTTTAATAATTCGATTTATTTTAATAATATTTATGATTTTTTAATGATTAGATTAATTATTAATCTAATTTTTATTACTAGCATTAATTAAATTTTTTTTTATTTTAAAATTATTAATGTTTTATTTTTGTATTGATTATAAATAAATTATCCCATGACCTTTTTAAACTCAACCATTCGTTTGAGATTCATGCGGCTTCGGCAGACTTGAAGATAATAATTAGTTCTATTTATTTGTCTATTAGTTTTTTATATATCTGAATATTGTTATTAAATATTAGTTGCGATAATTTCCTCAAGTCTGGCAAGGACTGATACTCGCGGATTCTCGAATTATTAAAACTACAAACGCTATAGCACAAAACCTATACAACGATTAATCAACGATTGATTCATCGTTGGATATAAGCAGATTTGTTGCATATAGTCACACTGCACTCTGTTTATAATATGTGCCAATAAATATTAAAGCTATTCACTGGTAGTTAAACTATATTATATGTTATTTTAATATAAAATATCAAAAACAAATGCCGATAGCAGAGCGTTAAAATTTCTATAGAAAATCAAAAGAGATTTTCAACTGCTAAATCCGAGGTTTAATGGATTATAAATTATTTTATTCAAAATATATGCTTTGATTGGATGTTATGATTTAGAATCAAGTGACCGTAAGATTTTTTAATGATGAAGATCAATTCTTTAAGTGAAAAAATGTTACGCGTGCTATATGTCAGATGTGGCATCCAAGTGTCTGGATTGTATTTTATGGAACTCGAGTTCAATTCTCGTAGGAATGAAAAAACACTTCTGATATAAGAAAAATAATCCATAGCACCTCAGATTTAGTAGTGACCAACTCTGTAGATTTTGTTATTTTAATACCGTGTAGAAATATCGAAATTCGATTCCATAAATATGGATGAAGGGAAAAGGTATCAGTTTCAACTGCTGAAGCTATCATAATTCAATGATGAACACCTGAAAAGAGAAATGGAAAACTTGCCTCTGTGAAGGAATAGTCTCACCCATGAGCGCCTGTTGTGTGGACAACCAAGAGAACAGCTAACATGAAAAGTTAATCAAACTTAGGGAACGGGGTGTTGGTTTATAATTAAACATTATACAAATTATAACGAAGTTCTTATGAAATTATTTATTTTGTACCATAAGAACTTCGTTTGAATAATCAATATTTGCGATCATTTTGGGAGTTTTTTTTAACATCGTCAATAAACTGTTTATAAGTTACTTGTAAATAGTCAACAAACTGTCATAAGCTTGATATTGTGATGGTTAGCTAAAATTAAATTAATTAAAATGTAATTTTTCACGAAAAAGCGACTTTATTAAGAAAACTTGATGTTTTACGTATAGGGAAATGATTTATCGTCTTAAAGCATTTTTCTTCGTCTTTCTATTTATTGAGTAATATAGGGTGTCTTATTTGAAAAAACGAACTTTTGACCCCTTATATGAATAACGGAAATAATAGTAATCTTAGCACGCTCTGTATAATATGAAGTCAATTTTTCGGTGTAAATTAAATACTTCGGATGTGTCTAAACTACCACCAAAATATCAACTTTTCATGAATTGAGGGCACTAATTTATTTAAGTTTAATTAAGGCCATGTTTTGGACCATATTTAACACAAATTATTTTTTATCTCGAAAACCGATAGAGATAGGTATAGGACAATATTAACAAAAAAGTATTTTAATAAAAGGGCGGTTCTAAAAACGTGTTAATATACAGGGTGTTCCATTTAAAAAATAAAGTTGCTACAACTTTTCGATGGAAGCCGAAACGTCGCAATGCTGAAAATATTTTAGATCGATAGAACAGGTAAGAAAATGTAAGATGCAAAATTTTCAGAAAAATCCTCCCTTCCGTTTTCCATAAACTTCTAACGTGCCATCGACCGTGAATCACCCTGTATATGAACTTAAATATAGCAGAGTTCTCAAACTTTTTCTTCCGATGAACCCCTTATGCAATTTTGTAAGAATGCTATTCCCCCTTTCCAGGATTTTTTACTCAAAAAATTTATTTCAAACAATATGGTTTTAATAGTAAAAATACAAAGTATCATATTTTCATTTAGACATAAACATAAGTATTATTTACTTAATGAGCATGCGGAGGATGTTTTTGTGTAGTCAGGGCCGGCGTGACCTTTTGCGGGGCCGGGTTCAAAAATTTTGCGGGGCCTGAATACACATTCAAATCCTACACTTAAATTTTACAACGAGGAATTATTTATTCACAAATGCTGTTACATATTATGTATTTTTTAAAAGATGAATATTAAATAATAATCCTTGACACGCGTCGAGAGATTGACTAACGCTCAGCATCGAAGACCGTAGTAATGCAATAGCCTAATGCGATTTTGTTTAAAACATATGAACCACAAGACGGAAACTGACATACAACCACTAATAAATGGTCAGGTCCTATGCAAGTTCGTAGGAGCTGCGACTCGTCGATAGACTTCCAAAAATTGGCCAGTCTTATCTCTATTTTTTAAGCAGTTTTTTTAAACAAATCCAAGTAATATTTTTTCGCATCCATAATTCGCTATCAAGGGGCAAAAAATTCAATGAAAGTATAAAATCTGTAATCATGTATAACTTTTGCAAAAAAACTATTGATCCAGTTTAATTTCTCTAAAAAGAACATTTCTCTGAAAGCGTCTGGATTTTTGTATCTAAAGTAGTTTTCAGGATAACATGAGGACTTTATGGAGTTACATTGAACTTTGATGATTTTTGTCACTCATTTAAACTGAATCATCGCTACTAAAAAAATGTCTTGCATCTGTTAATGATATTATCATTCTGTAAAAAGGTAATCAAAATCGGTATTTTTTAATTTAGTATTTTTCGTAGACCTTCGGGGTCTCTCCGGCGAACGCGCTGAACCTGCCTTGTTTATGTTCATATAAAATCCGTAAAATCCCATTCATATTGGGAAAGAGAGGGCGATATAATGCTGTCCCTCTCTCTTCTAACTTTATTAGCAAATAAACTGTAAACACGCGTAATAATTAAAAGAAGCCATCGAAGAATATTTTTGTTTTTTAATACTATAATATAAATAAATACATAAAGTCAATTTGGTCAAGAAGTCAAGCATTAGATAGTATCAATACTCAATTGCTTTAGAATTGCCCGTTTTGCTTATTTCCAATTACAAATATTTAATAGATTTTAAATGATGAAAACTCGAGAGTATTTCAAACGAGTCTAGATACGCATGGACAAGTTGAGACGTGTTGGCATTGATTAGTTGGCAAAAAAATGTTTTCTCGAATATTTCGAATTTATTCATTTTCTCTGATGAAAAAATATCAATTAAGTAAAAAAAATTATTAATACCTATATAAGATACAAATTATTTTAATTTGGTATAAATGGTTTTAGTTATACCTAAATAGCTGAAAATTGGTTTCAGTCACGGTTTTAGTAAATGAGCTGAAAATTGGTACTCAAATATGTTAAAATGTCCTAAATTTTAGCTTTTTACATGAAAATGTTTCCTGAGAGTACATAATGCCAATCTTGAAAGATTTTAGTTAATAAGCTGAAAATTGGTACGCAAATATCTATTTTCACAATACAATTCAACAAATTTTAATTTTATACCTGAAAACGTTTCCTGAAAGTACAAGTGCCAATCTTGAATGATTTTAGTTAATAAGCTGAAAATTGGTACGCAACTATGTTACAATGCACTAAATTTTAGCTATATATCTGAAAATCTTTCCCGAGAATATGAATTGTCAATAATAGAATGGTTTTATTTAATAAGCTGAAACTTGGTACGCCACCTAGTATTTTTGCATTTTAATGCGCCAAATTTTAGCTTTCTATCTGAAAACGTTTCCTGTGTGAGTATAAATTGCCAATCTTAAATAATTTTATCTAATGAAACTCGATTCGAATCTATGTTTTTCTCATTACACTGTACTAAATTTTAGCTTTATACCTGAAAACATTTCGCAAAAATATATACATTTATTTGCATGACTAATATTTTTCTTGGTTATTTTTAATATTTTTTATATTTGATTGAATAGTAAAAAAAGATATGATTATAAAATGGATCGATGAAATAAATTCATTTGATAAATATAAATTTATTCATAAAAAGAGGTTGTCATCTGCTTGATTGCCAAATACCTGTTATACCTGAAATTATCTTAGAAAATAACTTTTTCAAAAGACTAAAATATGTTTTAATTTTTTTATTACAAACATTAAAATTGTTTAAACAATTATCAAACAAAACTCTTAGTATAGTTTTAAAAAATAAAATAAATTTTAGGTACAATTATTTACATAGATGCTATATGGGACTTAAATTTATATGAAACAAATCCTGAGTGATAATTTGAAAAAGTTAATCGCATAACCCATCCAATTTCTATAATTCCTAAAATAATTTCTTAAATAAATATTATATTACAACATTGTCTATATTCTTTTACAATAAATTTACAAAAAATAGTTGGATAAATGTTCGACTTACTTGAGTCTTTTAAATTAAATTTTGAACATAAATCTGAAATGATCTTCTGACTATAATACAATCAAAATATTAGTCGAAACTAAAGCAGATTCAAATAAATTAATATTTTCTTATTTCGAGTACGATTCAATTTAATCTCGACAAATAGATTTCTTAGTTTTTTGGAAGAAAATTAATCGAAAAAAAAGGATTATTATCTAAAATCATATAAATTAATTAAAAGCCTACTTGCTTGAAAATTACTTTTGATTAAAAACTTGTATATTTTTATTTAAGTGAAGATATAAAAAAATCTTCTAAACTATAAAAAATCAAACAATTTATTTAATGAAAACTCTAATTGCTCTGTAGTTTCTGGATGTTTTTGTAGGACCAACATATTAAACAAATTGTATTTGGAAAAATCAAAAAATGGACATATATTTATATGGGGCCATCCATAAATTACGTCACACGAATTTCATGATTTTTGGAACCCCTCCCGTGGTGTGACGTCACATATATTGCAATGTTAAATTTAGAAATTATTAAATTAAAAGAGCACTTCCAAAATGGTGGCGTGCGGTCCATGGATGCTAGGGATTTCAAACATTTAGAGTATTTTCATAAATACATAATATATAAGACCAATTTCAAAATTTCAGAAGGATCTTTAAATTTTCAAATTGATATCCGTTATTTCAAATATTTCTATAAAAACATTTTTTGTTTTGAAAAGTATATTGGTTCTCGAAATGAAATAAAATTGTTGCATAGTTTCAAGGGGCAATTAAAATGAATGATTTTTCCGAAAAAGGTGCCGATAGAAGGTTTGAACTCCCTGCCTGATATATCTCCCAGTTCAAGCATGTCAAAGACAAGTCTAGACTCTAGACGAATTCTCGTTGGGCAACTATTATTATAAAAAAGGGAATCTTTGGACTAATCCATTTGTAAGAAATCTCAATATATAAGATCGGAAATAACTAAGAAAGCAATAGACAATAAGTAGAATTAATTTCTGATTCCTATCCTTAGTCACACAAAACAAAGTATTCATTTGGAGCAAAGGTCCCAAAATATATTTTTAAAAAATCTAATGTTAAATTTGAAAAATAACGAAAATGATGCCGTATTCGATGAACTTTGCAAAAAAAAAAGCAAAAATTAAAATAAAATTTCAAAAGATGAAGGTAGTTTTTTGGACAGCATCTCCTGGTTGAAAAGTCACCAACCGCCACTGATTTAAAATCTTTTTTCATAAAATTAATAATAAATCAAGAATTTTAGAAATTTTACAAAACATAACAAATCCACTGAACGATACAAAATTTAATCATCTTGTCTCCAAGGTCATTTTAAAGTTTTTCGTTAAAGTTGTGTTTTAATACTTTAGATTTATACATGTGACGTCACGAAGCTTATGACTCGCCACCCCTCCTTGTGACACGATGTCACACTTTGTTGACCCCCTCCTTAACGTGTGACGTAATTTTTAGATGGCCCCTATAATCTTCTCAACCGCTTGCAAAAGATGAGGAGTCGAATTGTTTACTTAAAAATTTAGAACAGATTTTAAAACTTGGTTGATTAAATTATATTTAGGTATATATTTTAATTTGTATTTTTTTTAATCTAGTAAAATTTTTAATATTTTTTCCAACTTTTAACACGATAACAATTTTAAATATATTATATAAATTAGATAAAATTCCATTCAATGATTCTTAAAAATATTTTTCAAATGTTTATTTTTCACTTATTTTTACAATCAGAGACTTCGAGCACTCCATTGCACCTATCATAAATTTAAATAATCAAATTCTGAAAGAATTAAAAATATTTTTTGTTTCATATTGTATTTTATAAAACAAAATAGTAATAACAATTATTTTTAAATGAAATTTATTTATAACACATGATCAGTTTTGTTTTTATTTCCTAAGCCCCTTTGTATATGGATTTTACGAGAGATTTTATAATAGGTTCTTATTCTTAAAAGACAATACTCTTTAAATATCTCTTTACATAATTATTATACACAAAATGAGTTATATATATAAACAGAATTTAGTTAATATATCTAATTAATCTTGTCTGAATAAATAACTAAAAAAAGCATTTTTCAATGATATATTCTCATTGATTAGATTGATTTAATTCTAGAGTCATTATAAAATGATTGCAAAGTCGTTTTTCAAATCAGTAAACGAACTGCGACATAGAGCAAAGACAATGTCTCAGGGCATGCTTTCATTACTATCGAAAAAATAAAAAGACTTCATAATCACTTGATAACGATTCCGGAAGGAGGGGGAGGGAGGACTTCGTATATCTGGATGACAACATATTAACTAAAAAAAACTTATTTTGAACCTTTCAGCAAAAATACATTAGCTTACTATATTTTAAACTTTTCAATTTTCATTTGAGCTTTTTCCATTAAAGCTATCGAAGCTTCAACTCAATAATACACCTTCTTTGTGTGATATAAATGGTTCGGAATTGATCTGGAATACTATATATTTTGTCGTGAGTGATATCGTGAGAAATTATTTCTTATCGTTTGTGAGCTGCCTTTTATCTAGCGACAGCGATTATTTTAAGCACATGTAGTGATTTAGGTAGGTTTCGAACTCAAGTCTATTTATTATTAAAATTGTAAATCATTGGGCAAATATTTCGTTAGTTTTCACTGCATTATCTCTAAAAAATATGTTTAATTTTACTCGTGATAATGACTTTTGAAGTTGAAGGGCCCTCCAAAATAATAAAATGAGTCAATTTTACTACTATTTTTTGATGAAATGTTAAAAAATCGATTAAAAGTAGAACTGACTCCTCCCATAAATCTTGGGACTTCCTTTACAATTTCGGATTACTTAGGAATACTGAAAATGAATTAATTACTCGGTACGCCCTGGGGAATGCCAATACTAACTTATTTTTACGATACAAGGGTCCACCGGGGACTACAGAGGTTGTACATTTTTGGTGCAACTTCTTCTTGTATCAATATCATTATAAAAAAAAGTATTGAATTCATTAAAAAAATTTCTTATTGTTTTTGAAAGTGTCTGAAACGTGGAGAAAATCATTTTCATGATTGTTTTCTGTCTGCATGTCTGTCTGGATTATGATACCCCCGCAATAACTCAAAAATACAAAGTGGTAAAAAGTTCGTTCTTGTGCCAAAATGTTTGTATTTCCGATACGGAGAACTGATTAAATTTTGGTCTCTCTAGATTTAGAAATTCCGGCTCAAGAAAACTTCATTTTTTCAAAGATAATATTGAGATTTTGTCATAATAAATGGACAGATAGACAATTTATATTTAAGATTATTATTTATTACTAGGCCGGATCTAGTCTAAGTCCGTGTCGAATCTTGAAAAAGTTTTAACATTTTCTTCCAATTTATAGTGTTTTCTAAAGTAAATTATGTCCAATCGGTTTTTGAGCGATATCTCATTGAAACGAAGAACTGTACACTCGTAAACTTCGGTTGAGTTATATTCGAGTGGAGACTCTCAATCGAATGATTTTCGAATCGAGGTATTTTTCTAAACAGAACCAAAATCATTTAGGAAATAAAATTTTAATAATGTATCCACCCTGAGCTTGACCAAGATTAATTTTGTTCAAAAATTCATAAACCATAAATTGATTGTTTCGTCAAAGAATATCGTCCAAACACATCATTTCACGGAAAATTAATGTAATTTGTTACTGAAAAAACAATTATTTCATTTTTATTACCCTCAAATGCTCCCAGAAAACAGCAAGCCTCAAAATTCACGGGAAGAGTAAATTGCATCTAACCTATTTTATTAAAAAAAATGAGTTATTATTTTATACAGTTAATCTTCAAACAATTTTCAATCAATATAATATTAATTGAAGTTCTTCAAAATAAATTGATGAAACTTTTTAATTAAGACAATTTTTTGTTTTTAAATTAATATTTATCTGTTACTTATAAACTTCAATTAAAACTATAAATCATGAACAAAAATCATCCATATAGTACCTATTAAAGTTTTTAACTACTTTTGAAGTAATTAAAATGTTTGTATGTGTTAATTATTTTTAAATTTTAGATAAAAATTCAATCCCGAATAAAACATTGCTTATCAGAATTTCTTTTAATTTATCTAAACTAAAATTTATCTGATTATAAATAAATTACATTAAAAAAAAATCAAATGGTTTATTTTCTATGCCTCTTCACTCCCACTGTTTCTTTCTATTTCTTGATGGGATTAAGAAATCGTAGACCTTTTGCTCGTCGCGTTATCGTATACGATATTGGAATAATGATAAAGTTATTTCTAATCGGAAACATCAAGGAAAAAAGTTTATTTACATAAGATAAATAGGTAAGTGAAGGAAGTTAACTCTATAAGAGTCAAGGGATTCAAGATGTCTTTCGTACACTCTTCTTCGACGAATTCGCAATCTAATTCTGAAAAAGAAAAAAAATATATTAGATAGCGATGAGTCATATTAAGTATATCAAATTTGATGATTATATACTTATACATTTTAAGATATTTTATTTATTTATTTATTAAAAACATTGTATCTGTAGGGCTATCTAGCCCCTTTAATGTACAATTTTCGACCACCCAATTACAAGATTAATTAATATAATACAAAACAAGAAAAACGAAAAACGGTATAGGTATAGAAATTATAGATTGTAAATACATGTAAATATGTAAAAAATTAATAAATTTAAATTAAAGGAAATTTAAAATTTGTGAAATAAATTAAAGGTTGCATCTCTTCTTGCGTCTTTATGTAGGTTAATAAATGATACATTTATATAAAATAAGCTGACGTGTTCTGATGTGGCCATCCACTTGACTTTACCATACAACCTGACCCCTAAAATTATTTATAATCATGTAGGGGGGGGGGGTTAGGTTTTGCAATTTTATACTTCTGGTGTCCCACTGATTATGTATACAAAATTTTGTTTTTATTTTCATTTTTTGACCCTAAACCCCCCCCTTATTTTGGTCGGTTAGTTTTTGCATTTTTAGACTTCTGGGGGTCCACTGATTATGTATACAAAATTTGGTTGAGTTTGCTCAAACGACCTAGATTTTTAATTTTTAAGCCCCTCTTAATTTTGGGTCGATATGGACCAAAATCTAATCAGCTCTTAATCTCAATGGACCAAAACTACGTGTGCCTTCTCTTCGGTAATGCAAGGGGTCTTTCGAGATCCATAGGGGCTACATCTTTACTGGTGCACCCCTTCTTGCATTCGATTGCATTAAAAAAAAAAAAAAAAAAAAATATGGTTTCGATATTCACACTAGTTTTTGAGCTAGCTCGTCCACAAAAATTTGATAACGCACAGACTAACGGACAACCAGACAGACTAAATAACAGACATTTTGACAAAACAATTATTATCTCGAAAAATATAATTTTTTCGATGTTCACTTATTAGAGTTTTTACCCTATATGGTAAAGTAAAAATGTTGAGCTATAAAAGAAAATGGCGCAGAACTCGAACCTTGGATGACGCTACTCACCTCATATCTGCCATCCATTCATTCTTATAATCTTTCAATTATTTATTAATTATTTTCTTTTTCTTTGCTTTAGGCGTATCACCATTGCCTCAATAAGACAATAATAGGTTTTTCCTGCACCCGGGTTGATCTATAGAATTTACTATTAAAAAAGTGAAAGTCATATTAATGTAATATTAAGAATAAATGACTTTAAAAAATCCCTTTCCGGAGAAATCAATCCAATTCTTCACTTAAATTCAAATTAATAAGAAATTAAAAATGTATAATTACACACAAATTCAAAATATCTGGAAATACAATTAAATTTTAAATTATTTTTCATGAAAATGAAATGCCGATATGTACCAAGTCTTTTTAGTGTCATTTATAAAGAAAAAGAAAGAGGTTGTCCTCTGCTTGATGCAAATAAACATAGATACATATACCGGAGGGGTGAACCGCGACTTAAAATCGTGTACACCTACTTCCACTTTCACTTCTAAGTAGAAGATAAAATATGACGAATAGATTATCTAATGAATTCCAAAGTAATTTCAAATAATTCCAAAGACGGTGTACACCTAATTCCAATCGCGGTTCTCCACTCGCATATTTCTTTGTATATCCAATATAGATATGTATATATATTATTTAGTTGTTTGAGACTATAGTTTCAAAGCCTTGCCCTTCATCATCAGTCTTTTTTAATTATAATAAATATTATTTTTCATGGGGTCAGTATCGCGTGGATATTGAAAATTTTTGTTCTTACTTAGCAGACAAGTTTTAGTTAAACATCAATAGATCAATAATAATAAATATGAAGTTGTTTGAACCAAAATATTTTGACCATTAAAGGTAAGCCTGGTGACAAAAATATTTTTCTTTATATAATATTTATGTTAAAAGTCTGTCATATAAAAGATTTATAAGCATGTAAAAAGGTTAATTTTGAGACATTTTTTCTTGCATGTCAAAATTTCAAAGAGATATTCTTTTATTATGCACATATACAAATATATATTTTATATACTAAATTATATTTGATAAACAGTTAGTTCTAACACTTTTTAAATAACAGAAAAGGAAAAAAACATTTAAAAAATAAACATGACCACTTTCTTTTAGAGAGACTAAAAAAGGGCTGGTCGTTTAAATTGTGAATGTTATTGTCTCCATTTTGACCTTTTTTTTTACCATTGCTCGGCCATTTGTTTGCTAAGGGTTTTGTGGGTGGGATCACCCAGGGACAAAAGCTTTCTAATTCTTTCCAAGCAAAAACACCTTTTAGTTGGAAAAAATTTTAATATGAAAAGATGTTAACCTGGAGGGACATTTGATGAATAAAGAGCAAGCAGTCAATCCTTCTAAATCTAAACAAATACAAATGATATTTTATTATTAATAAATCCTAATTTGTTATTAGATTATGATAAATTGCCGGTAGAAACAGACTATCAATTTCTAAAGAAATCACGAGAGAGTGCCATCTGCTAAATCCGTGTTGACATGGACAATTTTTATGACATTTTAGAAGGGTTGTATTAATTTCTTCGGAAATTGTACCTAATTCTTGTCTTTCCGGGGCTAACCGATTTGATATATTTCGCTAGGAGGAAGAGCCAATGGCCATTTTTTCTTTTTTGGTGTCTGTTACCTCATATCTCCGCCAATTGTGAACCGATTTTGAAAAAAAAATTGCATTGGGTTCAGTCTAGCTTCCGATTGGTCCCGTTTTTTTTCATAGGTTTTAGACCTTTTTTGTTAGGTTTGTTCAGGCCTAACTTCTTTGTTTATTGGAAAGGGGGAATCTTAGGGATGGTGCCTTATTAATTTGGTCAAGTTCTGATGATATGAATAACGTAAATCTCCAATTCTTATGAGCAAATAATCGAAATTATGATAAATAAAATCTTTTATAAAAAAAATAACATCCATAAAAAGAGACAAATAAAAATAATTTTTATAAAAAAAAAATAAAACCAACTTCAAAAAACTTAAATGCAACAAATAAAATAATAATAACTTAAAAATAAAATAAAATCTACTAAAAGGTATAAAATAATTATCTTATTTAGATACAACTAAACGACGAAATATTAACATGAAATTACTTTTTGAAGTCGGTGCCAAACAAACTATATACAACTATATAGCGAGCGTACCCGCCAAACGTACTAAGTAAGATCCGTCAAGTGCGATTCATAAAATGTATATGTTTGGCACTACATTTTATGAATTGCACTTGACGGATCTTACTTAGTACGTTTGGCGAGTACGCTCGCTTATATAGTTGTATATAGTTTGTTTGGCACCGACTTCAAAAGTAATTTCATGTTAATATTTCGTCGTTTAGTTGAAACTAAATAAGATAATTATTTTATACCTGTTAGTAGATTTTATTTTATTTTCAAGTTATTATTTTATTTGTTGCATTTAAATTTTTTGAAGTCGGTTTTATTTTTTTATTGGCACTCAAGCTCAATCCCCGAGGGGAGTGAATTCAAGTCTTCTAAGATATAATTAAAATTATCCATGACATGCTCGCACTTAGAAGAAGACAATCATCCCTCGTGATTTCTTAAGAAATTTTAAGTTTGTTACCATAGGCAATTTGAACTTTTTTTTCTGATCCCCTCAGAAAATCTTAAACTTCCCAATCAATCATCAGATTAAAATTTTAAGACAATTTTTCAATTTCGAGTAAAATTGTTGCATAAAACTTGTAAATTTCAAATCTGTATCTCATACAGTATTTTGAAAGATAGACCTAATATGCTGTACACCTACTTCCACTTGTACTTCCAAATATTTCCAAGTACTTCCAAATATTTCCAAGCAATTCTAAATATTTCCAAGTAATTCCAAATGTTTCCAAGTACTTCCAAATATTTCAAGTACTTCCAAATATTCCCAAGTACTTCCGAATATTTCCAAGTACTTCCAAATATTTCAGAATTCTTCAAATATTTCCAAGTACTTCCAAATATTTCCATGTACTTTCAAATATTTCCAAGTACTTCCAAAATACTTCCAAAGAGGTGTACACCTACTTCCAATCGCGGATCACCCCTCGGTTGACACTAATAATAATGGTTCAGTTTATACGAAACCCTAAAAAGATTTTGAGAACCATTAGTTCAAGACTTTTGTGCTTTTATACAATCTGACTATAATAAGCACTAAATGTCATGTACTGATGATGATTGATGAAACGAATAAAAAAGTTGACTTTAACCCTTTAATATTCTTAATAAAAATTATTAAGAGAGAGAAAGAACAACAAATTTGCTTTTTAGAGAAATTAGAATAAATAGATAAATTGTTCATTGACCACAAATGCGAAATATTTTTAATTGTTAGTTTACGGTTCAATCAAATCATTTATTTATTGCTTATTTTGATAAATTGATATCGAATTTGATTCGTTCTGTCAGATTTATTATTCTTTGATAAACATTATTTACTCTTTTCGATTATTTTACAATACCTAACTACAATCATTATACTATGTATTTTGATATGGTAATTTTTTGATAATATTTATAAAAACAAATCTAATAGGATAGGTCAACAACATTTTTTAAAAAAGAGGCAAATTTGTGCCCATAATTATGAACGTGGTCTAAGTTATTGATTGTTAGTTTCGAGATATTTAAAGTTTTATAAAATAAACAAGATTCGGAATTCTGTATATTGAGACATCTAGAAATCCACTTAACAGTTCAATTTTCTGCGATTTTTTAAAACGGACATCTTATTACTGTACTTTTTAAATGGATTGAAAATAAAATATGAAAAAACTAATTTTTTAATTTTTTGATTTAGTCCATTTTCATAATTATGGGCACATTTATAGTGCTGATTACGAATATAATAAATATGGAATATTTTATATTATTATAAACGCGCAAGAACATCTAACGCCCCAAGGCAAAGAAAATTTAGAATTCTTTACATTCAATTTATATTTTATTTTGATTATTTATGTCCATCGATTAAATTAATAATTTTTAGCTTATGCAAGTATTTTTTATTTTATGCCAACGTTTTGTCAACTTGTTGATTTCCTCAGGGCTCAAACAAATTAATCTCTTTGCATATTTGTCAATTTATAAACATTCATTCTTATCAAGCACTTATAGGCAAATAGATTATTTTATTTGAGCTCTGAGGAAGTCAACAAAGTTGACGAAACGTTGGCATAAAATAAAAATACTTGCATAAGCTAAAAATTGTCCTTATTTCCTTACAACAACTTATTAATTAAATTTTTATGCACACACACGTCTACAAACTCTAAATATGTAATTACTTATAAAAATAGCATTAAGAAGATTTTAAATTTTCCTTATACATCTTTATTAAATTATTTTTTTGATTTTTGATTTCGCGAAAATTTAATCTAACTATTATGAATTATTTTTCTTATTAATTAAAGTTCAAATATTAAATTAAAGAAAATTTGGCTAGGATTAAACAAATTGAAAAAATATTGCGATCTCTCTGTTTATTAGTAAGATAGACGCCTGTATCTTTTATTTAGATGATTGCCTAGGATCACCTAATTGTAAGACAGGCCCTGATTATAGTTTTTAAATTTAGGTAGAAAATATATAAAGTAAAAATAAAAATACCCTCTAAATCCAAATAAAAAAAGTAATTATTATTCAATTTAATTATTTAATTTATCAAGGATGTCAAGTGAGTATAAGCTAATTAAGATTAGAGTAAAAAACGATTAAAAAAAAGTATAATATAAGTATCGAGATTCAAAAGATTCTTGAATTATTTTGATTACTTATTCTTACAAACACAATAAAAAAAAGTAAAAATTAAATTTATTGAAGATGCTGGAATATATATTTATTTTATTTAAAAGAGATTATCTAGTATTATCAAAAAGTATTCGTTAAAATATATAATTTGACGACTGGCCAATTGGGCATTCAGTTCCTGAGGCCACAAAAAGAAAAAAATAATTTATTTAAAATTACAGTCATATTGAAGTGATTAATAATTATACCAATAAAACAAACCATTCTGTTAAGATCTTATGGAGTGAGGCAGTAGATTATTGGCTAGTTTCTGGGCCTAAATCTGAGCGATCTTTAGACGCTTGTCAATCTAATTCCGAAATCACAAAATTTTCAAACGATACAAATATTAAATCATAACTATTATTTTAAAAACATATCATTGGAATTGATTTCTAAAATACATTGAAATAATTAATCTAGTATTCTTAAAATCCCAGTATTCGTAAATATGACATTTAGGGCGTTTTCTATCGTCAATTATATTTCTAAACTTAGAGCTAGGAAGTGAACAAGCCATTAATTCCCGATTGGAATATTGATATTGGTTGGTGATGTCCCCCTGTGGAGGGGTCGAGGGGTCGAGGGACGGGTCCAGTTGACCTGGCACTTGCTCACGAAGAAGAAGGAGCACCAATTCTTAGGCGATAAGCCCCTCTCCTTTTTCTCCTGCGAGGGGCCTATTGTGCTGGGCTGGCCATTTGCGTGGGCCCCTGGGCTCCAGAGCTCTTCTCTTTGTTGTTATCTCGAGGCGCACGTGTGCATGTTCATTAGTGTGCGTGCGTCTGTGAGGTGTCCTTGGTGCTGGCTACTTGGCCCGGGTCACAGACCCTCCGGCCCCTCCGATCCTTTGCTCAAGAAGGTGCATTCGCCCAGCGTTCGCTCCTCCCAATGCCAATTACCGGAAATAACTCTATCGCGCCTGCCAAGAGTCAGTTATGCAACCAAATTAGCAGCGAAAACGAGATGATATCTAGCTAGCAGGCGAGATTAAAATGAAATATTTTCATCAAAATCTGGAGTTCTCAAACTGTGTTCTTAAATTCCATTGTTCCAGGTTGTAAACGGTGATCTAATAATAAAAACAAATATGGTATATATAGAGATATTGGTTTTTCATTCCGGCCCAGAGACCTTTTTTCGCCCAACCCCCATATTATCCTTCTATTATGAATGCTTCACTTGCCAAATCGATTAACTCCACTTTCTGAATTTTATTAAATTTTAATGTCAAAGCACTTGGTTGACTCTCTACTGTATATATTCAAAACAAATTTCTCTAATAATAAGTATTTAACACCACTTAGGCCAGTTGTATGTCGGTTGGTAAACTCTTTTTAAACGTTGACAAAGGGTAAATCCTTAGAATTCACCTCCTGGCACAAGGTAAATTCTAAGGATTTACCCTTTGTCAAAGTTTAAAAGAGATTACCAACCGACATACAACTGGCCCTAAGAAAATAACAAAAAAAATTGGCGATTGAATAATGAATAATGTACATTATTTCATGCTGTATATGTACTTTTGTATATATGGAATAAATAATAAATACATTATTTCATGGCTATTCTTCACTTTTTGTATTATGGAGTTGATCGATTCGACAAGTGAAGCATTCATATAAGGCTCCAAATCATTCCAAAAATGGCTCACATCTGTGGAGAGGCCTCTAAGCGTAATCTTGCCAATCTGTATACAATTCAGAAGAGTCCAATTAAACTACATTAATAGAAAACCCGGTATATTTAACTAACTCGATTTCCTGACTCACTGATTAATCGTTTCTGCTCTTTTCCTTTAGTCATTATGGTGTTTTTTCCGCAACCCATAACCTTCTGCTGTTTAAGACCTGTATCTACAGATACCATAGAATATGACCCTGTTCATAAATCTCTTCCTCTTATACTTTTCTCGATTAAGGGGCCAATTGAGGCCTTTAAGGGCTGTAACCTCTTGGTGTAACTCATTCTTGCATCAACATCGTTAGAGCCTCTCGAAAATTTAGAAAATAGTACAAGTTGGAAAATAAATTTATTTTCATCCCATTAGAAAGCTCTGTTGAAAATTTTTTTTATCGATAAAGGGATCAGCTAAAATGAATTTTATCTGATGAAAATCTAATATTTAAGTTTTAAATACGGTTATTTTAAAATAAGACTTGATTATGAAATTTTACATTACCGATAGAATTTAAAGTTTTTTAATGCTCTTCAACACTTATGGGATTAACATGAAATTGTATATTTTTTTGAAATATTAAGCAATAGGTAGAAGACATCTTTGTAAAATTTTTTAATAAAAGTTCTAAATTATGGTTGAAGAGTTTGTGTTTATATAAAAAAATTCTAATTAATATGGATTGTGGTATTGGTGCAAGGTGAAACATCTTTAATAAAGATAAAAGTAAATTAATATTATATGAAATATTCATTTACTATGAGTTAAGATTTCTTTTTAATGTGAAACAAGGGACCTAGAAATCTTAACTCATAGTAAATGAATATTTCATATAATATTTACTTTTATCTTTAGTATCTTTAAAAAATTTCTACCATAAATATATTTTTAGGGCTTTATTTCTTCGGAGCATGTTGTTAATATAGTATTTATTCAATAAGGTGTTACACGAAGAAGATGTAACATCTATGAGTCGGATCGAACCTCACATTATGAAATTATATATATATTTTTTAAATTCTAGATTATTCCTGAAATTCGCCTCCTAATTTTTGAAGCAAATTTTTAGTAAAAATAAATATAATTCGAGTCACTTACATCAATTTTCTAATTTGACGTAAAGTAAATCCAAAAAGTAAAAAAATTAAATAAACTGCAATTGGATGTTGATGAAGGCGGTCCAAGGTGGTTGTAAAAATAAGTCTATAACGGTTTTATTATTTTACATTTATTCGATAACCGACGTTTCAGGAGATTTACTCTCTCCTTCTTCAGGGTAACGAAAAGAGTAAATCTCCGAAACGTCGGTTATCGAATAAATGTAAAATAATAAAACCGTTATAGTCTTATTTTTTACAACCACCTTGGACCGCCTTCATCAACATCCAATTGCATATTTATACCAGTCTGTCTCCTAAAGAAAAACGCTATCAATTAATATAAATAAACTGAAATAATTCCCAAAAGTTCTAAATTATGGTTGAAGCATTTCTGATTTTCGCCATAGGATCTGAGAGATTACCTGAGAGTCACTTGCACTTATCTGTTCTGAAATAAATCAATTTACACGAGCATGTTCGCAATCGATTTAGTATGGTTTGAAAAAGAAAATGTCAAGTTTCCGATTATAATTTATGTGAAAATAATGTTTACTTACAGGTTGTAGGAATCTTTAGAGAGAGTGAAGATGCCAGGGATCGTAAGCTCTCCAGTTTCTGAGATGTTCCTGAAGGAATAGGCTTCAGCACTAAAAGTCCTGCATGCAACTCCATGAGGAACTGAAACACAAAACACATTGAAATTAATTCCAGCTTAATATGACGAAAAATTATCATGTCATAATTGTTGTTATTAACGAACTTATTCATAATTTGAAGAAAAACCAGAATAATCAAGCTGTCTATCTTGACACGCTGGTCTAAGAAGGGTCTCAGCTCTTTCCCTATTTTACAGATACTATCAAGACTTGTGCTCCGATGAAATAAAATCAATAATTTGCTTCGCTGATTTCCGAGGGGTGAACCGCGCTTGGAATTAGGTGTACACCGTCTTTGGAATTATGTGGAATTATTTTGGAATTCATTAGATAATGCCCCTTCATCTATTGTCTTCTACTTGGAAATGAAAGTGGAAGCGGAAGTAGGTGTACACGATATTAGGTCGCGGTTCACCCCTTTGCTGATTTCCAACGTGTTCAAATTAGAGAAGTGTCGAACCGGTTCATTCGTCAGTACGTTTATCCGTATGACTGGAATTGAAAAATAGCTAGAAATACATAAATAAACATGTATAATTTATGAGAGGGTTGTCCAACCTTTTGGATTACACCGGCCACATTTGAAGAAAAAAATTGTCTCGAACTGCGGATAAAATATTATAATTCTATTGATATTTGTTATTCAAAAAATATAGTTCATAATCGAGAAAGAATTATAATTTATAGGACAGATTATATGATTTTAATAGAATGAACCCGAGCTCATTTTTGAAAAACATTCCAACTCTTTTCAAAAATAAGATGCTCAAATCTTTAGTTCATAATGTAGAAATAAGAACTTTATTATTTTTTAGCTCATAGTGAGCGTCTAATTTTACTTTGTAATTGTATACTTGAAAACAGCTTCTCGTATATGTAAATACATACCTACATAGTTACAAAAAGTGATA
The DNA here is from genome assembly GCA_024734495.1 of Forficula auricularia. Lineage (NCBI taxonomy): Eukaryota > Metazoa > Arthropoda > Insecta > Dermaptera > Forficulidae > Forficula > Forficula auricularia. The sequence continues at coordinate 311,152 of JALMQS010000880.1, read as the reverse complement.
TTGTGTATTAGTATTTGTTTATATTTTTTCCTGGCTAGATAATTAACATAAAATTCTAATAAAGAAATAATATTCAATTTTTCTTTCAGGTCGGTAACTAATTGTTGTTCTAGAACAGTGTTTTTCAACATTTTTCATGACGCGACACCCTTAGTATGAAAAAAAATTCGAGCCCCTACCCCCCGCTGTTTGTAACCTGTACTTTATTATGTTACAAATATCAAATCCGTAGGTACAAGATTTTTATTAATTTTTTAACCGACTTCAAAAAAGGAGGAGGTTCTCTATTCGACTGATTTTTTTTTTTTTTTTTTTTTTGTGCCTATCTTACCTCATATCTCCGCCAATTGTGAACCGATTTTGAAAAAAAAATTGCGTTGGGTCCAGTCTACGGCCCGATTGGTCCCATTTTTTTCATAGGTATTAGACCTTTTTTGTTAGGTTTGTTCAGGCATAACTTCTTTGTTTATGAACCGATTTCGAGGATTCTTTTTTTATTGGAAAGGAGGTATTTTAGGGATGGTGACATATTAATTTGGCCAAGTTCTGATGATATGATCACTATTAATAACATCACTAAAAAGAGAAAAATAAAAATAAAACCGACTTCAAAAAATTAAATGCAACAAATAAAATACTCTAAAAGGTATAAAATAATTATTATCTTATTTAATTACAACTAAACGACGAAATATTAACATGAAATTACTTTTTGATGTCGGTACCAAACAAACTATACCTATAAGCGAGCATACCCTCAAACGTCGAGTGCGATTCATAAAAGGTATATGTTTGGTACCGACTTCAAAAAGTAATTTCATGTTAATATTTCGTCGTTTAGTTGTAATTAAATAAGATAATAATTATTTTATACCTTTTAGTGTATTTTATTTGTTGCATTTAATTTTTTGAAGTCGGTTTTATTTTTTTCTTAATAATTATTTTTTATAATTGGGTATCGGCTAAATACACAATTATGTACCTATAACAGACATATTTTTACATAGATTACATCGTCAAAGCCTTGATGAAAAAGTGATACGTCAAAAGTAGATCAATAATAATTTATGTTAACCTACAAATGTTCTTTAATTAACATTTTCTTAATAAAAATACATTTTTAAACTTTTTTTTTTTTTTTTTACTGAGGCTTCACAGGTGGTCGCGACCCATACGTTCAAAAACACTGTTCTAGAACATCCAATCAGAAAGTTTGCAAGTAGAAAATTTATTTCTAATAAAAATGGAGTCGAAATTAGACTAAAATTATTTTTTCTGAAATCTTGAAACCTAGTTCCAAATTTAAAATATAAAATTAGCACTTTTATTTTTCGAAGACTTCACAGTAGATTTTCAGATTTCTTATTCTAGAGAAAAAAAAATTATCAGGCCAAATTGTTGTGTGTTTTCCAGTATTTACATATAAATCTCAATGTTTTAAGGAATTTTTTGATTTTACATTGGCCCACGGGTTGACAAGCCCTGTCTTAAATCGAATGGGATTAAAAAAGGATAATGAGAAATGATAATTTATTTTTTAAAAGGGTCACGGATATAATAATCCCATTTTCTATTGACATGTAAGTACGTGCAAAGATCTAAAAGACAACTCATGACAAGTTTTAGTCAGGAGAGAAATGATCAATTAATTGTGATTGTTTTAGAAAACCCCAATTCGATGTCTCCTTGTACTAGAATGATATAAATATAGACTTGGTTATTGTCGTAGCATATAAATACTGAAATAATAAATATTTTAGAAAATGAAAATATGAGAAGAAGAGGAATTTTTAAATATTCGAAACTTCATTATTTTTTTTATCTTATATACCTAGTTCAGCTTATAATTTTGCTTTTATTGAATTTCATCCTTGAAAAAATCTTCGCGTATTCTACCAATGTACATTCATATTTCGAAAAAGGAAATAAATATATCTATACATATAAATCTCAATATTTTAAGGAAGTTTATGATTTTATGTTGGGCCACACTCATTGCAGTGCTGGGCCGCATGAGGCCCGCGGCGCCACGGGTTGGACAGCCCTGCTTTATGATTTCAAAGAAATAAATATTTGAATAAATAATTAATAAATTTATGTTTGTGCATTATTTCTTCCCTTTTTTAAGGGGCCTTTGCATATAATATTTTCCCAAGGTCCCGCAAAACCCAGCCGGCCCTGTAGATTAAAATTTAACTACCTAGTAAATGTCAAGATTCTAGATTTAATAGTTTACAAGCTACAGGCATGTAACAAAAGCGAAAGAGAGACAAACGGTCTTAAGTCCCGCCATAAGGTTCGGTTGCTTATACATTTAGTATAGAACCGGGAATAAGACATCATAAATATAATAAAAATCGAAAATTAAATGGAATTTCCAATTAATATAAAATTCCGAATTGCCAAATTTAAAATTTTTAAAGAATCATAAGAGAATATACTAAATTCGAGTTGTCATGGATAATATTTAATACATGTCAGATATGGTAGGCCGAGGGGTGAACCGCGACTTAATATCGTGTACACCTACTTCCACTTCCACTTTCATTTCCAAGTAGAAGACAATAGATGAAGGGGCATTATCTAATGAATTCCAAAATAATTCCACATAATTCCAAAGACGTGTACACCTAATTCCAATCGCGTTTCACCCCTCGGGTTGGGTCTATCAAAAGGTAAAAAAGCAACAGCTACATAACAATAGTAACTATTATATCTTTTCATAGTCAAGGATATTGCCAATATAGACAGAAGCTGATCAAGATAATAAAATTTGAAACGAAATAGAGGGAGAAAAATTGATGACTGATTGATTATCCAAATCGATTGGTGATGATATATGATTGAGTTGCCTTTGAAGGCAGAGAGAAGTATCCAACCTCAACTAATGATTTTATTTTCTAAACATTTCTTTTGTTCTCTGTGTCACCTCATCATGTTGACCTCATTATAGATGTAACGTTAAAATTGACCTTTTTAATTCACTTTTAATGTAACATATCATTTCACCTAACAACTAGTTACTGAAAGTTAAAAAGTTTCAACTCTTATTAGAGTAATCGTAAAATACATATTTCAGATGATTCAACTCTAATAAAAAAAATGAAAGTACATAATAATAAGCTATCAAGGAAATTTTTATTTTATGAGGAAATTATATTTTGAGGCATTTTTTCTTTTTGTAATTGTTGAAACTTTGACGGCAAGTTTTTTTTCGGCTTAAGATAGAAAATGATGTAAATAGAAAATTAAATAGAATTTCCGAAAAATTTTCAATACAAAATACTGAATCTGATTTGCATGGACGTAGTTAAGGGTGGGGTAGGGGCTGTTCCCCCTACAAAACTCATTACTCTCCCTAGAAAAATAAAAACTCCATTATTACAAAGCATCACTTATGTATTTCTCATTAAATTATTATGTTACTTCCAAAATTCGGAATACAGAAATCTTGTGGTGGTTAATCAGCTGGCCGGCTGCCCGCCCCCTCCCCTTCTCCTAGGAAAACCCCATAACTACGCCATGAATAATATTTAATATAGTACCTATATGTCAGAAAGGGTATCCACCACCGGAGAATTAAACCCGTTTGCTAAAAGTACCAATTATACCAAAATTAGCAACATATGTCAGAGGGTGGCCATTTGGCTCGGATTTTTATTTTAGGTGCTCTGGGGGGGGGGGGGGTAACAATCTTACATGTAATGAAAAATATTCACGACATTCTCTCCTAATTTCTTTAGATTAATTTTCAATAAATTGTATAAATTCTAAAAAATAAATAAATAAACAAAAAATTAGATTGATTTCATTGGTTTCACCGCCAAAAATTTTTTCTTTTAATGACAATTCCTAGAATTCAAAATTAAATCTTAAAAAAGGGGGGAGGAATTAAAAATTAAGAGATATTCAAGGAATGAAATGTGCTTGAAGGTATGTGAAGATCTGAGCTTAATAAAGTTAAAGTTAGAATCGGAAGTAAAAGGAGAAATCGGGAATAAAATATCAACAAGAAGAGAATTAATTTATGGTAAGTCCCTGGAATTCATGGATATTAAGAATTACTTACTAATTAGAAAGTTATTTTCCTAATGAAATTAGGAATAAAATAAGTTTAATTAGCAGTTGATTCAAACCATTCTTCCCACATCGAATTTTTTCAGATCTAAACATTTTTTAACCGACTTCAAAAAAGGAGGAGGTTCTCTATTCGACTGAATTCTTTTTTTTGTGTGTCTATGTTACCTGATATCTTCGCCAATTGTGAACCGATTTTGATTATTTTTTTGCATTGGGTTCAGTCTAGTTTCCGATTGGTCCCGTTTTTTTTTCAATAGTATTGGACCTTTTTTGCTATGTCTCTTCTTTTATGCATTTCTACTAAAATCTTAGAATTTGTCCGAAAAAGATTGATTGAATTCTTTCTCTTTTAAATTAGATAATTATTTTATACCTTTTAGTGCATTTTATTTTATTTTTGAGTTTTATTATTTTATTTGTTGCATTTAATTTTTTTGAAGTCGGTTTTATTTTTTTTTTATAAAAATTATTAACACATAATAATTTTTTTTTGTTTGTTAAAATTGTTCCATGAGTAAATGACTCATTGTTATTCTGTCTAGACTAGTTTCGATCAATATTTATGAAATCTTGAATAGAAGTTTTGATTACTATCAGGGCTACTGATTAAATTATTAGTACGTTATTAGCATTTCCAAAATTTTGCAAAAATGTCTTAAAATAAAAAACAAAAAAATATTTGAAAACTAAGCTTCAATGACTACAAAAAGACTTATTTAGTAAAAATAATATTTTAAAGATTATTAATTATTTTTAGAAATATGTTTTGAGTAAAAGTAAAGTTCGTTTGACCATTTTCAGCCAAAATCTAAGTTTTTCATGTCAAGAAAATTAAAAATTATTTTTGAGATTCTAATAGATTTTTGAGAACGAATGCATACAAAATATGATCCCACCAGCATATTATACATAAAACGCATGGTAAAATAAAAGTATCTAAAATATTCCTATCATCTCGCCTAGATAATAGGCAACATTATTACAGTTAGGCCACCACCCCTCTTAAATTTTAATAATTTAATTGTTAACTATTTTTCACTCTAAGAAACCAAGAAATTTGTTTGACGAGTGCGACCTACTAATTTATTTTATAAAATATTGAACAAGAGAACTAGCAAATACATATTTAAAAACCAAATATTTTAACATTAAATAATTATGAGCTATGATTAGTTTATTTTTTGGAATTTATCTTTATAATTCTAGTTACTATTTTTTAGAGATAATTTTTACTTTACCATACAGGGTATGTTCAAGTATTGTAATCGTGCATGAACAATGTGTTTTTTTCATTTTTTTTCGAAATATCTCAAAAACGGCTGAAACTATTTTGATTAAAAAAATTAAGCGAAACCATAGCATTTTGTTCTACAAAAAAGCTCTAATAAGTGAACATCGAAAAAATTATATTTTTCGAGATAATAGTTGTTTTGTCAAAATGTCTCTTAGTTTGTCTGGTTGTCTGTGGGTTACCAAATTTTTGTTGACGAGCTATCTCAAAAACTAGTTTGAATATCTAAACCAAATTTCACACGTAGTTTTGGTTCATTGAGATTAAGAGCTGATTAGATTTTGGTGCATATCGACCCAAAATTAAGGGGGGTGGAGGAGGGAGGGGTAAAAACTTAAAAATCTAGGCTATTTGATAAAACTCAACCAAATTTTGTATACATAATCAGTGCGACCCCAGAAGTCTAAAAATGCAAAAACTAACCACCAAAAATTGGTGGGGGGAGGGTCAAAAAATGAAAATATAGGCTCTTGTACCAAACTCAACCAAATTTTGTATACATAATCAGTACGACCACAGAAGTCTAAAAATGTAAAAACTAACCGCCCAAAATGGGGGGGGGTATGGTCCAAAAATGAAAATCTAGGCTCTTGTACCAAACTCAACCAAATTTTGTATACATAATCAGTGGGCCCTCAGGAGTCTAAAAATGCAAAAACTAACCCCCCTACATGAATATAAATAATTTTATTAAATATTAAATATAACTGAGGGGCCAGGTTGTATGGTAAAGTCAAGTGGATGGCCACATCAGAACACGTCAGCTTATTTGTTTAATATACTAGATAGTAGACGCTTAAGAATGATAGATTATATATCTCCAAAAATGTAGATAAAATTAATTAATAAAATCTCCAAAATATGAATGAATTGTTTAATAGTTATATCTTTATACTATTATAATATTTTATTGATAGGCTAAAATTTTAAATTATTTATTTATATTATTTATTATAATACAAGTATTTTCCACCTTTTTCAGTCTAGTTAAAAACATAAATGTCTAAATGCCAACGGCCTTGGCATGTGATATATAATTCCATATACATAGATCACACAAATTATATGGCAGTGTCGTGGTTAGTTTTATGAGATAGTGGCTGTTTAGAAATTATTTGTGCTGTTATAAATAGCTTATTACAGGCATACCAAGCAGTGGTGCTTGCATTTTCTTGAAAGCTCTAATAGGTTACCTACTGATAATTGTAGCCTTTTATCTCCAGTATAATACAAATATTCTTTTCTTTAATATATAGATAAGTTAGTATTTAAAACATATTTCTAAAACGTTTCAAAGGACCACCTCTGCAACCTTAGACTATTTGACCAATATTTAGGAAATTTTGAATATAGAGGTTTTGATTAATATTAGAATTAGCAAATTGTAAAAAAATTTATAGATCCTATTTCGTCTCGCAGTTGAGGCCAGAAAAATATAAGAAAACTCAAATCCATTATAGACATTTCAATTTATTGTCAGCCCAATTGAAAATAGAAATCCTTAAATAAAAATAAAATTTGTTCATGATGGTCGAACAAAACGATCCCAAAAGTTATTTTATAAAGAAGAAGAAATAGAAATAGATCAATTCTCCCCCCCCAAAAAAAAAATTCTGTTTTCAGTAACACACAGGAAAAACATGTTTAAAAACCTCTATAAAATATAGAATTCATATGAAAAACCTTCAAAATTTTAGAATCATTTAAGAAGATAAAAATAATTGAAAGCAAATATTGTGCAATCAAATTTTTATTAAAAGATATGTAACTTAGATAATATAAATTAATTTGTTTTTAACATTTAATTATAGTCACTCTATTATCAGGGCCGTGCTGTAGATTTTCTCAGTATGATGCAAATCTTTGAAATACCGCCCTTGATTATTTAAAATAATCTTCAAATGGGATTAAATAAATAAAAAAAATACTGCACGAAATGATATGAATGATACTATTTTTATTTTGAAAATTTAAACTACTTTAAAATAATCATATCAACTATCAGCTATTAACTATCAACTACAACAATATACTAATTTTACCCTTCTAATTATAACTTTAGCAAATCGTTAATTAGGTATGTGTAGTCTAGAGTGGCAGCTAAAGTAGATTCAATAGAAATTATTGACAGATTTCCAAGTTTTGTTTGGCCTTTTCTCTCCTTGTGCCGGTACCGCCTGATGGGGCCGCTTCTTTGTATCATAGCATGGCACAGCTCTGTCGGTCATAAAAGGAAACTAGTCTAGACTTGCTCAAGAGAGTCTATTATTATTGGATTCAGGGGTGCCTAGGGCAGACCCGGGCTCCAGAAAAACAATAATAAACCTAGCTGGTTGACTTAGGAGTAGATGGCTGCGTAGGTTCAAGGCGTTCTAGTCTGACCAAATAATATACCGGGCCTGGAGCTATATCGTCGGATTACTGCCAAAACAAGGTAACTCCATAATTTGAACTTTTGAGAAATCGTCGTTTGAAAATTTAAATTGAAATGAAAAAATGGAGTTGGGTTTTTTTGGACCACTTGTTTTACCTGCCTTAATAGTTTGTTTGGAGTTGTCTGGTTTTGTCAGTATGTTTTTCGAACATTTTTTAATCTAATGGAGTACTTAACTCCGAATTGAGTAAAAGTGGAGTTAGCTTGTTTTGGCAGTAACCCGACGATATATTATAGTCAGGGGGCATTTCAAATTTGAGGCCCCTAATAAATATTACAGTATGCATTACCTTTTTTTACACTAGCGATATCTGTTTAAATGATTGTGAGAAGAGAAGCCCAAAATGGCAATTTGTAGGGTAATTTTGTACCAGCCTAATTTCAATCAAGTTTTCAACTTAAAATTAGGAAAAAATTGTTACAATTAGTTCATTCTCTCGTTATAAATGAAAAATAATAAGAATGAATTGGTTTGCGCTTTCAATCATCAAATCTTTCAAAAACACTGCTAGCGACAATTTCGAAGGCCCGCTTAGGCATTATGATCCTACAAAATCGCTAGCAGTGTTTTTTTCTTGTTAGCTTTAAAATGCTTTGATTAAAATTCACACAAGTATGAGTATATCGATGAAAATTAATTTGGTTTCCATAAAACAATTATTTGGATGACAGAAAGAGATGATGAACATTTTTTTGCGCAATACATAGAGCTATATTTACTGTTAAATAATTCTTTAATTCTAATTGGACATGTTTTTTGAGGGTAACTTTTAGGGTTGAGTACAAAAATTAAACGGATTAAATGGCCAAATACACCTGATGAAGAAAAAAATAAAAGATTCGTAAACTATTGCAAATAAATTATAATAATACCTTGTTTGCTATTCACGTCCTTAGGTTTCGTTACAATTGTTTCTCATCCTTTTTTGAAGTCGGTTACAAATTATAAGATAAAATATTTAATATTATTTTAAGACCTATCCAATGGTTCCCCTTCATCTGATTGATGTTGCATAAGTAGTAGGTATTTATTTTTGGTGTGTTTCCTCAAAAATATTTTACTCGGTACACCAGGTAGGCAAGCCCTAATATTAGCTAGTACCTAAATTCACTTAACATTTTTTTTGGTCATTGTATTTAAAAGTATCTGAAACATGTGGAAAATTATTTTCAACGATTAAATTGCATGATGTAATTATTATTATTTTCAAAATATTTAATCAAAAAAAAAAGAATACTGAGAAACTATCTCAATTCTCCAGTGAAAATGGAATTTCGGGAAATTTATATTTTTTCAAAATTAAAAAAAAACTTACTAGTTTTCAATTTTCTATAATTCGGCAATGCACTGAATACTTCATCTGTCCCGAGGGGAATTTTACAATATCGTTTATGTTTATTTTATTTATTTATTTAATGTCACCGGGAACAAAACCCATTTAGACAGCACATAAGTAGAGTGTTAGTAGGGTTAGTGAGGGAGCCGAGTTTTCAGCCGGTAGAAATTTTTATTTGCCAGCCAGGATCGAACCCCGTACCTCCACTCTAACATCGTCATAATCGATCAATGCCGAAGTGAGGCCAGCGCATTAGCTGACTGAGCTACCCGACTCCCCATCGTTTACGTCATCATAAATGAAATTTTTTAGCTGTAGATGTGTATACTTATAAATGTCAGAAGAATGAACAGTTAGCATATTTGGTACTTGGTTCGTCTCACAAGGAAGTGAATCCTTCTGACATTTAAATAAAACATATCTAATAAAATCTTTGATACTGGCCTCTAATTTCTTTTTTCTTAAGCTTACTTTTTGATTTATTAAGATTAAAAGATGACATATGTTATGTGTATCCTAAAGAAAAAATAAACGAAATAGAGCGAATAATTCTGAGCTTATTAATTATTAAAAAATACATAAATAAAAAGTTTAAAAGACATAAAATATAGCATGATCAATTTAAAATAACAATGAAAATCGTGTATTTGGAATTCCTATTTGAAATGTAAATCTCATAAAATAAACTATTAAACTAACATAATTTTATATTAAGAATATATATATAAATTCCAGAACTAAGAAAATAGAAAAAAGAGCTTTTTAATTTGTGTTCCCGGATTCAAGTTGTCCTTGTCCTATTTAATGGTTCCTTCCGCCTCCTTGCATTAGCAATGTCTTATTCGCTATCGGCTTTAATGTATTCCCGGTTTCAATTTATGAATGAAAGAACAAAAGTTCCCTCTACTTTTTGTACATATAAATATTTTCTTTTCTTTTCTTTTACTTCCGCTGCTTATTTGTGCACATTTTAAATTTATTTAACTACCAAAATATAAAGCCATTGCAATTTCAATGAAGGGTATTTTCCGGATAATTACTTGAACAGATTTAAATATGGAAATAAAATATTTTTAGAGAAATAGGACACAGAGATTTTATTGTACAGGATATCTCTAGTTAATACCTCTATTTGGAATATTCTAGTTTAAATTTTTTGAATATCGATATCGATGCAAGATGATGTTGTACTAAAAACGTACAGTTTCTGTAGTCCAGGATCGAAAACAAGGGAGAATAAAAAGAAATTTCATGGATTGGGTCTGAGTTCTAGGTATCTGTTGGTGTGTAGCTTGAAATAATGTCCCAGGAAAGAAGAATCTGAGAGGAGAATTCTAGACTAGAAGTCATAGGATTAAACGAGTTGGTTAATGCATTTGTTTCGTTGGATGGAGACCCCTTTTCACAGATGTCAGCTATATACGACACATGGCCGAATTTGAGCCTTGAATTGATATTTTGCAAATTTTCAAACCAAAAGGAAGCTATATGGTGAGACTTCGATGTCCCGTGTCGTTGGTCTAAACTATTAAAGAGAGAAACTTGAAATTTGGCATGTATGTAGTGTTTGATCGGATAATAGTTCATTATTCATGCCGTATTTTTTATTTATTTTTTTAAACCAACAATGAATTTGTGGACCCTATTCGCATGTATCATTGATTAGATCTTTTGAAATCTTATTAAACTTATTATTTTATTTGAAGTTTCGATTGAAATTATCTTGATTGTACCTTTGCAATGAGATAAATTCATGAGTATGTTGGAATCGTTTTTCCACCAACAGCTGAAAACGGCTCCAGAACTAAGTGTTGTGCATTCAGATGATCTTTTTATCTTTAAAAATATCCAATCTAGGTGGTTTCACTGAAATTTCTCTTTTGATAGCCAACTCAACAATCAAATCATCGAATCTGCAAAATTATTTTATCGTGGGCTTTGAGTTTACAAAAGAATCTCGCAGTGTTTTTTCCTTCTAATTTTGAAGGCCAATGATTTAAAAATATGTAAAATTTAAGTAAATAATTTAAAGTGCGTACCTTCTTGTGAAGAAAAAAAATTTTAGTTGCTAAAATATACCTATATTTAGTTTGGATTACAAATGGACTGGATGAACATTTTTTTTCTTATACTTCGTCTGTGGTGTTGGATAAAAAGAAACAAAAAAAAAAAAACATAAAAGCGCTGTTAAATCCTATTAAACTTGATTCCCTGTAATTTTTATTTTGACACCTCAGTCACAGCCTACAAAGTTGCCTCGTACTAGTGTATCCCCTCTATACAGAACCATAGGTGCGTGAGTCAGGCTCGCACATGGCGGCTTTATTTATGAGTGTCTATATAAAATAAGACCATTTAAACTATTAAGTCCTACTAATGCTTTCAATAGAACATAAGATCATCTTATTCGGCATGCTTCGCTGAGTGTAAATATACTTCACTCATTAGTTATTTGTCATTAAGCATTAATACAGGGATTAAGCAGCACGACTAGATATGATTTTTCTGGGAAAGTCCTTTATGCATATCATTCGTTCCTAGATTTATGTAGTCATTTTTAAACATACTCTTTTGTTTTTTTCTCTTCCATAATTTGTCTAATCTAGTGTTCTTCAACCTGTGTTCCTCGGAATAGTAGGGTTCCACTCACACGCTTTAGGGATTCCGCTAGTCAATGCTAAAATTCGATTTATAATACGAATACAATATATTTTATATAGAATATGTAGTTTTCTTTTTGTTTGAATGAATTCAAATTTATCATATATCTTATATAAAGTTTTTATAACAAAGGCAGGGACGCACCTTTGCTTATAACATGTACTATTTAATAAGACACCCCCCCTAAAATCAAATCTGGGTGAGCTACTAAACAAAGCGTTCCATAAAAAATTATCTCAAAAGAGGGTTCTGCGGGATGACAAAAGTTGAAGAACACTGGTCTAATCTAATAGTTGTCTTTCATAGTTATAGAATTTATTTACTCATATCTAGAGACCGGATTTTTATGGAGTAAAACTCCCAAAATATTCCATGAAATATGCAGTTAAAAATGCTGAAATATGCAGTATAATACGTTGAAATATGAAAAGATGGCAAAATAATTTTTTTTATGCTCTAAAAAATTAAAATTGAAGGCAAAAAGACTATATAATATATTTGAAAGAGTACTATGAAAGATATAAAAATGATAAAGTCAGCTATAGACACCAAGTGTCAAATATGTATACTGAGTACGATTGCTACAGACAAACTGAACGACGTAGGTTTCCCTATGCACATATGGACGCGATTCTTACTCAAAAAAATTACTTTTAAAACATCTGTATTGGCTCGAAATATGCAATATTTCGTGAGAATACTTTAATTTATACAATTTTATACAATATTCTACAAATATTTGCATTATAAAATTTAACCTATAATATCCTAAATGCATGATTCGGATAGATAATTGATCTCCTGGGTTCTATATGGCGGCAACGCCTCTAACGATTTCGATGAGAATTAAGCATTAAGCAGGGGGTTTTGGGTCGACAGATCGATCTGCCAGGGTCTCATCATAGAGTAACTTTAATTTGGGTTTTTCATAATCAAAGTAATTATTTATAGATAAAGGATATGGTGGCGTGGTGCTTTTTGGGTTCTTGAAAAATGATCTCGAGTATTTTTTAAGATATAAAATAAACATTTATTAATACTTATTATTTATACGGAGAACATCAGCTACGTTAATATCGACTTAAACACAATTCTATTCAACTTTTCATCTTTTAAGCCAAGTGAATCAAGGGTTGCTACAAAAAAACAAGACGAGAGAAAGGATTTATTGGCTTGGTTTATTTCTTAATGACTTATCCATGAATAGGTATTGGATTTGTTGTGATAAATCACTTATTTTGTGTTTATGAACCTTTATCTAAATTTCATGGCTAAATCTCGAAATCACATTCTTTCTGGTTTAATAATAAAATGTCATAAAAATTTCAATAACCTGGAATAGTTCCCTAGGAAGGCCAGGTGCCTTTAATTAATAATTCATTTGATTAGGAATGAATCATTATGCAAAATATCTGAGTCATTCATTCATGATCAGACGAACAGTGCGCGAGAGATACAGTCGAAAAAATCAATAAAAAAACATTCCTAAACATTTTTTTTCAAATTTATGATTAATTCATAAAATTCGTTTAAATTAATCGTTAGGGAAAGTTACATCCTATTAACGTAAAAAATTATCAATGAAAGGTAACGAGTATTTATCTTTACTAAAGAGAAATTGTGAATTTTTAAAAAGATAGACATGTGTAAATTGTTTAAATAAACTGTTCAAAGCTTTGTTTCCTTATAAAAAATAAAAAATAAATAATTAAGTGGGAAAGTAATAATGGAGAGTGTAGTAAAAGATTATAAATTTGAACTTGAAGTTTCGCGATGCCATTCTCACGGATCACTTTCGCTTGCGAGAGTGAAATGAAATGACGTAGCTCGAGATACAAACAAACGTAGATGCATTCGGAGCCGGTAAGGAAAGAAAGAGGAAACCACCTCTTGTGGTGACTTTGACCTAACGGCTCTTTCTTTCCTTGATTCGTTTTCATTTGAGTTTCTCAAGCAGATCACACATACACACACTCAGAAGAGTCTATTATCTAAATCACGAACAGATGTACAATTTGCGGTTTTGTGGTCGCTGGGTCAATCCTTCCTCAAAGTCAAAAGTCGTATCATAAGCAAAATGAATGGAAACAAGATTTGTTATATACTGTACTTAGTGATGGAAATTAAATTAGAATAATTTAATTGATAAAAATATTATATTAGATGAATACAATATATTAAATTAAATTAAAACATTTATTACATTTTCAAACTTTTCGTGAGAAATTCATCTTAATGGAAAATTTAAAAAAATATTTGTTTTGTTGAAGAATCATACTTGTAAAGCAACTATGAACAAAAGTATAAATATTTTGAAAAATAGACAATGTTACGAGTCGCTCTAGAGATAAGTTTTGAGTTTAGAAAAAATCAAAATAAATAAACTTCAATGGATCGTTGCTAGTCTTTATCCATATTCGTTTGAAATATTAATTTATTTATATTAATTTATTCATTTATTATTAATCATATCTCACTGACTATTTGAAGTCAATGTTGTATTAAAAATAAAAATAGTCATCGATTCTCATCAATACTTGAGGAATAAGCTTCTAGATTGCATTTTTGACATTTTGAACATTAGTGGTAACAATTGCTGAAGACATGGAGGAATCGACTTAAAATCAAAAATAGTTATCGATTTTCGTATAATAAAGTAAAGAAAATTTTTGAAATTTTTTTTGAAACTTTTTAAAATATAAAAAACTAGTTAGGTTTCACATAAATTATAGGACTGTAAGTAAACTCGATGATGAAGTTAAAGATAATTTTTAAATACTGTAAAAAACAGAGATATGAAATTTCCATTTAATTTGGGTGGGAAAACAGTACCTATAGAGTTTTAGAATTTTACTCATAGATCTCTATATATAGAAAATACTTTTCGATTTTTTTATAAGCAGTAAGATTTCATGTTAGAGTTTAAAATATATATTTTTCTATTAATTTCTGGTTTCGACGAATTGTTATTTTCAATGTGTGAAAAATTTCAAGAAAATCAGCTCGATACATGTATTTGAAATTTGGAAACAAGATTCTACCCAATCAAGCCGACATACGAGTATAGATTCTAGAGAAAGACTCAGATATTACCATGGCTTTTGTTCTGACGAAATAAAATCGATAATCCCACCAAAGGCTTCATTTGAGCGAAATACACGATTTTCTAAAATTCAACACCCCTACGCGCTTAAACTAGATACTAATCGAACAAACGCATTCGCCAATCCATTTATCCCTATGACATCTAGAGACTGGAACTCTCTTCCCCCGACCGTCTTTCCAGCAACTTATAACCTTCAATCTTTCAAGACCAGCATCCACAGATACCTTCGACTGCTACCCAATCCCTAAATCTCCCCTTATCTACACGTTACAAGTGTACACCACGGACTACAGAGGTTGTACCTTCTGGTGCAACTTCTTCTTGTATCAATATTATTATAAAAAAAAGAGGACTTTATTATCAAATACCTCAATTAAATTAAAGTATTTCTAATAAATACTCTTTGAAAAATGCAATTTCAATTTCTTTCAATTTTTGAACTCACAAGCCCCACAAATAACTTCGACTTTTGAATATTCCTAGTCCTTCATCCGATCTTTTTTTCCTAGGATGGAGGAGTCAATATTGACAAGTTATTGATTGCCATTTCATCGGATGCTTTATTTAAGGATAATTACTTGAAAGATAAAAATATGAAAATAAAATATATTTTTTGAAAGAGTGTAGCTGTAGATAATATTTTACACACGGGCTAGTCAATACCTACTTCGAATATGCTCTTATTTGAAATTTAAAATACTATTATTTCAATTGAAAAGTTTTTATTTTGCCGAGAGTAGCAGAGTTGTTGAATCATAAAGAGAAACAAAGAGGTTATCCTTTGCTTGATGCAAATAAACATACACAAATTCATATCAAATATCTAGTTTAACTAGGCTTGTCTGCTAAATAAGAACAAAAATTTTCAATATCCACGCGATACTAAGCCCATGAAAAATAATATTTATAATTAAAAAAGACTCATCATGAAGGCCAAGCCTTTGAAACTATAGTCTCAAACAAATAAATAATATATATTTGATATATATGTGTGTATGTTTATTTGTATCAAGCAGAGGACAACCTCTTTTGTTTCTCTTTACTATTATTTTACTTATAGATCCTATATAAAAGTTAGGTTTTTTAATAAGACCAATAGGACTTTTAAGTCTAACTTTTGCTTTTTGAAAAACATTATTGTACTAGAGCTTTTTTATCATTAAAAATAAAATAGAAAATGATAAAATTTTTGGTTTTTATTGTCTCTTATTTTATTTTAAAAAGAAAGAAAATATTGAACCTCTGGCGATATGCTAGTAATATTTGCACAATAGCATTTCTGCCATATTCGATAAATAGTTGCAGCTCCTTAGTATCCCACTCAATACTGGAGGAAAATCCCGGGACACAGACAAGTGAAAGGCTTATAACTTGCTCACGAAATAGAGCGAAAGTGCATCACTGACTCAGCAGACAAGAATTGTAGGCTTATTAATCACCATCCTTTGAAATAACATTTCAAGAAAATTGATAAATCTGATGAAAACACATAAGTTCTGTTGGGGGACAGACAGCAGAGGCCGCCCTTTGTGAATTTGAATCGGTTAGCAAGGTAGCATGGGTGGTTACTCATTAAACGTGATATTAAAAACTAACGGGGTGATGAATTTAGGACTGGGATATTTCAAAGCCTTAAAACTAGAACACCTAAAATTCAGTAAAAATAGAAATAATAAAAAACCCTCTTTTAAGTCTTCCTAATAATTCAAGAGGAATGCAAACCATACAGGTAAGAATGACGATTTATATAGAGTATTTACTCCATTTCTACTCAGTCGTTTTGGCATATCACTAAAAGGGTATCATGGTTCTTTTTAACCGACTTCAAAAAAGGAGGAGGTTCTCAATTCGACTGAATTTTTTTGTGTCTATGTTACCTCATATCTCCGCCAATTGTGAACCGATTATGATGTTTTTTTGCAATTTGGTTCAGTCTAGCTCCGATTGGTCCTGTTTTTTCATTGGTATTGGACCTTTTTTGATATGCAATTGGATGTTGATGAAAGCAGTCCACGGTGGTTGTAAAAAAATAAGACTATAGAGGTTTTATTATTTTACATTTATTTGTTAAACCGACGTTTCGGAGATTTATTCTCTCCTTCTTCAGGGTAACAAAAGTCAATGAAAGTAGTTCAAAACATAATTACTTTCTGTCTCCTTTGACAATGCCAAAAACATTATAAAATTTTTTTTCATCTCGAATAGAAAATAAAGTAACAAGCAATTGATGATCAATATGTTAATATAAATATATATAATATATAAATATATATAATATATAAATACTTTTTTGATATGTTTGTTCAGGCATAACTTCTTTGTTTATGAACCGATTTTAAGGAATAAAATAATTATCTTATTTAGTTACAACTAAACGACTAAATATTAACATGAAATTACTTTTTGAAGTCGGTGCCAAACAAACTATACCTATACCTGCCAAACGTACTAAGTAAGATCCGTCGAATGCGGTTCATAAAATGTATATGTTTGGCACCGACTTCAAAAAGTAATTTCATGTTAATATTTCGTCGTTTAGTTGTAATAAGATGATTATTTTATACCTTTTAGTGTATTTTATTTTATTTTTAAGTTATTATTATTTTATTTGTTGCTTTTAATTTTTTTGAAGTCGGTTTTATTTTTTTTATAAAAATTATTAGAAAAACTGTAGGGAAGTTCTCATTCTTACTACAAATCAGTTTTATCTTTGATATCACTAATCTTCGAACTTAAACAATTTTACTGTACTTCTTATGGGGAAATATTGTAATCGTGTATGAATGTTTTTGCTTGTTTACCTATTTGGAGAATTTTTCAAAAAATTCTCATTCGAGTTTGATAAAAAAAATTGAATGAATACACTCCATTAGGCCTATAAAAAAAGCTTTTTATGGTAAATTACATAAAAGTAATATTTTATGAGATATATTAATTAATATTTGAAAATATCTCTTAGTGGGTCTTTATATCTAAGGTCAAAATCTTGTGTGTTCTCTACCTCCAAAACTAATAAACATTTCAAAAAGAAATCTTATATTTAGCAAATATATATGGAGATGAGAAGCCCAGTCATTTTGTTTGAAATCGGATCACGAAAACTTTCTGTTTACTCTTGACGTTTTGGAGAAAAATAATTAAAATTATTTAATCTATTAATATTAAATTAAAATTCTATAAAAATTAGATGTACTTAAATGAAGGGGGGGGGGGATAAAAATCAATATAATTAAACCTTTAGCTGATTTATACAATATTTCTCACAATTAGGTACTATAGGATCCTGTGGGACAAAAATGAGTTATCCAAAATGGAAGTGGGTAAAAATAAGACCTCTTTGGATATATGACTTAAAAATCAGCGAAATATTTATTCATTTGTAGTATTATTCGAGCGATGAAGATTACTGCTCCTGGCCGGATATATTTCTTCTTTCTGATAATCAAGCACTTAGCAAATACGTCTAAGTATGTAACTATATTGGTAACTTTAATCATTATACCTATAAAATAATGACTGAATCTCATTCATCATAATCTGAACTTAAGTTTTGTCAATAGATAAAAAAGTTGCAGAATGTTTTTCATATGTTCTTATTATATAAAATTGATTCTCCATTTCATGAAAGTAGAACAGGATACTTAAATTGTCTCCTTAATCACTTCAATTTTATGCTCATTGTATTTTGTCACGATACACAAAAGAGGAAGGGATTGCATCGTTCAATAAATCAATTCAATTCTTGCAACATTCAAATATTAGTGATGATATCCTATGAACATTCAACCTTTAAGTATTTTAGCTTTTTATGGCCAAATTTAATTTATTGGGACTGTAGAAAAGAAATTCACAAGAGGCATACGAAATAATATATCGAAATGTATAATTCAAATATAAAATGCATCTTACGCTTAAAGGCTTTTTGATGGATAAATTTTGAGAAGTACCGTAAACTAGTAAAGAAGTGGCTTTTGCCGACCATTTGTTTAGTTATTTTAATCTAGAGGGGACTTTGTAGGGACATTGAGTCTACTAGGTCACCCATCCACCCCACTCGTGTTTCAAAAGAAAGTACAAATATGTATTAATTGTATTTTTATAATAATTATTATTATTGTTTGTGCAATTCTTTTTTTATGGATATCCTCTAATAAAAAATCAAAATGATTTTGTATTTGAACAAAAAGAATTGATTACCATTCATTCCTGACGCCCACCATCAATTTTGTGATTCAGTGAAGTTCTCGAGTTTTTGTTTTCAACACAAAATAAGTAAATTTTAATAATTATTTAGCATATATTATTGAAGGAGACAATAAAAGAATGTGTCTTCTGCTGGAATTATGAATTTTATTTATAACAATTTATCGTTATAAATAAAATTTATAATTCCAGCAGAAGACACACTCTTTTATTGTTTCCTTCAATATATAAAAATTCTGCTACCCTCGGCAAAAAACTTTCAATTTAGGATATATTATTAATAAATATATTTTTTTTATTTAATCAATTCTTAAAATAAGTTTTTTCCAATTCAAATTTTCGTTAATATCATTGAATTCACTTTCAAAAATATTAATTAACTGGTTAATATAAATGATAAATTAATGAGATAAAATAATATTTATTAAATCATATGTAATTTGTAATAAAAGTATATCTTTTTGAACAAAATCCGTTGATTTTTATACTAGAAAAAGTAAGATAGCTGAAAATTATTTGTTGAATTTTTCTGGTTTAATTTCAAAAATTTAATTTGTATGAAATTAATTTCTCCATTAATTCTAATCTATAAGAATATTCGGTTATTATTAGTTGGAATAATTTCTTACAAAAATAAATGTATAGTTTAAACCGAGGGGTGATCCGCGATTGGAAGTAGGTGTACACCTCTTTGGAAGTATTTTGGAAGTACTTGGAAATATTTGGAAGTACTTGGAAATATTTGGAAGTACTTGGAAGTACTTTGAAATATTTGGAATTACTTGGAAATTTTTGGAATTACTTGAAAACATTTGGAAGTAGGTACTTGGAAATATTTGAAATTACTTGGAAATATTTGGAAGTACTTGGAAACATTTGAAAGTACTTGGAAATATTTGAAAATACTTGGAAATATTTGAAAGTACTTGAAAATATTTGGAAGTGCTTGGAAATATTTGGAAGTACAAGTGGAAGTAAGTGTACAGCATGTTAGGTCCCGGTTCACCGCTCGGTTTAAACTTAAGAAAATAGTGGGCATATTTCTCGAAGCATATTTTCTTTTTAAAAACCTCATTTAATAGAATGTGCTATATATTTAGGTATATCAGTGAATAAAAAGGATTCAGGAAGAGCTTTTATTTCACAGACTTTAATTGATTACCTCTTAAAAATAATCAAATTATTTTGCTTATTCTCTTATTATCCACCGGTTATTTTAATATTAACTATATATATACTATATACCTACTATATGAATAAATGAAAATAAATTTCTTCCCGCAAAGAGCATGCAGTAACTTTCTTCTGCTAAGATGTAAATTGATATGCAAACATACCATTCTTATACTGTAGAATTCATATACGTTTTAATTTAATTTATAATATTGTAATAATGATATGTTGATACACCACTTTCCCTGATTAGTTATTTTAATTCTATCTCAAGTAAAAAACCTTTGCATAGGTCGTCGGAATATGATTTGTCAACGAACTTTTCTCAATTAAAATTCAATTTTATTCTATCTATAATTATACTCCCTAGAATAATTACAGACATTTCCTGTTGCCAAGCCAGTCCTAATAGCTACGAGATATACAATATTCATTAAATGAGTTGAATTTTTTCTGTAAATATTAGTTAATAAAAACAAATAGAAGCTCCAGTTTATTAACCTTTTATTATGAAAAAAAATATTTAAGTTTCATTTTCAGAGAATTTCTAACTCTCTCTTTCATCAATAAGTGTATTTCATCGATTGATTTACTTGTTTATTTTAGTTATTCATATAATAATAATATACGATTTTCATAATTTCTTTGTTTTCCTTTTACACTAGTTCTTCATCCTTTGATACTTTCATTTTGATTATTTTTTCTTTCTTCTCCTCTTCTTATTTTAATTTTTTTTTCTGGGTTCATCCCTTTTAGTGTATTTACTAGTCGTTTTCTACCTTTCGCGTGGGTTTCTCAACAAAAGATACTTTGATAGATTATTACATTATGAGTTGAATCAGAGGCGCACCAAATATTTTATTTTGAATTTATTTCCTGAATAAGTAATAACCTATGGCAGCGGTGCCCAACCTACGGCCCGCCGGCCGGATCCGGCCCCCGAGCGAGTTGACACTAAATATGTATTTTTTGTAAAATATCTAAAAAAATTATAAATCATATTATCGTTTTCGAAAAGAAAAAATTACCAAGATGATGCAATTACTCAGCAAAAATTTCGAAGATAGATTTACAGATTTTCACCGGATTAAAAATGAAATACGCTTGTTTGAAAATCCTTTTTCAGTGGACGTTTCTACGGCGCCAGATGATTTACAACTAGAATTAATCAAATTACAATGCCAAACGCCATTACAAGATCTTTTTCGCGAGAAATCTTTACCAGATTTTTATGCAGCGTTATACTCTTATCGTAATTTGAGGAAATTTGAAATGAAAATGAGGACGAAGCGGCGTTTGCAAGTACATATATTTGTGAACAAACATTTTCTACTTTAAAAAGAGCTAAACCAGCGTCTCGCTCTCAGCTTTCAGATGATCACCTTCGATTCCATATTAAGGAGAAACGTTACCCAACTTGAACCAAATATTCAAAAATTAGTTTCTGAAAAGCAACATCAGACTTCACATTAATAAATCGTGACTACAGATTTTGTCTTTTTTTAATCTTAACCCAAATTTATGATTTCGTTTAATTCAGGTATCAGCAATCTTTTAAATGTATTCAAATTACAAGTTGATTAATAAAAAGAATTGTATATTTTAGCCGCACCATTAATTTAAAAAAGTAATATTTTCATTAAATTTACAAATATTTTGAAAAAAAATGAATCAGCACAAAAATATTCACGAATTCATTGAAAATGTTGGTTTTTTTAATTAAAGGTGCCGCTAAGATATACAATTATAAAGAATCCGGCCCGCGAGATCCTATGTCATGTTGAATCCGGCTCGCACACAAAAAAGGATTGGGCACCACTAACCTATGGGCTTAGAGTCCATATTTATTGACCCCATTGTTTCGAATTCGAAAAATAATCCTTTTTAGTGTACCATTGAAGTTTTTTCTTTTCTTTTTTAAGTACTGTGAATATATAAGTAAAAATATTGGTACCTTTGACATCTTTAATTAATAATAACTCACTGACTTGCCTCTTGTATGGTCCCACAGTTTCCACTAAGGAAGAGATGCCGCAAGCGCTCTCGAAATATTTGGATTAACAATTTAAATAATAAAATAAATTACTGGAAAGAAGCAGTTCAATTTATTTATCCTTTAACAATAAAAAATATTGGTACCAATTTCATAATAGTAATAACATAACTAAATAAGCTTTTGAAGTTACACTTCTCTCGTGGGATATTCCTAGAATGACACCCTTTTTTAAGTTATTTTTTAGAAATGAGTTCATTCTGCACCTTTGATCACAGGCACGTTATAAATTTACATGAAGCTTCAATTTTTATTTTTGATCAAGGCTTGGTTCGATCACATATGTGTACGGCATTTTGTGTATAACTCCCAATTAACTGAAAATGGCCAAATAAATTCAGGCCGAAACGTTTTATTTAGAGTGTTTTATTGAACCCAGCACATCCAACTTTGGCTGATACCTCCTCCTTCATCTAATACAATTTCATCACAGCCACGAACTCTAACAACATTTTTTAGAAATATCTAGACGTGAGGAAAGTAATTTTCAATCATGATATTTTTCTGTCTCTCTGCCTGTCTGTCTACTCAGAATAGATCAAGAACGGAAAAAATTTAAAGATAATATTTATTTCCAATACAATGTGTAGTAAACTTAAAGATTTTCAAAAAATTTATTTCTTCTATTATAAGTGATAAAGGAAAAATTTCCCCGAAACGTTATAGTATGTTTTAGTAAATGTTATTATTGATTTATTTTTAAAAGCATTGTGCAGGTATAGAAAACCAATGCCGACAATAGCGGAGTTGAGATTTCTATTGGTTCGATTCCTGAAGGGGTGAATACAACCCTTCTGACATAATAAAAATGATTCATTACACCTCCCATTTAATGATTGACAACTACTCTGGATTTCCTATTAAATAATTGCATTCATTTGTTTTGTTTATTTTATTTAGAAATATTATTATTTAATAAATAAATGTGTGGGCAAGCGATTCTTTTATTACAATCTGATCCAGGAAAATAACGATAAAGGAAAAGAATAATCTCTTTAGTCTCTTCCTATTTCTACGAGGCATTAAGGAAAACAAGTCCAGGCCTGTTTCAGCCAATTGACGATTTTCATAAATTTCTGTTATTCTATAGATGACCATGTGCGACGTACACTTGAACCAAAAAGATACTTGTTATAAATATACTTATATGTTACGATTCATAAACACCTCTTTACGATCGGATTGAAAACGAATCGACACAACTTACTTATCGATTCATTTTTCTTAGGCTATATACATATTTCTTCCTGCCTTATTCTTTTCAAAGTCCTACTCGTTAAGAGTGACCAATAATACCTACACTAAATTAGTTTATGTTGGAATAGTGAGCTGAAAATTCGTCAAATTTATCAGAATTATATTTTTAAAATTAGATATTTTCATAATTATGTCTTAATAAATCTGATGCATTCAGAATCTGTATAATTTCACGTTTAAGATTAAATTCTTATGTATTAGTTTTTTCTTAATAAAGAAACATATTTTTTTATAAATAACTAATAATAGTTCATTTCATTATGATTGATTAAACTATGCCTACTAATAACTAATAACTAATAAACGAGTGAACGACAGATGAGGTCCTGATACTATACAACCAGCAATTCTTCCAATAGTAATAGTTTATTGCAAATACCTCACCCAAAACAGGAGAATGGGTTATTACTCACGTGAACGAATTTCCCAGGACGTTACTATTCCCCAGGGTGAATACCAACATTCTGAGTATGGTACCTAAGAATTAGTAATTATGAATAACAAATAGGATTATGAGCCTTATACTTTGTCTAATAAATACGATTTGTTTTATTTAAAATTCCTGAAAATCCTTGTCTTACACCTTTTTTTTATTTTGGCGGTAAAAATAAAGGTGTAAGACAAGGATGTGTGCTGTCACCCATGATTTTCAACTTATACATAGAAGAAGCGATTAAAGAATTCAAAGACAAAATTGATACAGGTATCGAAATCCAAGGTCAAAAGATCGCTATGTTAAGATTTGCCGATGACATTGCCCTCCTAGGAAGCAATAAAAAAGAATTAGAGGACGCCCTGAATGGAATTAACCAAATCCTAATAGAAGAAATGAAAATGAAAATAAACAAGAATAAAACCAAGGTCCTAGTATGTACAAAAAAAGAACAAACGAGACAGGAATGCATCAAAAATAACCAAGAAAACCTAGAAGGAGTTAAGGAATTCCGCTACCTAGGAAGTAAAATAACATGGGATGGGAGGAGCGAAAACGAAATTAAATCAAGAATTGCCCAAGCAAAAATGGGGTTTAATTTTTTTTTTTTTTTTTTGGCTTTTCGGCCTTTCTAGCCATAAGCCTAATTACGATACTAGTTATATTCTTTTAAAATTTGTCTCTACCCCCGGGGGTCAGATTTTAGCATGGGGTTTAATTCAAAAACAAAAACTACTATGCTCCTCCTCAATCAGCTTAGAAAACAAGAAGTTGCTATTGAAGACATATGTATGGAGCATAGGCATGTACGGGTGTGAAACCTGGATAATTAGAGAAGCGGAGAGAAAGAGATTAGAGGCTTTCGAAATGTGGTGCTACAGAAGAATGATGAATATCAAATGGATGGATAAAATTACAAATGAAGAAGTTCTTGGAAGAATCGAAGAAAGAAGAACCTTGTCGAAGAGTCTGAAGAAGAGAAGAGGTCAGATGATGGGGCACACACTGAGACATGGGGACTGCTTAGGGATATCTTGGAGGGGGAGGTAGGAAAGAAAAGGGGAATGAGAAGACCCAGATTAGAATATTTCAACCAAATAATTGGGGATATGGGATGCCAGACATTTAGAGAGGTCAAACAGCTGGCGGGGGACAGGTCGAGTGGAGACGGATTGTTGCATCAAACCAGTCTTAGAACTGTATACTCAATGATGATGATGATGATCCTGAAAATCCTCAGAAAAATGGCAAGGTTTTCATATAGTAGAATAGATGATGTGTCGATTGAATTTGTAAGATTATTAATAATTAAAATAAAAATAAAAAAAATGAATTCTTACGAGGTCGATCCTCATGAGTGGACGCACTCGGCTGATGTTTTTCCTCTGCAGGTGAACCATATCCTGTGGAAGGTGGATAAGGAACACCGTAGGAATTCACCGGTCCTGACGAATAAGGCGCTGAAGGCCCAGAATGATATTGTCCAGATGATGGGTAGTGAGGAGACGGTCCTGAAGCATGTTGAGGAGCTGGTCCGGAAGGATAGTGAGGAGAGGGTCCCGAAGAATAATGTCCTGCTGGTCCAGATGGACCGGATGGATGAGGAGCTGCATGCTGAGGCGCGCTATAGTAACCACCTCCACTTGGCGGGGGTCCATAGTATGCTAAAAAATATAAAATCAAAATTTCAGATTTATTTTTATCTTTCAGTATCAAATTTATGATTTTATAATATTTAAAATAATTTTATATTTGACATTGATTTCCCCAATAAACAAACAAACATAACAATTGCATTTTCTTTTTCTTTTGAATTATCAAATTAATGCCCACTATAAATAATAATAAATGCATATATGTTACGGATTTTCGACTCCGACTCCAAAAAGGTCGGAAGTTCCGATTGATTTTACACCTCCGACTGCGACTTCGGCTCCGATAATTTTGAATCGAAGGTTATAACGAAGATCGAAAGATTCGACTGCGCCCAGCCAGAGCGCGCACCTACAAGTTTTGACTTGTCGATCGGGGAATCCCCCCACGCCAGCATATTTTTCTATTGTTGTATGTTACTTAAGGGCCGTCGATAAATTACGTCACTCGAATTTCAAGATTTTTAGACCCCCCCTCCCGCAGTGTCACATTCTGTCACATTTTCATTGTGCCTCCCTGTATTGTGACGTCACACTATCACTTTTATTATTTGTTTGAAAAAATTAAATGTTTTTACTAAAAATTACTTGATTACAATTTTTGAAGTAAAAACTTCTTTAGGCACGTTGGGCACTTTTGGGATGGGAAAAAGCCGTCACGCTCATATATGGTACATGACTCCTTGTTTGGTCGAATATAGGCAAGTCTACCTGTTTGTCTAGATTTATTATATTTTACCAACATTTGCAGGTTGGAATAATAATAACCTGAAATCTAAAAGATATATTTGCAAATATTTAAAAAATTTTAATTTGGCTTTTGTGATATTACAATTTTTAAGATCCTCGGGCCCCCTGTCACCTTTTGACACAGATCTTCCTTACTGCGTGACTTAATTTATGGACGGCCCCTTATGTATGTGTATTATTATTTATATTTGACTGATTTAAGAGATTGATTACTGAATTATATTTCTATTATTTCATTAGGCTTGCCCTTAATAGTTAGTTAAATACGAGTACATCTCTCTTCTACTTCAACTCCGCCTCCGATAAATCAAATTTAAAATCTCCGGTTCCGGTAAACCCACCTCCGTGAATCCCTAATATATTATGTATATTATGTATGGTCCTGTTCAGATGTCCAGTTCAGGTCCCGGATAATAGCTCTAACATTTATTGGACATATTATAATAAGAGTGCAGTATGAGTATATGCAACAACATCAGAAGTTGAAAAAATAAACCCCGTAAAAAACATACGGATACACAACTGTTTATAAATATGTACCAATAATTGATAGAGCTAAGAAGGTGCGGGGTTTCCTTATGGCAAATCCTTCCATGAACGTTATTCAGAACACAAGGGATCTCTAGAAGACTAAAATTAAACAGTGACAAGACAGGCGTACCAACTACTAGATTATGTCTCATCATTCGCAGACCATATATTTGATAATAATCATTCACCTTCCTCTAATAATCTCCATTCCAGGGGCCGCGGCGAATTTTCAGTCAGAGGAAGCTGTCCAAAAAAGAACCCTCCATTTTTGAAAATTTAATTTATTCTTCGCAAAATTCATCGATAACCGCTTAATATATGGTAATTTTTAAAATTTAACATTAGATTTTTCATTTGATAGTAAAGACAAAGTGGACAGTCTATCTTCACTTTGACTACTTCCATGGGGAAGTGAAAATAATCCACCTTTCTATCTTAGTTGCTCTGTCTCAGTACCTTCAATAAATATTTTTTTGTTGCTATAAAATAATAAGTTTGAATGTAATATGGAAAAAAATTACGATACACATGGTTTGTGAGTACGGTTTGCACTTAGCCTCTTTGTTTTTATTAATATTTTGTCTACCTAATTATAAAATTATAAAATTATTTTTATCGTTCTTAATGTATTAAAAAAAATGATTTTTTTAAATAAATTTTGTTGATGTTGAGTGTACAAATAGATGCTAGGCAGGGACGCGCCCGTGTGAAAATGATTTTTTTTATAAATTTTGTTGATGTTGAATGTACAAATTGATGTTAGGCAGGAACGCGCCCGTGTCCGGTCGTGCGGTAGTCATACTCTTAACTAATATGCCAATTTGGTTGCCTAAATACCAGGGGCTCCCAGAATCGATTTGTGGCTATTTAATGGATGCTACTATTGGCAAACAGCGAGCGTGCCACGACAGGTTTGAACATGATTGTGTCTAGCGATGCTTCTCCCACCCTCTGCCCACTAGACAAGCCTTAAGGTCAGTTTGTCTGTAAAACAAATTTATAATAAGGTGGACAAAATATTAAAAAATCGGCTAAGTGCAATCAAATACTTCTGGCAAAACTCTTTTAGTTTAGGATTCACAATTTTTTTATTATTCATTTTATAGATTTTAAATGAAAGTCAGACGTCGAGTAGTGGAGTAAGTGCAAACTAATTTTATTTCAACCTCACCAAATCAAAGTATTAATATATAAGATAGCAAATATGGAATCTGAAAAATTATATTCATAATCTAACGTTAAAAAGTTCCATAAATTTTAAACTAAAGCTAAGCGAAATAAAGCTAAACGAGATTCATGTATGACACGTTATGAAGATACTCTTGACGTTCTGAGATTTTAGGGGATGCATCCACGCCACTGCCCCATACATACATATCATTCCCCAAAGCCATAAATTAGATATAGTAAAATCAGCTGAAATTAAAAACTCTATTTTCCATTAACAACATATTTTAAACAACTAATAGCACATTAAAAATTTAACAAAAATGGACCTACAATTAATGAAATATAATAAATGGAAATAAATTTCAATGACGTGATCGAGAAAGTATGTAGTTAACAAAAAAGTTTGCGGTAATAACTAGAATTACAAAAATATTATGTATTACATATATAGGTATGTATATATTTTATGAAATTAAAAATATAAGTAGATATATAAAAAATGTATGTTTTATGTTAAGCCACAGCCATACAATTCTGAAGACAAAGAGAAAATATTTTACCTATTAAAATAATTAACTCAGTCAAAATTGGATGAGAAACATATGTAGAAATTATAACGAGATTTTTATGAATATTCTCCTAATTATCCTTAAATATAATATTTTTCCTAAATACATGATTATCTGTGGTTTTACTATTTAAAAACCATCATTAAAATTTTTTTTACAAGATTTATTATTTTTATAAATTTAAAATATATAGACTTAGAAATGTTGTGGTTAAAAATATTTATAAACCGTTTATTATTTTTAGTAAAAAATAAATATTTTCATTGAAAAAGTAATTGATAAGTACCTGCTGAAGGTGCTGTGTAGCTTGCAGGCTTGGCAACACTCATTACAGCATTCGCAGCTATACTTTTGCCAAAGTTATATATCGCTTCCCCTTTTGAAGTGACAATCTTTCCTTTCGTGGAGATAAGATGACCCTTAACCTTGACTAGTTGACCACTGAGGGCTAAAACTCCACCTCCAAGAGCCTTTACAGCTTGAAACAGTGTGTTGAAGATCGCTTTCTTGAAGCCCCAGAAATCGAAAGATTTCATGTCATATGTTTCCTTAAACAAAAACAATTAATTCTTTGGTTAATATAATAATACCATAATAATTTTATTATTAAAGTCCATAGCATCCATATCTACTCTTATTAAACGACCAAAAATTGTATATTTGTATATATATTTGTATCTTGGTTCTATTTTGAAAACGACTCTACCGATTTTGATGAAATTCACGCGTTAGGGGGTTTTTGGGGTGACAATTCGATCTGTCACGGTCTTATCTTCGACAAAATTGTTTTTGATGGGTTTTTTCGTAATCAAATTAATTATTCTCAGGTAGACAAATCCCATTCTTAGGGTTTTAAAAAAAGGTTTCCTTTTCCTTTTGTGCTCAGGCAGACAATGGGTCGGGTAAATCCTTTATTCTCAAAGGCCTTGAAGAAGTATTGTGATTGTGGATTTTAACATATTTTGTTGTCCCTAAACGTTAGAAATATTAATAAACGTTTTATAATTGTTTTTATAATGAACTTTATTTATTGAAGGAGACAATAAAAGAGTGTGTCTTCTGCTGGAATTATAAATTTTATTTATTTATAACGAGACTATAGTTTCGAGGGCTTTGCCCTCTTCATCAGTCAGAACTTTATTTATTTAATAGAATAAAAAATAATCAAGAGCAGGTCTCAATTTTCTGAAAAAACAATACATTTTGATAGGTTTTATTTATTAACAATTGGTGAATAAAAATGAATCATATGGTTGAATCAAAACAGGTGCAGGAGGTGGGGTGCAGTGGTGGGTGATTCGGGGGTAGGGCGAGGTTTCGGGGATGGGGTCGAGCAGGGTGGAGGTGGGGGGAGGGGGGTACAGTGGGCGAATATTATATATTTTTGTATTTTTTTTAATTCGAAAGCGGCTCTCAAATAAAAATCGACCTTTTTATCAGAATTTTAAATTAATTAAAAATAATATTAAAATAAAGCTTTTAACTGAAGGAAGAAGTTACCGAGCATCGCTCGGTGCCTCCAGGTATGTACTTATTTAATTAATCAAGTATGTTAGCATGTATAATAATTATGTTATAATAATCCAGTCATTTGAATCTTTCTTATATATAAATTAAATAATTGTTCGGGCCATAAAATGAATCAGATACAACTGAGTTAATTCAGAAATATATGCATATCTATTATATCTTAGAATTAATTATAATCATTAAGACGTCTGATGAATCCAAAATAAAATTGACGAAACGTCGCCTAAATCGATGAAAATTTTTTGAATTGCTACTTTCCTGTCCAAATACATGCTAACATACTTGATTAATAATAATTTTATTTTTCTAAAGTCAGCAATACAAATTTTTTTGGCAAGCAATATACTCTCAGCCTTTAACCCAAAATATGTGCCTATAATAGGAGTCGATTAGAAGAAACATTAGTTCTAGTCGAAAGTTTTCTTGAATTTCTAGCTTCTGAGGTATCTTATCATTTTCGTTTCAATTAATAGGAATAAGAAATCAAAAAGAAAATGTATAATAATAGAAACCCCTTTAAAATAACTGTTACCAAAAACTTCTTTTTTAAAGACCACCTAACTTTTGAAAAAGTTCACGCTCACGTGTAAGGACAAGACAAAAATAGATCCAGTGCTAATAAATATATTTTATGTATGTTTTACGAAAATACAACACCGTCCAGCCAAAGGACTTAACATTATAGTCTTTATTTTCCTAGCAAAAAAAGTATTTATACTAATTAACTCATCCCAAAGTACAGTTTCATTAATTTCAGATTGGAAATTCACTGTTAAATGTTTTTCGAGGTCAAAGAATAATTTAAGGAGCTTCTCCTTTTCAGGTAAATTTTTTGTTTCAAACAAAAATCCCTATGTTCCTCCTGAATCATTATGTAGGTGAGGAATTCTTTCATTCAATGAGATTATATAGATGTATATAACAGCGCCCCTATATATTGGGCGCCCCTCGCAAAGACCGACACTGATATGGTCCCACTGGTACATTTTAGGGTTAATGGCTGATTAGTCGTTGCATTTTTAAATAAATTAAGGTTTTTAATCTCTTCTAAGAATATTTAGACCTTACAAATCAATTCCATTGGGATGTATATGTTGCAGTAAAAACCCGTTTTTAGTAAGAACGGGTTCTTACTAGTTAAAACGCGTTTCACTGAATACCTCTGTGGCAACTAGAATTTACTGATGTTGGTTGAGTTTGGTTCATAGGTCTAGAACAGAGGTGGGGAACCTGTGGGCTTTTTGAATTTCTTATGTGGCCTCGAAATGAATTTGAAATAAAGAAAAACTGAATTTAAAATAAAAAAAAAAATTGAATTTAAAATAAAAAAAAATTGAATTTAAAATAAAAAAAAAATGAATTTAAAATAAAAAAAATTGAATTTAAAATAAAAAAAAAAAAAATTGAATTTGAACAGCAATAATTTTACAAAAGTTACATTTATCGGTATTGAAACTTATGTGGCCTCCTTTGTTACTGCTATTTTAAATGTGGCCTCTCAGGGTAAAAAGGTTCCCCACCTCTGGTCTAGAATTAAGCAATAACTTATCGAAATAATAAATTCATAAATGTTATAAATCATAGGAAAAATATTGTTCGAAAATAAATATTATTATATTAAATTAAAAATTGGTATATTAAGTTAAGAGTATTACTTCACAATAATTCGGATGACATACTTTATAAAATAAGAAATTTATAACTATTTAAGAGTTTTATTTGCTTTTATTTCAAAATGAAAAATTCATTCGTGATGAAATTAATGCAAGAAGAACATCTTTTAGCGTAGATTTAGACATTTCCGGTAAAATTGTCTAATGCCTATCACAGAGATTCTCAACTATTTTCTTCCAATGAACTCCTTCAGTAATTTTGTATGAATGCCGAACTCCAGGATTTTCTAACTCATAAAATTTATTTCAAATAATATTCTTTTAATATTGAAAATACAAGGTATCATATTTTAATTTAAGTAATATTTACCTAATGAGGATGTTGTTTTTGGTAGTTCTTTTAAAACTTTTGAAATTTGTACGCCGATCAATTCCACCCTTGAAATATTAAAATTCCCCTTGGTGGGAAATCCACCCCGGTTGGAAACTCCTGGTCTATCAGCAAGTAATAAGAAATATGTTAACTAGTTGAGAGTCTAGAGCCTAAATAACAGAAATATGAAATCTATTTTAAATTTAATGGGTCAATTCTAAAACACAATGTAAGTATACTCCTCCGATGTAACTTATGTACATTTTTCTAATTACACCGGTGCATCATTTATATTGTTGAATACTAGTTTGTATTAATAATCTGTTCTTCTGTGACATTTTTCAATTTTTTAGTTCAAATCTTCAAACAACAAAAATAATTATCAAATTACCAAAATTTCGAAATTTTAATTCAAGCCTTCCAATGGGATATTTCTTGGTTGGTGGTATTATCCTCAAAATACTGTAACCATTATGTTCAACAAGGAAAACCTCATCCAAGAGTTCGTAGCTTCAAATCACTTCTCTCTAGAATTATCGCTTCACGATAATTTGTAATACGATTTTTGACCTTTCCAATTACCTAAGTACTGAATGTTTATTGATAATATATCTTTGTGTTATTTTAGCATTACAAGGAATTTATTGTAATTAAAGTATTTATTTGTTTATTTACTTAAAAGTGAAAGTTACATATTCAATCAGTCTAATAGGATTTTTCTTGGTATAAATTTCTAATGCAATTTTCTAAAAACATCTCTTTTTAATATAATAGTCAACCTTCTTGTCGTATTGATATCATTCGAATCTAAACATCTCGAAATTTAAGCGACATACTATATGGAGTAGTTAGTTTAGTAGTTAAGGGGATCTCAAACGGGACTTATTCAGAAACTTTTTGGGAGAGGAGAGGCAATTTTTTTTTTGATAAAAAATCTAAATTTTATAGAAATAATGTAGATGTTTATTTTTTAAAATAGAATCAGGGTTAAGGCAGCTGCCCAGAAAGCGGGATTGGTACTCGGGTTCGACTCCTGAGGTGACGAACCCTTCTAACATATGGTAAACAATACAAACATAGATATCTATCAAGATCAGGCCCGTCTTTTCCATTGGCCGCTCTATGGACAACTGCCCAGGGCTCCATGGAGTCCCCTATTACTTACTAGAAACTAATTTATTTTAATATCGATGCTAGCAGAACACTTTGTATTTATTTTAGAGGGCCTCCATTATCCTAAACAGCCCACAGGGCCTCCAATAGATTAAATTCGCTCCTGATCGAGATCTAAGATTGAAATTGGCCTTCTTTCTAAGGTTTTAAAAATATTAGAATATATTAAATGAGATTAAAAAACAAATATCTATTAGATTATTGTTGATTTATTTTATATTTAATTTAAACTAAATGATTTCGAGGGTGCCAGGGTGCGTCTCTGCTTGAGAATGATTTATTTTATTTTCAGTAAAACGTTTTAAAAGACTCAAAACTATAATTTCGCCACTCATACTTTGGCAACGTCTGAAGTAGTTGGTCTCTTAGATTTACAAAGATTTGAAACCCAGTCGTGTTTATTTTATACCACTGGAATATTCAATGGTACATAAAATAGGGATGCTGAGAGCAGCAATCTTCTTCTCGACATCTTAAAAAAAGGTATTCATTTTAGATTATAGATTATTATAAATGATGTATTAAGAAGAAATTTATTTATTCCAAAGCTATTTTCTCTATGTGAAAAATAAATTCGTATTCAATTCGAATAGACATTATTCGTTATTCATTTCTACAAAATCGACTCTTTGTTTAAAACTACTCACCTATTGAAAAATATATAACACAATAATAATAAAAAAATGAACAAATTATCTTTGGGATTGAGGAAGTGAGAATTTAATTTCCGAATTATAAAGCTGTCCCCAGGAGATTTTGTGCCATTAAATTTTCTAATGTTATTTAGTCAATAGGCAGTTCCCAGATATTTATTTAATATAAAGACGTTTTTACAAATTATTTCTCAACGAAAAACATTTATAGTGTTTAGCATTTTCGGTTGTTATGGATATATCGGTCAATAAATATAATCATATTCGTTTGTTTCCAAATAATTTATCATTTATTTATTAGATCATCTTGCGACTTCACAGTATTTTAAATATATATATATATATATATATATATATATATATATATATATATATATATATATATATATATATATATAAAAGTAATAATACTGTCGAATTAGTTCTTCGATAAATAAAAGCTTAATTGTAAATTTGAAGCTTCGGCAGTTAATTTGTTTTTACAATGAGAATTTTTGGATTAAGCCACCTAGATTAAATAATTTTCTAATTAATATATTAAAGAATAATAATTAACATATTAAAGAGAATTGTTTTTGATCACGCTTTTAAACAAGAAATATATATCGCGAGAAATGAAGCTGGATCATAGCTAAATGGATCACATCTTTTTCATTCTCACTTGGTCCAGACTTAAGATTCAGCAGATAGCCTCAATCAGCAGTAGTCTCGCGATATATAGTATATATCTTGTTTAAAAGCGAGATCAAAAACAATTCTCTTTAATATGTTAATTATTCTTTAATATTATTAATTAGAAAATTATTTAAAATTCATTATTTCAACACAGAAATATATAAATTCGGATATTATTTTCACTTAATATCTGACAAAAATCACCTGAATTCGATTCGCGATTGAATCAAATATCGGAAACTTATGACCACCTAGATTAGTTATTTTAGTTGAGACATTCTCATCAAAGAAGAAGAAACATTTTATATTCATTCGAGTAATTATAAATTCCAAATTTGAAACACTCAAAAATATTTATTAGTATGTGCTATGTGTTTAAATTTAGAATCAAAAGATTGTAATATTTTACATATGAACAATAAATCTTTGATCTTTATCGCGTTTTCTATGTGACAAATGGATTGATCTCACAGGATGGCCATTGGTCCTAATTGCATTTTTTCGCACTCGGATCGAATTGTCGAGTGAATACAACCCTTCAGACATGTAATAAAAATTACTCATAATTAAGAACGGATTTCAGAGGCTGTTAGATTAAGTAATAATACACATTAATATACAAAAGCAAAATGCTGAAGAAATTTTAATAAAAAGTGAAACGTTGAAGGTATACTACACTGCGGTGCTAAAAAATTGAACCACCAATAAAAACTTTATTAAATAGCAAATTATCTTTAAAATTTTTACAAATAACGATATAATAATAATAGAACACTATTCACTCTTAAACTAACATTATTCAATAAATATTGTTGATTATTTTTGTTATAAGAAAATGAGTAAAATTAATTTAAAAGATACAATTACAAATTATCATACTTCCTCAATATCTCTTTACATTTAAATAAAGTTTTAATAAAAGTTCAAATTCTATTTAAAATTTCAATAAAATGAATCATTTTGAATGAATCATTGGTAGAAAGATAAAATATACAAAATGAATATTTCTGAAATTCAACCAGTTCAAATTATGTGCCTAATTAATCAAGGGCAAGTGGCAAGTACACTTTCAATAAGCAATAATTTCAATAATGCATGGAAACTTGTAAAAGAATTAAAAATTATTTACTATTTAATAAAGTTTTTATTGCTGGCTCGATTTTTTTTGCACCGCAGTGTAGTATGTTTTATTACTCGACCCATCACCTTCTAAAATTCTTTTCATTATTAATGGATATAAATCGAGGAAATTATCCATAATAGCACGAATTCAGTAAACGATTCTTCACTGAAAAATATTTCTCAACAATTCTAACCTCACTGTTGATCCACAAGCTTCAACAATTTTATGTTTTGGTATAAAAATCTACTCACCACCGGAGGTCCATAGGTAGGAGGAGGTGGTGGTGGCGGTGGAGGCGCTTCTTCATGTCCACCTCCAGAAGATAAAGATGTAATAAGCTGGATCTTCGGAGCAATCTTGGAGCCGATGAATTCAAGGATGCCGGTGACCCCTGAGCGGCGATGTCTTTGGTCATTGTCCAATGTTGACGGGAAAAGTTCAGCAAGAGAGGGTGTATCATTGGGTGGATAGGTGATTACTTCCGCTGCAGGGTCCGGTCCTGGCGACAGCACCGCCGCTGCAGCCAGACTCAGCGCCATCGCCAGGTGCAAGCAGCGCGTGCTCGCCTATCGACAAAAAAGCAAGGATTATACTAAAATTAAAATACTTAAGAATGATCACGAAGCAAAACACAACAAAGTCTTTTGGATTACAATCAAATATCGATATTGTAGATATAACTAGGGACACTGAGATTTACCATATGATTCAGTCGATTTGATAAGAGATGTTTGTTTTTAACGAGAAATCATTGTCCCCTGCTTGATGCAAATAAACCTATTTACAAATATATTAATATCAGTGGCGTGCGGTTCATGAAAGCTGTGAATGCGGCACATCCCTAAAATTTCAAACATTTAGAGTATTTTCATAAATTGAGGAGGATCTTTAAATTTTCAAATTAATATCCGTTATTTCAAATATTTCTATTAAAAACATTTTTTGTTTTGAAAAATATATTGGTTCCTTAAAAGATAATAATTATTTTATACCTTTTAGTGTATTTTATTTGTTGCATTTAATTTTTTTGAAGTCTGTTTTATTTTTTTCTTAAAAATTATTTTTATTTTCTCTTTTTAGTGATGTTATTAATAGTGATCATATCAACAGAACTTGACCAAATTAATATGGCACCATCCCTAAGATACCCTCTTTCCAATAAAAAAGAATCATCGAAATCGGTTCATAAACAAAGAAGTTAGGCCTGGACAAACCTATCAAAAAAGGTCTAATACCAATGAAAAAAAAACGGGACCAATCGGAAGCTAGACTGAACCCAATGCAATTTTTTTTTCAAAATCGGTTCACAATTGGCGGAGAGATGAGGTAACATAGACATAAAAAAAAATTCAGTCGAATAGAGAACCTCCTCCTTTTTTGAAGTCGGTTACAAATGAAGGGTACTTTTTTGGACAGCATCCAGGGGATGGATCCTGGTTGAAAATTCACCAACCGCCACTGATATATATGATATGATATGATTCACGGTCGATGGCACGTTAGAAGTTTATGGAAAACGGAAGGGAGGATTTTTCTGAAAATTTAGCATCTTACATTTTCTTACCTGTTCTATCGATCTAAAATATTTTCAGCATTGCGACGTTTCGGCTTCCATCGAAAAGTCGTAGCAACTTTATTTTTTTAAATAGAACACCCCGTATATTAACACGTTTTTAGAACTGCCCTTTTATTAAAATACTTTTTTGTTAATATTGTCCTATACCTATCTCTATCGGTTTTCGAGATAAAAAATAATTTGTGTTAAATTTGGTCCAAAACAAGGAAACTTAAATAAATTAGTGCTCTCAATTCATGAAAAGTTGATATTTTGGTGGTAGTTTAGACACATCCTAAGTATTTAATTTACGCCGAAAAA
Source organism: Forficula auricularia (assembly GCA_024734495.1). Classification (NCBI taxonomy): domain Eukaryota; kingdom Metazoa; phylum Arthropoda; class Insecta; order Dermaptera; family Forficulidae; genus Forficula; species Forficula auricularia. Next base: position 273,436 of record JALMQS010000880.1, on the reverse strand, counting down.
TCGATTCCATATTATACAAGTCGTGGTAAAATTAATATAATTTCCGATATTCATAAAAAGGGTCAAAAGTTCGTTTTTTCAAATAAGACCCACTTTATATTACTCACTAAATTGAAAGACAAAGAAAAATGCTTTAAGACGATATTTCGTGTCCCTATACCTAAAACATTAAGTTTTTTTTAATAAAGGCGCTTTTTCGTGAAATATTAGTTTTTAATGAATTTAATTTTAACTAACCATGGAAATATCAAGCTACGACAGTTTGTTGACTATTTATAAAAAACTTATAAAGAGTTTATTGATGGTGTTCAAAAAAATCTCCCATATTGACAGCAAATATTGATTATTCAAACGAACTTCTTATTTATTTTGTACTATAGAACTTCGTTTGAATAATCAATATTTGCGATCATTTTGGAATATTTTTTTGAAGATCATCAATAAACTGTTTATAAGTTACTTATAAATAGTCAACAAACTGTCATAAGCTTGATTTTGCCATGGTTAGTTAAAATTGAATTCATTAAAATGTAATTTTTTACGAAAAAGCGGCTTTATTAAGAAAACTTGATGTTTTAGGTATAGGGACATGATAGATCCTCTTAAAGCATTTTTCTTCGTCTTTGAATTTATTGAGTAATATACGTGGGGTCTCATTCGAAAAAAACGAACTTTTGACCCTTTTTATGAATATTGGAAATATTATTAATTTTAGCACGCCCTGTATAATATGGAGTCGATTTTTTGGCGTAAATTAAATACTTAGGGTGTGTCTAAACTACCAGCAAAATATCAACTTTTCATGAATTGAGAGCATTAATTTATTTAAGTTTAGTTAGGGCCATGTTTTGGACCATATCCAACATAAATTATTTTTTATCTCCAAAACCGATAGAGATAGGTATAGGACAATATTAACAAAAAAGTATTATAATAAATGGGCGGTTCTAAAAACGTGTTAATATACGGGGTGTTCCATTTAAAAAAATAAAGTTGATACGACTTTTCGATGGAAGCCGAAACGTCGCAATGCTGAAAATATTTTAGATCGATAGAACAGGTAAGAAAATGTAAGGTGCTAAATTTTCAGAAAAATCCTGCGTTCTGTTTTCCATAAACGTCTAACGTGCCATCGACCGTGAGTCACTCTGTATATTCCGGTTTTTAGCTTCCTGAAGGGTGTGTCGAAAAAACTGAAATGTTTTTGTCGAATACTATTTAGTGCGGAAAAGTTGCCTATTGTAATAAGAAGAAAAATGGCATAAAAAATTAAAATCTATTAACATCTTTCGCTCGCGCATCGAGCTTTACTATAAACTTATGAAAAATTGCAAAAAGCACTTTAATTTAAAAAAAATTTCTATTAGCTAAAATTTTTAAAATAAACACACTCTAGTTTTTTATGCTTGTTATATGGTTTAAATAACCTAAATAAATTAAATTCTAATCAATAATATAAAATTTTTCTAGAATGTTGTGCGAATGTAAAAAAGTATATTATTGATCAGAATTTAATTTAGGTTATTTAAACAATAAACAAAAACACAAACTAGAGTGTTTATTTTAAAAATTTTAACTAATAGAAAAAAATAACAAAAATTTCGTGAATTTTGTAATTTTTCATAAGTTTAAAGTTCGATGGGCGAGCAGTAGATCTTAACCGATTTTAATTTTTTATGCCGTTCTTCTTCTTATTACAATAGGCAACTTTTCCGCACTAAAGTGTTGTTTTCGAAAAAAAAAATCAGTTTTTTCGAACCCACCCTACTGAAGGGGTCAGATGGAATCGGCACGAGGGCCCGGCAGGCACTTTGTTAAATACGTAATAAATCTAATTAAATATCCGCATATTATTTGTTTGTTAATGCCTGAAAATTTAATATCGTTAAAGTTTAACTCATAATTCATAATTTAATTTTCATTTAATTAAATATTTTATTAATCTTAATAAATAACCAAATGTTTAGTTAATTAACGAGCGATCTGCTTTTTACTATTCGTTCTAGGATTTACTGCAACATTTCACTAAAGATAAAAATCTTAACATTCCTAATTTCTCTCGAAGAAAGTCAATCTTATTATTTCTATCAGTTTTGATATAGTAGCCAGAAAGCAACCTCTTAATAAACATAAATCCTTAACGATTATACAGGATTTTTTGAAATCTTTTTTCGAAACAATCTAAAAAAGTCTGGATTTGGTTATTTTCAGTTATAATAGTACTTGTTTACTTTCAGTGTCAACTTTAAAACTATGATAGATATAGACATAAATAATATAAGGCACAAATACTTGTACTATAGTAAAAGTATTTGTGCCTTATATTATCCTTATAAGGATTTACCTAAAAAGAAGCGAGGAATAATTTTCACAGCTAAGTTTACAATTCTATAAATAAAATTTAAATTTGTACCCTTAAAAGTAAACTGCCAAATTTAGATTTCATAAGTTTTGAACAAAAAATAATTTTTTAAGAAAAAAATAAAAACCGACTTCAAAAAAATTAAATGCAACAAATAAAATACACTAAAAGGTATAAAATAATTATTATCTTATTTAGTTACAAGTAAACTACGAAATATTAACATGAAATTACTTTTTGAAGTCGGTGCCAAACAAACCATACCTATAAGCGAGCGTACCCACCAAACGTACTAAGTAAGATCCGTCGAGTGCAATTCATAAAAGGTATATGTTTGGCACCGTCTTCAAAAAGTAATTTCATGTTAATATTTCGTAGTTAACTTGTAACTAAATAAGATAATAATTATTTTATACCTTTTAGTGTATTTTATTTGTTGCATTTATTTTTTTTGAAGTCGGTTTTTATTTTTTCTTATAAATTATTTTTATTTTTCTCTTTTTAGTGATGTTATTAATAGTGATCATATCATCAGAATCAAACCTAACAAAAAAGGTCTAATACCTATGGAAAAAAATGGGACCAATCGGAAAGTAGACTGAACCCAATGCAAATGTTTTTTTCAAAATCGGTTCGAGAACCTCCTCCTTTTTTGAAGTCGGTTAAAAATGCATCGACACTTTGTGACATTTTCTTTAAGGCATTCTGACACTTTTGTAGTGTTGCTTTTCAACTAACATCACTTGTTATCACAAATCCATTAATTTGTAATAGAAAGTCTATGAAATTTTCTTAAAAATGAAAAATTCATACACTAATTAAAATTAAAGAAATTAAAACTGAATCTAATATTATTGAGATAGCTCGCTTCTGAATTGAATCTAAGCTTTTGGTGATAATAATCAGTTAACCGGAAGTATTCCTTTAATTCAGTTAAAAATACTAACGATTTTTTAAAAATTGGTGTGGCATCAAATAGTATAATTGTATAATTATAATAGATTCTAAATGAATATTTAGTATGGATTATTGATTTTATCTCTTCGAAACAAACACCATGGTATCATAGTATTCTAGTATTTATAAAAAAGGAAAGAGCAAAGACAATATGAGAAAATATTAATGCCAAAGAAGAAATACATTTTCAAGCGCTATAAAATAGTACAATAATAAAAGTGCACATAAAGGGGACACATTTTCTGCTTACCCTATTTTTCAAAATCAGGTTTAGAGAAATCCATTATCTTTGTCAAGAATTAAGGCCAACAAATTTTAGAATCCTTGAGAATGAAGGTAGAAAACTTTAATAAAAATGGTAATTTTGATTTTGATTTGTCCAAGTTTGTTCAGTCTAGCTGAAATCAATTATCCCCCCTAAAGCCCTCTTTGCGAGAAACACGCGGTTTTCTGTGAAATTGGGGAAAAATCGAACCAGTGCTTTCGCCAACTCTTTTATTCTATGACCTCCAGAGACTGGAACTCGCTACCAGCTACCGTCTTCCCCGCGACTTATAACCCTCAGCTGTTTAACACCCGCATCAACAGATACCTTCGACTCCTACCCTGCCCATAAAATCTCTTCTTCTTTACACGTTGGAAGGGTCAGCCCAGGCCTTTAGGGGATGCACTTATTTGGTGTAATTCCTTCTCTCATCAAAAAAAGTCCTTGTCGGATATACATTTCACTAATGAAAGTCTCGGCTTACATTCTTGATATAAGCTTAAAAAATTAATGATTCCTTCATTATCGTTCTTTTTTAGCTCTTGTAAGAAACCTGGCTCTTGTTATCGATGCTTAAAGACTTCGATTAAAAACTATGCTTAAAAAAGTTCACTAAGTGATTTTCTTTAATTAAATCATAATAATCAAAGAACTTTAAATTTCATAAATAAAAATTGCATATGAGAATTTATTAAGGATTTCATATCGAAATATTTCGAAGAAATTAAAAAGCTGGGTAATCTTATCGCTTAACGGGATTCTTTCCATTCTTATTTTTCGATTCATTTGCTGTCGAGAAATTCACGGGACAACATCGACGAGCATATACAGACAATCACAGGTAAAAACAACCTTTAATTTCTACCCCTCTATTTTATATATAACATTCTTATAGATTACCTTCTCTTTTCTTACACATTCATAATTTTAAAATTAACAATTTCAAATTTTGGGTCTTTTTAATGGATGATTTGATTAAGAAATTTTATTAAAATATTTAATATTTTTTTTAATCCCCCCCTTCCCCGCTCCTTACCTTGCTACTTTAATATGAAAATATATAAGTTGCTCAATTTTAGAATCATTATTTCTCACAGAACCCGTATACCGTAGTAACCACTCTTGTAAAACTCCGCTCTTGTAGCTCAATTCGATTTCATTTTGTAAGCTTTATTTATTAAATCTCTTAAAAACACCCTATGTACAGTCAATAGGCGGTACATACCAATGACACGACTCTGTTTTGCCTGCCTCTCGGGGGGCCCTATAGTTTTTTTTGCTAATGTCTTCAACCATAAACGCAAGGAGAAAAAGTCTTAGAAAGTTTGTTCTTGTACCAAAATATTTGTATTTATTTCCGATGCGGAGAACTGATTAGATTTTAAGCTTCCTAGCTTAAGAATTTTCTCTTCAAAAATGCAGATTTTTTTTGATTTTTTTATTGATTTTAATGATTTTATTGAGATTTAAATGTTTTGTAATGAAAAAGATTAAACAAATTAACAAGTGATTTTTTCAATTGAATAAAAAAAATTATAAATAATATAGTTTATAGTTTATTAAGGACAACGTACCGAATCTTGGAAAAGTTTTCTCAAATTACGTTATTAGAATACACAGTTTGTCACATAATAAAATGATTTCATTGAGCTACCATGCGAGACTGAGGGCTTTATGACTGTCATTTGAGGAGTTTTGAGACAACCTGTGTTTTATAGCTTGAGTAAATGTAGAGTAAGCTTAAGCTCTTACATAAATACAGATGTACACTCCTATTCTCATATAAATATTTTATTTTTAAAATTTTATAAAGCCTAACATTTATAAAATATCCATATCATGTATAGTATAGTACAGGGGTTATTAACCTTTTGTAATACGCGAGCTACCTTTGTATACTTTGTATACGACAGGTTATAATAGAATAATACAAAAAATTGCTAACAAAGTAAATATGTGTATTAATAATTTACGAAGTTACATTCAAAAATTGAATTATATAAATGTAATTTAATATATTGTAAAAAAAATCGTGTGAAATTTGGCATTGCCCTGACTTGGCAAACTTTCATAGTCAGGTTGGTATGATGATCTAGCTAATCTCAAGCATTGATCCAAGTGATCATTTGTAAGTTTATTTCTTAATTTGTTTTTTATATAGGTCATGATTGAAAACGCAGACTCTGACAAATATGTTGATCTAAAACAAGCCAAAAATTTTTGGGCAATAGTTGTTAATATCAGGAATTGCTTATATTCCTTACTACTTCTTGACTTTCTGATTTTAAATGAATATTATTTTCAATTTTGATTATTTCAAGTTCTGTTTCGAAATGGTTTGCATCAAACAGTTTGGAAATTTTGTTTGAAATTCCTGCAAAGTTTAAATTTTGTTGAAACGGATTGTTAATAAAAGATGAAATCCCTTCAATATTATTAAATTCTCCAAAGCTTGCATGAATCTCCCTCTCGACTATTTCTATTTCATTTATAAATTTCTTGAAGTCACACTTACTCATTTCTGGATTTTCGTTGAGAAACTTTAACAAGTATGGAAAATGGCGTAATTCACGACGATTTAAATTTTCCTTCAGTAAAATTAAGAATTTTTCGAATGATCTTATTGCGCTTATCATGACTATTAAACTTTTGTTTGAAACCGGTTGGTGATCGACTAAAAATGGTCCCGCGATCGACGGGTTGATCACCCGTGGTATAGTAAATGAATTAATATCTTTTATGTTTGTTATTAATCATTTCAATTTGCTGCTTGAAATAACACACAATATTAAAATATATAATTGGATTTAGTCATAACGGATGAGAGAATATGACTTTTTATATAATCATTTAGTAATTTATAATTTGTCTATTTAAACGATTTACAAATCAAAACAAAGTTTTGATGTAAACTATTATAATTATTTTATAGTCAAATATTTACTTGTATAATTACAAATTAATAATCACTATAATGACTCTATTATTAGGGTGAAAGAGGAAAGTGGAAAAATTCTTCATAATTATAAAGAATGTAGGAACTTTCTTAATTATTATTACTCGGTACCCCCGGGTCGTTGGTCTAGGTCTGAAATTTTCAATACGTATTTAGAAATATCTGAAACGTGGAGAAAAATAATCTTAAATCATGATTTTTTATGTGTCTGGCATAGACCCAATAACTCAACAATAGAAGGTAGTACAAATTTCATTCTAGCTTCAAAATTACTTAATTTTCAAAATGAAAAACTAATTAGTTATTGGTCTTTTTAGCTTACAAATTACGGTTGAATAATGGAGAATTTCAGAAAAAAGTCAATTCTTTTATAGGGAGATTTTGAATTGATCATCATTGTCAAATTTTCGTTATCTCAGAGAAACATTCACGTGTTTATGGCCAGGGCTGTATATCTATAAATGATGTCAAAATCTGCAACAGTCATGTGAAGGAGTACTTTTATCATGAAGCAGAAGAATCATTATAAAAAAATGTCCTCTGCTCCCTATTACTGGCTTAATTTGAGGGAATATATCATAGTTAAGGGAGAATGGTGTAGGTTCTTGGTGAAACATATTAAATAAAGTAAAGAAAATTTTTTGAAAAAACATTTTTTTCATAAAATTTTCTTTACTTTTTTATAATATATCATAGACTTATTCAAAATTTTTTATTAACTATCGATTAATATTTATATTTTTATTATGCACACACCATTTACATATTTACACACTTCTCAGTTTTATTGTTTGTGTATTACATATTTACTTTTCAACCCTTTTTTCTGAATCTTCTCTGAATTTGACTATTCATATATCATATCCCAGACTTTCCCAGAAGTGAATTGTCGGATTAAATCTTAACTCTTTTTTGAAGGAGTCAATAAATGAGTGTGTCTTCTGCTGGAATTATCCATTTTTAATTTATTTATAACGAGACTATTGTCTCCTTCAATTTATAAAAATTCTGCTACTCTCGGCAAAAAGAAACTTTCAATTTAACTTTTTCTTGAATGAAGATCTGTGCCGCCATTCTAAAGACTGCCTCCTGCTTTTGGGCTCAAAATCTTTAATATTGTCTTAATTCACAAAGCAAGTTCATGCAATTTTTGACTCGAGTCGAGTTGAAAATGGACACTTCCAAAACTCATATTATATGAAAAATCTAATCTAGCTATTCTAAGAATAAAATCAACTTGAAAAATTCTATGATCTGCAAATCGATTTAACAGAAAACTTGCATAGTACATTTATAATAATTCTAGGCTTTAGAAAATCTTCCATACCCAAAAATTTCAAATGTTTGAAATATTAATTCATTTTCCTAAATTTTTCAATTTTCTTTTGTCCTCTTAAATGTATATTCTATACTCTTTTAATAAAATCTAAGTGCCGAGGTGTTGAGGTGTTAAGCTGTTAAGATTAAGATTGAAACGGATTATTAAACAACAAGTAAATAAAGATTCACTAATTCACTTAATTATAATTACATTGTCTACTGAAGTTTAATTTTATTACTTGTAAAATTTTAATTTAATTTTATGAGATATAATCTGTAGGTATAGCAAAGACATTTGTCCATGAATGTAGAAAATAATAGTTTTGGTCTAATTGGCATTTAATGTTACCAACAGTAGAAAGAATTTTTCAACAAGCTAGTAATACAATACAATAATTTTTATTTATTTTTATATACGATCCTTTTGTTTATGCTATTCAAGATGCTTTTTTAAGGAGTAAATAAAAATGATTAGACTTCTTTCCCTTTTAATAATAATCTTACTATTAAAACATGACGATTTGGTTTTTGTTAACAAATAAAAAGAAAATTTAATTAATTATGAAAAATTTATACAACTGCATTTCGTATTTTCATCTTGTGTAAAAATCATCATGAAATGTTTTCAAATTACCTAGCTCAGGACGGGTTAGTAAATATTTTTTAGTAAATAGTTTTAAAAAGATTTTAACCGAGATTGAGATTTCATTTGAGCAATAAACTTGGTGTAAAATATATATATATATATATATCATCTATATAAAATTCGAAAATGAGTGGTGAAAGGATCTAAAATTTCTAATTAATTGTCTTGTGTTTGAATTATAACTATTTTGCAAACGAAATTAGAACCTTATCTGAGAATTTAAGTAAGTTCTTCTTTAAATCTTTTTGTTTTCAAACTTTTAATAATCCAAATGAACTTGAATCCATTCTAGCTTTTTATTAATAATAATAATAATAATTTATTACGAGAATTTATATCTTTTTCCAACTTCAGTAATCAAAAATGTTTTTGATTAAAATAAAAGAAAAAAGAAATGAAACCAAGTTTACAACTAAAATTAAATTAGGTTGGAGTTGGTGGTGTTTCACAAGGAGTTTACAACTATTCTTTTTTATCACTTTTTTACACTTAGATGTGAGATTATTTAATTTGGGAGCCTGTAATGTTTAGCAGTTGTTAAAGATATTATTAATGAATGTAAGCCGATATTAATCAGTAGTATAAGTCTTCTAAGTCAATTTTTAAAGTAGAATTGGATGATGTACAATGGGCGTTAAAGTCTCCAATAAGCTATATTTTGAGGAGGCATCTAAGAATTTACTAATTTCCATAGGTTTCATAATTAACATACTCTTGAAATCAAGGTTGAGGAGTAAGAGAAAAACATTAGACTCTAAGTACGATTCTGACTCATAGTAATTTTAGTGGTTCGACTCGGAATCCAACTCCAAAATTAAATATCAAGACATTTATTTAGTGTGCAATACTAGGAGGAAGTAAAAATATTATATACATATAAAGAAATTATTCAAAATTTACTAATTCATTATTATTTCTATTAAATTTAAAATTTAAATAAACATAGACTCGGAGTAAGCACATTTTTTCTGACTCCACGGACCACCTGGCCAGAAACTCATCCTTGATCTCAGACTCCGACTCCACAGCCCTCAAAGAAATGAAAATAGTTAAGTTTCACAAATAATAAGAAAATTAAGTGTTTCAAAATCGATGCTATTAATATTTCAGGGTAATTCCGTGTTGCGAATAAAACACATCGGTAGGAATTCTTTCTTTAAGAAGAATTTATAATAATTTAGAGATAGATTAGAGGGTGAATTGAAGTTAATTTCTAAGGAAATTGTGAGAGGTTGTCATCTACTATATAGATCCTAGATAGAATGAATAATTTTAATCATATGCCATATGTCAGAATGGTTGTGTTCACCACCTCAGAACTTGACACCCAAGTACCAAAAATAGCAGTTCGGGCCAATTGGCCGGTCTGTGAGTTGAACACCTGTGCCATATGAATCGCACTAAATATTTCACTCAAAGATTTAATCTTAATTTGTAAAATTTCACTGTTTATTGGATTTTAAATTTAAACACATGTCATGCTATTTAATTTAAATTGGGTGTTTCAAATTTTTATTTTTTTCTAAAATCGAAGGGCAATGAGCTAATTTGAAATTGTTTTTAAGGAATTTGGTGTTGGCACTTGGTGAAACATTTTTTATCCAATAATTTTAACTAATTTGAATATTAGAATTCAAATTTCTGATAGTTCTAGACTTTTAAAGAAATCACAAAAGGTTGTCATTTACCAGATTCGAGATTAAATTAATCAGTCAAGTCAGGAAGTTTGTGTATTTCCTATAAGGGAATTGATCCAGAGTGTCAAAATTGCATTCCGGGCCAAATGACTAACTACCTTTGAGGTGATTTCCTTAGAAAATTAAAGTCTACTATCGGTAATTTGAATTCTTATAAAATAAATTAATTCTTTAAGAGAATGTGATCATGGTAAAAGTTGTTATTGAGAGTTTCAAAAAAACTATATAAGATATCAGATTAGGTCATGAAAAACATTTTAAATTTCAATATTTACCGCCCTTTATTGTAGCTATATTAAATTTTCAATTTGAGTAAAATAACTCAGGGACTGGATAATAGTTAACTCCAGTAAATAAAATAAATAATATATTACACATTTTTTGAATGATGAAAATCTGCCACACAAACCATTAAAGTGAAATTTTTATATTTCAAAAATCATAAGGTCAATCAATCTAGTTGAAATTTATATATATTTTTCATGACACATTTGCTATAGTATTTATTTTTCAAAATCTAGCTAATAACAATTTCTACTATTATTACATTACCTTAAATGTGCATTTTTTAATGAATGCTATTACGGAAACTAATCATATGCGGAAATATGTACATAAAGTTGAAATCTAATTCCTAAAAGAATTGAAATATTTAGCTTTCCCTTTTGAGATAGATATAGAATTTTCTAATAATTTTAATATTAATATAAAAATATCTTATCAGATTTTTTGATATTATTTCCTCTTTAACAAATATAAGACGGATTTCTTTTTGATTCTATATAGTTAGATTGAACTCTTAATAAGACCTTTCATTTCACCAAAATTATCATAATGAACGCAACCATTTAACCTTGAATTTACAATTAGAGCGCGTAGCTCTGTCTCCGAGGAAAACACGAGAAGCCAAATGACAATCATTGTTACATGGTGACATTTCACAATCGAAAGTCATGTCAAAGTACCAACGTAAGTGGCGACCCTTCTGAAAAGGGTCAGAATATGCATCAATGTGATTGTGCTATATACCTTCAAAGTAGGTAGGAACTAAGACATTCTAGATATGTACAATTAATTTTTTTGGAGGAAACTTAGTATTATTTTATTCTATTATCTAAGATATTCAGAGGCTGATAATGTAAAAAATACAGAAATAAGATGAGGATACATTAAACCTTGTGAAGATATTAAGGTATCAGATTTTTTTCCTTAATTGTTTATTCTACAATTATGATGTTATTTTTGACCCAAAACGTGATAGTCCCTGAAAATCTTCATAACTTTTACGGTTAATCCAAAACTTCAAACAATCAATTTTTCTAAACATATTTTTCTTGAACTAAATAATAAAAAATTGGAAAAAAATTAAAAACTTTTTCAAGAATGCTTTTCTCTATTTTAGTAATTTCGAAATTTTTTGTCAGAGAAAGGTTTCAGCTAGCAAGCTAAATCTTAGCAAAGATGGGTGGTTTATCAACACCTACTTGTATGCCAAATTTCAACTTATGCTTGGATTTTAAGTATAAATTATAAATTGGATAAATTCAAATGATTATCCGAACCACGTAAACGGACCACAGTTCCCTATGCGTGAGTAGATTAAATAAGCCCGCGCATGCCTTGAGTCAACCACTTGTGTTACAGTTGTATTCGGTTTTATTATAAAACGGACGTAGTAATTCTTCTTCTCGATATTGGATTGATTATTTGTATTTTTACTTACACTGACATTCAAGGGAAGGAACGTTTTTATTATTGACTCAAAGCTTTACATAAAAAGAAATTTTCGGGTATGAACCGATATTGCAATTACCTGGACTAAGATGTCTTAAATAAGAGATGGATATTACGATTTTACTTTAAGCGCACTCCGGCTAATTCTTTGGATTCTGATTAATACAATTGTTCAAGTTCATCATGGTGTAAATATAAATTATTGTTTTACTTTACTTTAAATCCCTAATAAAAACCACCTCAACATTTTAAACTTTTTCAAGGGATAGAAACCTGTCCTAAGCCTTTCATACAGTCCACACGCTATAAATTAATAAGCGATTAATTTAAATTTATACATGAGCATCGCGGGCCTTCGTGCCACGATCATTTTTACATTTTTGTTATTTTTTCTCATTTTCTGCCTTTTCGAATCGGAAGTTCTGAAGCTGGAAAGTTCAAAATTTGATAGGTTTTTCGTTTTGGAAATAAAAACATTTTATCACCAGACTGCACTTTTACAGCTTTCCGTTCTTATATAGAAGTATATGACTTCAGAAAGACACACAGATTAAAATCATTCTTGTAAATTTTGAACTATTTAAATATTTCGGCCAACCTGCCAAAATAGACGAAGTAATAAATAATAAAATATTAATTACTATACCACTTTGATGAAATAAAGTCATTAATGCCAAATAGTTATTTTCGTGCAGTAGGTGATTCGCTGGTTCACGGTATCTCTTGAAGTTGTAAACGTTGCATGAATCAACTCATTCATCAATCTGAAGATCGTCTTCTAATGTTTGGATTTCCCTCCCCGTCTTTCAAATCTTTCAAGGTGCCCAAGCACTTATTTTCTGAATCGCGTGGGTTTATAACTCTTAGGCAGTATATACCTTCAGAGTGCACCCTTCTTAAAATCTTATCATAATAAAAGCTTTTAAAAATGTGTATATCCTTGCAGAGTTTCAATAAATCTTCACCAATCCATTCCTTTAATTCTTCTATGATGACACGCGTTCTTGTATGGATCAGTCCTTTTTGAGAAAATTTCGAAAAACAAAAGTACTATTAATATAAAAAATATAAATCTTTTATAAAACAATCTTTAAAAAGTCTATTTTTGAACTAGACGTTTTAGGAGAATTCTCCCTAACGTCTAGTTCAAAAATAAACGTTTTCAAGATTTTGTTAAGAGAGAATGTTGTGAGTTCTTAGTGAAACATTTTAAATAAAGTAAAGAAAATTTTGTGAAACCTACTTAGTATTTTATATTTTAAATTTTAAAAAGTTTCTAAAATTTTAAAAAAATTTTCTTTACTTTTGTTTTCAAGATTGTTTTATAAAAGATTTGTATTTTTTTAGTATTTTAAATACAATCAATAATTAGTTTTTTCTTTACATTGAGGTAGTTCTTTCACAAATGCAAAAATTCAAGAAGTCTTCGAAACTTGGAATATAAGCCATTAAAAGCATAATTCACATAGTATTAAAATTTGAAGACGATTTACCTCACCAAACATGAAATAATTGCAATTAAAAATGAAATTTTTTACATATGATTGATTGGGAAAGGGTGGGAAAATGATCATTATTTTATTTTTTGTCATTTAAGGACTTTCACCATCTTGATGAAAAACTAATATTTGTTAGAATAATATATTCGGAGTAACTTAAAAAAAAAATTGAAATTATTTACCTCGTAGTTTTGATAAAAAAAACAAACATATTTGGACGATTATTTTTAGTGGAGGGGATATAATATCAATGGCTTGGAAACGATCCATTCATAAAGAGAATATAGTAATGTAAAAAGTACAGCCACGTTAAAAAAACATAACCTAAAATTTTAGTACGGTTCATATTTATAGAGTGGTTACGAGGCTAAAACTTTTTGATGTGGATTGTCGTGAAAGAACCTCCTTAATATGGTATTATATAATCTCAAAAATGAAAAATTTAAAAATCACATGAAGTAATCTCCAGTAATAAACAAACTTATATATTCAAGAATTTATAAATATTGAAAATTATTCATATCAATGGGATACAGACGATACAGTACATGATTTGTTCCAAGTTAATTGATTCCACTTCTTTCGGCAAATAGAAATTTTATATTGATAATTATGCTAAAATGAGATTTACAAGAGTATGTGTTAAGTGTTTGTCTAGTCTCAGTCTGGCTACAAGTGGCCTTTCTATTGACTCGGGCACTAAAATCCTTGTTGATATGTTGATGTTAACTGCCCACGGAACGCGAGGCAAAAATAAATAAATAAATAAATAAAGCCAGGCCAGAGAACCAACCATACTCTCGCAAACTGTTTCCTTGTGTTGTCTCGCGAATGAATGACTGTGGATATTAGTTCAAGTTTCAGAGCTTAAAAAAATTAAGTCTGCCACAATCAATTTAACGTGTCTAAAAGTATCCATTAAATTTAGTTATATCTTTACTTTAATCACATGCTTTTATTTAACGTGATTCTCTGTTTGTCCGTTTACCTGTTAATATTGTAATCGATTTTAGACACATATATACATACAATATTTAATCACATCTAGAAATTTATAGATAGGAATATAATTTAAGCTTTAAAAAATATTGCCGAAAATCAGCAACAGCTAGAGGCATCGGTCATCGGTGAATAACAAACATATTCTTATGAATGTTAAAATTTGTTTTTCACCAATAGCTCTAGTATTCTAAGTGGTGTCGGATAGCTTATTAATTCTGTCTAATTTAAATAGATGATACTTTTATAGTGATTTTTACAAAAAATGCAAGCATTTACAAAAATCATGACTTACAATATAATTATAATTTAAAGACTATTTTCTTATAATTTTTGATATAAGTATATGTGTTTCTTACGACAAATGCGAATACTAAACCATAAAAGAAAAATATTCTATTTAATTAAATAATAACCACCCATACTTTTATTTCTAGTTATGGGAGTATAAAAATTTTCGAAGACTAAAAAGAATTTATTTCTTCTTTTTAGTACTTTTTTAAATAGAATGCTATTTTATTTTATTTTTTAAAATATATTTTATATCTACAGTAATCTATTCTATATGTAAAAGTAGAAACAATATCAGGAAGCAACAGTTCACTTAATGGTTGGTCGAATTCGCTTCAAATATATATTATTTCGAATATAACTTTTATTTTTATTTAAATAATTACTTAATTTAAATAAGATGAATAATAATGATATTATTTACGAATTGTGATTATGAATGAATGATTGATTAGATGCCTATGAAGAGAAAACAATCAATCAAAAAATCAAAGAGCATTCATTTAAAAACAGTAATTTTTTTATCAAATTTCTTCTCTCTCTCAAAAGCTTATATTAAATGGAAATACTTTCTCTATTCATCTATAAATGAACAAATCAAGTTTTGAGAAAGTATCTATCATCAATGTATCAATACAAATATTTTTTTTTCATAGCATAGCTTGCACAAAATTAGTTTGAGAAGAAAAGAATTATGCTATCCTTCATAAGTAAATTGCTCCTTTATGTATAGGTACTTGTAAAATAATTAAATGGAAGGTTTAAAAAATAAATGATTCTTTTGATCTTCCTGACGACTGAGCCAAGTTTATCTTAGAAAATTCAACTTCAGATTTTTAGAAATATGCGATCGATTTGTCGGGGTGTTCTCAAAACTGATTATCTAGTTTTGAAAACAGTTTCAATCAATTCTAAATGTCTAAAAGCATGGAAACGATCATCTTAAGATAAATTTTCAAGGGAATTAGTTTCCTCCATAGCGCTGCCAGTGGGGAATTTACGCTTAGGACCGTGAGGCCCGGGCCTAGGGCGGCAAAATTTTAAGGGCGCTAAAATTTTAGAGGCTTCAAAATTTAAAGAACTATTAAAATTTAAAAATCAATTTGGCTTAGTTTTTCTCTGATTATATGAATAAATTTCAGTAAAGTATTATTAATAATTATAATTGTTAAACAAAATGTTCTTAAGCGTTTTTTAAACACTCCATATTTATATTTCTAAAACTGAATTGTTTTTATATCATTAATAGATTATAGAAAGCAAACGTTTATTTGAACTTAAATACCAATGCTTTCTCGACTAAGGTGTGAAATATTAATTTTTCATATTTAATTTAAATTTTTTTATTTATAGTGAGATTAATTTCTCTCTATGTAGGGCGCCCCGAAATAACTTCTATTTTTTTCAATTTTGAATGAAAATTACCTAAATTTACAGATATTGAAAATCTTTTTGGTAATAGTTTACAAGTGAGACTCCATCTATTTTTGCCTATAAAAGTAATTCTTCGTTAAAAAATGTAAGATTTTACAATTTTTTTTTCATATTAGGTAATTCGTCGAATCAATAAAGCGATTAAAATAAATAATTTGAAAAAAAAACATGAAAAGTAGGTACCTATTCAGAACATAACTGGTGAAAGATAATTAAAAAATTCTATGGCCCTGATTATTACAATGAAAATTAGTAATTGTAAAAGCAACGAAAATATTTACAAATGGGTAATTTTCCTACTTTATTTCCACTAAAGCGATTGTTTTTATAATAAAAAATGCAGTAATTTTAGTCTAAAATTTTTAAAAATACATCGAAAATTGTTGCAAGAAATTGATTATGAGGATATAATTGATGTTTCCGCGTTAGCTAAAGCGAGAAAAAAAGTTAATGTGATATGTGATTATATAGTCGTAAAAATTTATTTATTGTTTAATTTTAAGAAATTTATTATTATATCTAAATTAATACTTAAACCTCAAAATAAAATATTCTTAATATTCGTAAATTAGATGTTTGATAATACCTAATAATTATTTCTATAAATCAAAAATGGCGACACATCGGACGGGGCCTAGGGCGCTTTGGAACCTAAATCCGCCACTGAGCGCTGCAGACACCTTACTACAATTTTAGGGTTCCTTTTAAAACTAAAACGGACTCCTATTATTTTTATTATCTGGATTCATACGAGGAGTTTCAAGATATATGTTAAGCCCAAACAAATGTAGATTTGATAGTTTGATGATTGAGTTGTTTATTGAAAGAAAATATTCGGATAAAACCATTTATAGTGGACACTTTTAATTAGAAAAATCTCATCAAAATGCACGACCTAGAGACATTTATTCTTCGAGTCGGTTTCCAGTTCTTTGGAAAAGGCAACGGAAAACCAGCCCCTGCGAAAAAATTACCCCAGGAAAATTACAATGGGGAGGATACTCTCCATAGTAATCGCCGACGATCGATTGAGAATGGCACTTGAAGAAGAAGAAGATGGGAAAAATAGGTGTCGAAACTTCTTACATTCTGATGAGATTTTCTCATTAAAAATGCATGTGCTATTTAGGTGGTTTTAGAACATTTTTCGATAAACAGTTGTATTTTGAAATTTTCTCATTTTGTTAAATTCAACTCCTTCAACTCATTGAATTTTATTATAATTTAATTTTCAACAAAATTGAAATGTGAGATCTAACCTTCAATTTAGGTTAATAGCGAAAATTAGTGGTCATAGTTAACGGAGAACAATAACTCATAAGAATAGGTTTGTTTCCTTTTTTACTTTATCCAATGCAAAGCATGGGTAAAGTATTGTAATCGCTCTCGGGGCAAGCGTGGCTTCAAAGGGTCCTCAGGTAAAGACTACGGAACCCATGGATTCAATTAAAGTCACAAATTGTAGTATTCATATAGGTTGAATTTTAACACGTGACGGTTTTGTCAAAAATTACATGGGGTCTCGTCGAGAGGCCAAAAAGGGCGATTTTTTCATTTAGTGCGTGCGTATGGATGGATGTATGTATGGATGGATGTATGTATGTATGTTATCGCTTTTTTGGCCCACGATTTTTTCCACACCGTTGCACCGATTGAAATGAAATTGAAAACCTACCATTAGTTTAACAAAATGAAGCGCTGATTAGTTTTTGGTACATATCGGCCCACAAACATTAGTACTTTATTTCGGTACTTTTTTATTTTTTTCTAAATATTTTGAAAATGACTTAACCAATTTTGATGAAATTTAATATCCTAATTAAGTACCTTGGGGACCACAAAAAAGGTTAAATAAAGTTTTTAGTAAAATTATATTTTAAAGTACTTTACTCTAAAGTAAGATAGTACTTTTAAAAAAATTTTAAATTTATTCATTTGATCGTTTTAATATAGCTCATTTAACCTAACTTAAGTAAGAATGGATAGGCTTCTCTCTGTGAAATGCTAAAAATTTGGGAGGAATTTTTATGAGTAACCATAGCAACTGCGTTGTTTTCTTATCCGTTACCTTTGCTGAAGACAGAGAAATCGATTTTAAACCAAAAATAGCGATTGATTCTCATCTAGTACTTGAGGAATAATCATTCTATATTGGATTTTTGACGTTTCGGTTTTTATTAGTAACCATTGCTGAAGACATAGAGAAATCGATTTTAAACCAAAAATAGCGATTGATTCTCATCTAGTTCTTGAGGAATAATCATTCTATATTGGATTTTTGACGTTTCGGTTTTTATTAGTAACCATTGTTGAAGACATAGAGAAATCGACTTTAAACCAAAAATAGCGATTGATTCTCATCTAGTACTTGAGGAATAATCATTCTATATTGGATTTTTGACGTTTCGGTTTTTATTAGTAACCATTGCTGAAGACATAGAGAAATCGACTTTAAACCAAAAATAGCGATTGATTCTCATCTAGTACTTGAGGAATAATCATTCTATATTGGATTTTTGACGTTTCGGTTTTTATTAGTAACCATTGCTGAAGACATGGAGGAATCGACTTAAAAATAAAAATAGCGATTGATTCTCATCTAATACTTGAGAAATAATCCATTCTATATTGGATTTTTGACGTTTCGGTTTTTATTAGTAACCATTGCCTGAAGACATAGAGGAATCAACTTTAAACCAAAAATAGCGATTGATTCTCATCTAGTACTTGAGGAATAATCATTCTATATTGGATTTTTGACGTTTCGGTTTTTATTAGTAACCATTGCTGAAGACATAGAGAAATCCGACTTTAAACCAAAAATAGCGATTGATTCTCATCTAGTACTTGAGGAATAATCATTCTATATTGGATTTTTGACGTTTCGGTTTTTATTAGTAACCATTGCTGAAGACATGGAGGAATCGACTTAAAATAAAAAATAGCGATTGATTCTCATCTAATACTTGAGAAATATCACATTCTATATTGGATTTTTGACGTTTCGGTTTTTATTAGTAACCATTGCTGAAGACATAGAGAAATCGACTTTAAACCAAAAATAGCGATTAATTCTCATCTAGTACTTGAGGAATAATCATTCTATAATGGATTTTTGACGTTTCGGTTTTATTGGTAACCATTGCTGAAGACATATGAATCGACTTAAAATCAAAAATAGCGATTGATTCTCATCTAATACTTGAGGAATAACAATTCTACATTAGGTTTTTGACGTTTCGATTATTATTGGTAACCATTGCTGAAGACATGGAGGAATCGACTTAAAATCAAAAATAACGATCGATTCTTATCTAATACTAGAGGAATAACCTTATTGAATTCCATTTTTGATGTTTTGACTATTAATGGAAACTTCTACTGAAAATGTAGAAGAATCGACTTAAAATCAAAAAGACTAAATTTTTTTGCAAACGACTCAAGCTTGAGTTGTTTACCATAAAAGAATTTAGTCTTTTTGATTTTAAGTCGATTCTTCTACATTTTCAGTAGAGGTTTCCATTAATAGTCAAAACATCAAAAATGGAATTCAATAAGGTTATTCCTCTAGTATTAGATAAGAATCGATCGTTAGTTTTGATTTTAAGTCGTTTCCTCCATGTCTTCAGCAAAGGTTACCAATAATAATCGAAACGTCAAAAACCTAATGTAGAATTGTTATTCCTCGAAGTATTAGATGAGAATCGATGGCTATTTTTGATTTTAAGTCGATTCCTCTATGTCTTCAGCAATGGTTACCAATAAAAACCGAAACGTCAAAAATCCAATGTAGAATGGTTATTCCTCGACTCTTAAATGAGAATTATTTTTTGAATTAATTTCAATATGAACTACAAATTGTAAGTGATATCTGATTAATAATAAAGGAACAAACATATTAATATTTCAAATGAATTTGGATAAAGTTTAGCAACGATCCGTTGCAGTTTATTACTCTATTCTTTTAAGTAACGCGTCAAGCAGTTGTCACTAGGTAGCCATTAAAGGGTGATTTAGATATTAATACTATATACTATATATCTTGAAGAATCTCTCGCATATCATTATTTTAAAAAAATTAGTCATAATGTATTGGTTTCAACTTGTTTGTTAATGTTCATAAATCGCCTCTTAATGATTTTATCAAGAACGATTATTTAGGAAGAGTCTGTATATTACGTAGCTGAATTTGAAAAAGGATGAGTTGATTAATCTTGAAAAGGAAAGGATTTTTGCCTGTCATCACAATTGGTCTTTTTTATAATCTTAAAAATTATGATATGTTATAAAATTAAATTGAAATAATTTTTGGTCTCTATCCAGCTGTATTAAAAAAATTCTTTAAAAAATTGGCCTGACGATGAGTGATTTGACTAAACTATTATAGATGTTGTTCCTTGCTGGCGTAACATCTTATGACATCTTTATGATAAAAAAATAAATGTGATACTTGAATTTTTTCTTACTCTATTTTTATATTAAATATTATTCAATAAGAAGCAACCAAGAATTGTTTAGTTAAAAAATCGTTTACTTATTTGAATGTTTAAACATTTGAGTGGTTTGCAAGACCTTTGGAACCATTAATTTCCAGTCATATTAATTTCAGACTTGGTTAATTTGTTTGTCGTTAGAGTTCATTACTTTAGTTGCAGTATTTGTACTTTCACTTATATTGAATAAGTGAAGTAGTGGAATGGCATCTCCGAAATAGACTTTTGAAGACATCTAATTTTAATAAAATCAATTCGACTTTCATATTTTTAAATCACTCTGGAGGTATACAGTAGTTGAAAGACAAGTTTTCCAGGAGTTAAAAAGTGGCCCAAAAGCTTTGGTCTGCCTATACGTAACAATCCCATATCCGTTTAGTTATTTTTAAAATTTTCCATTTATGTTTAACAAGAAATTAATCTTTTTTTGTTGTCTATGATTCTTGTTTGAAAAAATTTAGAAACCTAAAGATTTATGAGTTCAGACCCTGGGCAAAGGATTTTTTAAACTTTGAGCTTTGGCCCGGGTCACTGGCTAGTCCTGTAATCCAGCGTCTTGGAGGCCAGAATAAAGGATCCTAGAGTGGTTAACCTGACCACTGCGATTGAACTAGCCATAGGTCGGCACCAATAAAGGAACTAATATAAGGTTGGAACTTGGTACAAAACAGCAATTTGTTGATACAAACTTATACTACCTGTGAGATGAATCCCTCTGACAGTAGCAATATGTGATTAAATTTAGAATCACTAGACTAAAAATTTTTACAGATGAAGATTACATTTTGAGTGAAATATTTACTGCTATATGGTACATATGACAGGGAGGTTCACCTCACAGAGTAGCAAATTGGACCAATTGCTATGTTTGGCAATCGGGTTCAATTCCTGAGAAGGTGGACACAATTCTTCTGACATGTTATTAAAATTATCCATTCCAGCTTGGGACTAATAAATGACAACCTCTCGTGATTTCCCTAAAAATTTAAGGTTTACTACTATCGGCATTTTGAACTCTTAAAATAAAAAAATAAAAATATTTAAACTTATTTAAACTTTTTATAACAACAAAATCTAAAAAAAAAAACGATGAAATGTCAATCAAGATGCGAAACGTTGTCATTAAATTTTACTGCAGTGTTATTGTTCTATTCCCCAAGAACAGAATTATTTAGTAATATAGTATGAACGAGAAAGAAGCAATTAATTTTACTTCCATAAAAAGCTAATTTATTTTCCGTATTCAAAAGGATAGTTTTAAAAAAGATTAAACATACGTATTTTTTTATGCAAATAACTTATAAAAGGTGAAAGTGTTTTGCGTTGTCAAAACCCGATCAGTTTTACTTTCATCATGTTGTTCTTGGCTGACACACATAAGGTGCAGCATCCTCCACTCGAGGACGAACTTTCTTCCTTCGCTTGAGTTTGAAAGTCACGGGTGATCAAACTTTGCTCAGGGTCAAAGGAATTTATCAATGTGTTACTATATTTGCAATGTTAATGTTTGTTAATGAAATAGCGTATAAGGAAAGAAAGGTTTTGAGAGAAATGGAAATAGGAAATTTATAAATAAATAGATTAAAAAAAATTCAGGTTAATTTATAAAAAAAACTATTTAGTAATTTCGAAAACTATTAGCATTTCAAATTTTTTGAAAAACAAATTTTCTAGAAAAATATTTATAAATAAATCAGATATAGAAAACATCCAGTTTCTATAAATTAAACTAGCCAGAAGCTTTAAATAAAATGGATTAAATTAGATATATAAATATTAATGAATGAAAATGGCAAACCCAGTTGATTGAAAATGTTGAAACGTTGACTTCCAAGGCAGAAGTCGGCTTGGCTGGCGTTCAAATCACGGCCTACCTCAAAAATTAGTCTGATAAAATTTGGCTTCTAATCTCAATGGTCAAAAGAACCGAAGCAAAATAAAATGAAATAAGAATTGTAAATTTGAATATAAAAGACAAATCCCGATAGTAGTTAATTTTAGATCATCAAGAGAGATAAATAAAACACTATTAAATCTGAGGTGTTATTAGAATAGTTTTTATTCATTTTCCTAAGCTAAGGGTGAAACAACTCTTCTGACATAAGGTCACAGGGCCGCACAGAGGTGTGTGTTTGTGTTGGGGGGGGGGGGGGTGTCAATCCACAAAGCAAAAATTTAGTGGGAATTTTTTTATTAAAACAAATAGGTACCTAGGTACTTCAAGAAATTATAAAATAACATAATTATTGATTAAATATATGAAATATATTTAATTACGGTTAGTTTGCCATAAGAAACGATTTGTCGTTGCCGTTACTCATCCATCATGAGCCCTGCCCTTGGGGGAGGGGGGTTCTGATCCCCCAAAACCCCCGTGGCTATGCCCCTGCCCAGGGGGGATTGATTTTTATTTTTTTACTACAGTAAACTTATTGGTTATCTGGAAGACCCATAAAAAATAGGTACTATTCAAATAAAACAATCAAAATAGTTACTTATTAAATAAAGTTGTCTTAACGCTTTTAATTATTTAATAAATTGCTCTGACCTCTGATTCTTCTCGTGGACGCCATCGCCAGGCTAATGCTGTTAATGATATTATAATCGTATATATTTAAATGATTTAATTAATTTATTTATTATTAATAATTACTTTCAATTTTGAATGAAATTAATTCAATACTTTTTGAGAAAATGGTCAAAAACCATCTGAACCGTCAAAAGTCACAAGTCAATGTTTCATTTCATATGGAATTTTTGATTGTTTTTCAAAGCCACGAAATTACCCACCAAACGTCGTTTATTTGACCGTTCAGGTGGTCATGGTTTTTGACCATTTTCTCAAAAAGTACTATATCAATTTCGTTAAAAATGGAATATAATTATTAATAATTAGATATTTTATAATATCTATTAATTTCATATTTTTAAAAATTAATTCAAACCAGTTATTAGCGTTTTTCAAATTAGGCTTCAAATAAACTACTCTTTAAAATGCAAATATTCAAATAAAAATTATTTCTTATAAAAGAAAATAACATACAGATATGAAATTTCAATAGATTTGATTAAATATTTAATGAGAAAAAAATAAAACGTTTTCTAGTTGATTCGATCCCGGAGCGAGAAATCTAGATATTTTCATTAAATTACAATCATACCAAAACTTCTTAATTGAAATGCTATTTTATTATATTATAAAGGTACTGCAAACCTCCTGTAAGATAAAATTGAAAAAATAAGACCGCTTTCTCTCTTATTTATAATTCTTTAGTCTATTTTATCAAAATGCTGGGTCGCAAGCCGAGATCATGAGCGAAGCATTTGTTATGGATTCAACTAATACAACTCCATTCAGTCTACAAAATTGATTTATCTTTTAAAATTATAATTTAATATATTTAAAAGTATGATTGTATAATTTAATAAATAAATAAATAAAATAAATTAAGAAAAAATGTGTATTATATACAAACAGCCCTTGACTGGCAACCACAGACCCAAGACTCAAAGAGCCAGAGCAAAGCTACATTGTTAGTTTTAAATAAATAATTTTAGAATTAAAAAGGTTAATATAAATTTTAGAAAAGCAAGGTATTCACACCTCCAGATAAATGAAATTGATAAAATAATATCTCTTTCTTTCTTATTTATAATTCTAAGAAAGCTTTTTCGAATGAGGGAGAGAGTCCCCATCAATCTCATACATTATTTGTTATGAATTCAAGACTCCGAAAACATTTATTTTATTATTAGAATTGACTAAATAATTTTATTATTATATATTAAAAAGCAATAAAGACAAGGTTATTTTAAAAACTGGCCGATAGCTACGAATTTGAAAATGCCAATCCTCACACAAATGTGCGAACCAAGGTCGCTGCTCTGAAAAGAGACATGAAGACCAAAACTATGAGATATTCTTCTTCTTGCAGCTGATCTTTTATCTGCAAATATTCTAAATTTCTTTTCTCTCTCTTCTATTCGTTGCAATGTTCAAAACACTCATATTTCATAGGCTTGTTTTTTTTTTTTTTTTTTTACAGAGAAGCATAAAGGTTATATATTTTTTTCTTTTTAGAAATTTAATGGGAATCAGTTTTTTATGTTTATGTCACTATTTTGTAGATCCTCAATATTAGTAATCCCGGGCCTCACATTTCCTCTGAAATGATTGTGTTTCGCATGCCTACTCATATCTATACTCCTAAAATATAAAATTCTTACGTGTGGTGGGAGTTATATAGGTACTAAAAATATGAGAGAAGAAATAATAATAATAAAGCGGTTTGTTCTACAGCATGCGCCGTTTCCCGCATCCAACACGCCAATTCTCTCTATCCAGAAGATAGCAAGACTGCTCTTGTAGTTGCCTACTGGTCATTGCCTCATCTACTCCCTGCTTCCACGTTCGTCTCGGTCTTCCTCTTCTCCTCCGTCTTTCCGTGGGCATCCAGGTCCATATTTTATGAGGCCACCTATCTTCCGGCATTCTTTTGAGGTGTCCATACCATATTAATCTCTTCCTTTTTATTCTATCTATTATGTCGTTTTCCATTTTCATTTTGTCCCTTATAGTTGTATTTGGGATATGCTCCAATCTCGACACTCTGCAACTCCTTCTCATCGCATCCATTTCGAACGCTTGTAATTTCTTTTCGTTTTTTTATTCATGTCCCATGTTTCTGAATTGTATCGGGCTATGCCTTCCACTATGGACCGAAGACATATATTCGAAATAGAGTAGGAGACAGACAACATCCTTGCAGTGAGAGAAGAAATGCTTTATTAAAAATGTATTCTTTCTAAATAATATTTAAGCATAAATAATATAGTTTTTAACTTTATGACATTTTATTGAGAAACATACAAATACCAGCGGCGAGAGCCCGCCCAAGTCCCCTCTTAAAACCAAGGAGCCTAACGTACCATGGTGATTTTGCAATTTTCTTAAAAACGACTGCACCGAATTTCTTTAAATATTATGGGAATGTTAAAAATTATTTCATCTTTAATATTCATTTATTATTTCTATTCCATTGAATTTTTCATTAATTATCCTTAAGGATTTTTTTGCATCCTGCATCGGAATTTAGTTTATTTAAAAACATATGTAGAAAAAAGTTGAAACTTTTTCAAGACGGAATACGCCCGCCTGTTAGAGCCGCCCTAGTAATTAACTTAAATACAATAAACTATTAAAAATGTATTATATTTTAATTATCTTGAGGAAAAAATTATATTTTCTTGAAAAGTTTTTATTTTGCTGAGAGTAGGAGAGTTGTTGAATCATAAAGAGAAACAAAGAGGTTGTCCTCTGCTTGATGCAAATAAACATACACACATATATATCAAATATATACGGTATATTATTTATTTGTTCGAGACTATAGTTTCGAAGGCTTGACCTTCATCATCAGTCTTAAATTAATTATAAATATTATTTTTCATGGGGTCAGTATCGCGTGGATATTGAACATTTTTATTCTTACTTAGTTAAAACATTCTGTATGTTTGTCTCAAGCAGAGGATAACCTCTTTGTTTATGTTGTAGATTATATTTTCTGCATTTTAAAACCGAGAGTTCTAAAGCTAGAGAGACCAAAATCAAAACAGTTCTTATAGCATTGGATATACGAACATTTTGGCACCAAACCAACTTTCTACGGTTTTTTATTCTCGAGTTATGATGAGTATCGGAATCCAAACAGACACACTGACAGAAAAAATGGTTGAAAATGTTTTCTCTTCAAGTTTCAGAAATTTTTAAATACAACGACCAAATAAAAAAATTATAATAATATTTCGTTGATTCAATACAGAAAAATATAACTTTAGTGGTATGTTTTCAACTTTTATATTAAGAGTACTAAGACACATTTATAAACCACTTCACGAGATTCGTGTTAATCTTTAGTACTTTCAGAAGATGTTAAATGTTTAATTGAACGAATTACCTATAATATAAGTGAGAAAATATATTTTTGAATTATTAGCAGCGAGAGTATTTCCAAAAGCAGGAAATAATCACTTTTACTTCTATTAATTATTTCATTAAAATAATTAGAAAATTTAATTTTTTAGGGATAGAACATTTTACCTCAGAAAAATGAATATTTTACCCGAGTAAAAGTTTCTAACCGGAATTTTAGAATATTTTATGAGTTTATCTACAAACACAGTCTAATATAAATACCTAAAGCTATACACTTTGAGTCATATAAATAGAAACATTTCACCTTACAAATTCAATTTTTTTTATTTATTCAAAATTTGAATCAAAATCTAAACACGACAAATGGTCCAGCCTGGATAAGATAAATATAATTAAAAATGATTCAAATAAAATTGCTTATATTGAAAAACTAAAAATATCCTAGGACTAGACATTTCTGAATTTTTGCTATTTAAAGAGACCTTGATTGCCGTATTCCAATTTTTTGGGTTCCGTACAAAAGTTAAATAGAACACTTTTAGTGTCGCTGCAATAAAAGTGCCCCAAAAGTAATATATTTTTCGTTTTCGGTGATTTATAAAAAGGGGTCATCTCCATTTTTTCAAATTTTTCAGGAGGAACAAAAAATTGTTAATCGCCTATGCATTCTTACTTACGATAGCGTAGTATTTTTTATGTTAATAAGAGATCATCTCTTGTACAAAAAACTTATACTTCTAAAATGCCTTTAATTGAACTTATATTACAAAGAAAAATTTCAAAACGATCCATATAATTGTTTCAAATTCTGAATATTATATAAATACCTTAATATATTAAATACTTTATTAATACAAACTAGTGTGCGGAATTTCAGCTCATTAGCAGAATAATTCACAACCTTTTAGATTTTTTATTTTTAATATCCTTCATTTTTCAACCAGAAATTCTGATGCCAGATTTCAAATTCTAAGCAATTCTTTGTCTATAAAATACAAACATTTTGAAACCAGAATGAGTTTTCTTCGACTTTCGAATTTTGAGTTTTTCGTGGAAGTCTGAATCCAGAGAGGAGTTGTCCTCTGGTTGATGCAAATAAACATATACAATAAATATATACATAAATATAAATATGTAATTTATTATTGTTTGAGACTATAGTTTCTAAGGTTTGACCTTAATCATCAGTCTTTAAAATCAGAAATATTGTATCTGTTATTTCTCATGGGGTCAATTACCCGATTGGATATAGAAAATTCGTTTTGTTGTTATATTTGTTAGGGGTCGTCCATAAATTACGTCACACGAATTTCAAAATTTTAAGACTCTCTCCCCTGTGTTACATTCTGTCACATTAATAATGTAAAATTTCTTCTCTTTGCTGATGACCTCAAGCTTTTCGTGAGGTTGCAAATTCAAGACGCTGTGATACTACAAAATAATTTTGTAGGGTTAATCAACTGGTGTGATAAAAATGGCCTCAAGATAAATTTCAACGAAATGCTTTTCCATGTCTTACTATAGAGGAAAAAAGAGAGTAAAACTATGAGCTATATGGACATTGATAATAATATGTTAAAGAACATATCTACTTTCAGGGACCTAGGTGTAACGTTTAACAGTTCGCTTGGTTTTGAAGAACATGTAACAGCGGAGATAACAAATAGTGCGATGAAGCTACTTGGCTTTATTACCCGTAACACGAATCACTTTAGAAACATATTTGGCTGAAAAATCTATTCTGTTCTATTGTTAAAGCCGCTTGGAATACGCTAGTCCGATTTGGTCACCCTATTATAAAAATTATCATTGAGCCCCCTGTATTGTGACGTCACACTATCCCTTTTATACCCTATAATTTAATAATTGTAGAATTTTTTTATAAATTAATCTCAACTAAAGGGTATTAATATATTTTAAGTTTAATTTTGAAAAAATTTTGATTTGAATTTTGTGACATCACAATTTTTAAGATCCCAGGCCCCCTGTCACATTGAGATGCCCCCTCCCCTTACGTAATTTATGGATGGCCCCTTATACATGATAAAATAATTATTTTTTAATGAATTTAATATCGAATCCGCCTGGGAGGTTCATTATCTGAGAGTACCGAGAAATACAATATTTTATGCCCTACAAACTATTTATAGATTGAGAGTGACGAGTAAGAACTATGAAGCAGGGATTTGGAAAATAGAAACTTTATCTTAGATTATTTATTTATTTATTTTTACTTTTTATAATTTTATCAATTCTTATATCAAATATTTAAAAAACTATTTCAGTTAAAGCTTTTCTTTTTTCCTTCTCTTATTTTATTTTTAATTTTTTTAACAATTCTAGTATGAAATTAGTAGGTCTTTATGTCATTTACGTTACCGGTCAGTGACTAACATAATCTCAATCAGAATAATTGATATGAGTACAAATAAAAACTAAAACAAAATGATAGCTTTAATATATATTCATTATTATAATATAATTGTTGACCTAGATTTTTTAAAAATAAGTACTATGAAATATATTTTATAAGAAAACAAAATGGAATACTACAAAGTATTTACAATAAAAGTATAACTCAGACCTTAGGCCTCTAAAAATCTTAATTCTTAATTAAGGTTATTTCCGATTCTTGGGTATAGGATAAGGTGACCATTTATTTATACGGGACATATAAAGAGAAGTGGTGCTAGAGGTAAGAACTGGTGCTAGGTTAGATTATAATTAATTTTTTATACTAGAATATTTTTAAAATTAAATTAACCAAATTTTTTTTAAAGAAAACATCTAAATGTTTCTACCTATATAGAAACAACTTAAAATATTTTTATTCTAAATGTACGGAAAAATAAAAACAACATTATTATGATTTTTCATATTTTTCTACAGAATGAATTTTTTTAAGAAGCTCATTGTACTTTACAATATATTCATAAAATTTAGAACACGTCATGTCATAATTGCATTTTGTTTTTAACAAAGGCTTTAGAGTTTCTACGGAAAGTTGAGTTTTTTCACAGGACCATAGATTATTCATCCAAGAAAATATTATTTCTATGGGGGCATTTGATGTAAACAAAAGCAAAATTCGACTATTTTTTATGTTCCAATGAGGAATATTTCTAGTTTTGTAAAATGTGCAAAAATTTACGGCAAACTCTTATATCTTCAAACTGCCCTCTCCATTGTTTTAAATATTCTATTATGTATACACGTGTTATAGAAAGATAGCGTAGATTTTATAAAATTACTGGTGATTCCAGTTTCTTCTCCCTCCAACTTTGATAGCATGTTTTAAACTATTGCCGGTAAAAAAGACTCATTTCTCTTTTCAGTATATTTTATTTTAAGATTTCGCTAAATAAACAATACTTAAATCATTGATACATTTTGAACTTCAATTTCAAGACTATAGTTTTTTAATTTCAAATTCGGGATTTTAAAAATCAAATCCGGACATTTGCATTTCAAATTCAGGATTTTAAAAATCAAAATCAGACTTTTTCAAATCAAATTCAGAATTTATTAATAAACAGTTGAAAAAATAGAAAAAAGCTATAGTTAAGAAAAAGTTTTAATTTAATTTAACTCTCAGGAAAGTTTTTCAGGTAAAAAGCTAAACTTTGGTGCATTGTAAGATATTTGCTTACCAATTTTCAGCTCATTAACTAAAACCTTTCAAGATTGGCAATTTGTACTTCCAGAAAACCTCTTCAGATAAAAAGCTAAAATTTGAAGTATTCTAAGATATTTGCGTAACAATTTTTAGATCATCAACTAAAATTTTTCAAGATTGGCATTTTGTACTCTCAGTAAACGTTTTCAGGTAAAAAGCTAAAATTTAATATATAAAATATTCATGGTTTTATAGAAATTCTGAATTCGATTTGAAAAAGTCTGATTTTGATTTTTAAAATCCTGAATTTGATATGGAAAAGTCCGCATTTGATTTTTAAAATCCTGAATTAGATATGGAAAAGTCAGAATTTGAAGTTAAAAACATAAACATTTATGAAACAGTGATCCGAAAGAATTAACAAAAAAGCCATATTTGCGAAGAGAAACTTTCAAAGAATTGTGTAATAATATTTAGACACTTATCTTGAGATTCAAAATATGATTTAAGTGGAATAAACATTTTTAAAATTCTCTCCACAGCAGGCAGTAAAGTGTTTTACTGTAGCTTAAAGACCTACAAAAATTTAGATTATAAGTATTACTGGAAACGGGACTTTTACGGGACACTAGTTTAAAAAAGGGACAATTTTATTGTTTCAAAATATACGGTATACAGCATCTAAATAGGGAACTGTCACGTTAAATACGGGACGAATGGTCACCTTAGTATAGGATGCGAAGTCAAGTGTACTACTCAGAAATAAGTCTGGCGTAGTTTTAAGAGCCCTCATCATTTTTTTTTTTTTTTTTTTTTTTTTTTTATTTTCTTCCTCCTAATGGCCTCGGAATGAATTCCATTGTAGCGCGAATGTGTCTGGTTGAAGGGTTGCCCGAACGGTAGGCGTATTAAGGAACTCCAGCTTTCAAGAGGGTCTCATGAGGACTGTGCATCAAATACACAAGAAACAGGTCTTATCCTATCTGAGTGATTGTGTGTGTTTTTATAATTTCTCGAAAGACTATTATAAAAGTCTTTCATTTGGAAACTGATAGTAGAGGTCATATGATCTTAGACGGCTGAAACGGGTGAGGTTCTTGGAAAGCTGTATGATAGGGTTTCTTTTTCAGCAGACATACCATGGATTGAATAGTTTTTTTATCAAATAAAAACATCCTAAACTAATTTAAATAGATTTTGGTCCGTGTTCGATCTTCATCTTCTTTTAAAATAATATTAAAATCTATCAAGGAATGGATATATTTTAATAGAGTTCTATAGGAACTTACACATCCTTTACTTTATCATGATCTTATTCAGAAACTACAAAGGCAAATGTTTCACTCTTAAGTTTTCATAGGGAGGGAGGAAGAAATTGCTCTCCCTAGGAGTGAGTAAAAATGTAAATATATTTACTATATATTTAAATTTTATATACATATGTAAAAAATATATAATGTCTATGTTTTTGTATTGATTCAATAGATAAAAATTTATTAATATTATCTCTAAGCCTTTGCCCCTTCCCCTGGAAAATATCCTATGGTTCCAACTGTTGAGAGGGTCAACGGTTCTAATTTAGTTACGACTATTGAAGAATACCATTTCAAAAGCATGGAGTTTCTCAAATGGAAAGCAATGTAACTATCTCAAATAATATATACTTACATGCAATACATTAATATATTTATAACTATAATATTGGTTTTAAAAATAAAACTTTTTTGTGTAATAGTTCTCAGGAATGAATCGTTAAAAATTAAAATTCAATTTTTCACACAGACGCCAACTCTATAAGCCGGGGGGGGGGGGGCTCAAAAAAAATGTACCTGGCTCCACCGAAATTTTCGGTCAATAATTAATAAAAAATATATTAATGCAAAAATTTGAGGGTGAAAGACTAACACATAAATTATATCAATTTAGATTAAAAGAAAATAATAAATTGAATGGTCCACCCTTGCTAAAATTTTATTCAAGTATGCACCCCGATTTTCCACTATTTTACTATAAAATAAATTTGAAAAGCTTTTGTTGACATTATATGTTGAATATCATCATTTTGTCATCGACCTTGCCGATTTCTGTACAATCACCGAAAGTATTCAGCTCTACTTTAGCTCTTATATGGGGATCACTAGCCTTCCTAAAACTAATCAAAGTTACACCTACACCTACCTGAAAATGTTATTTTTCGGGGAGGGAAGCTTTATGTTTAAATATATTTTAAAAAAAACTAAAAAACATGTTTCTAAAAAGTACAAAATAATGTAATACTTAATTAAAAAGTGTGGGGCGCAGAAACATGTACTTTTAACAAATTTCGACAAAGTGCCCCACGCTTTTTGATTAAGTATTACATTATTTTGTACTTTTTAGAAGTATGTTTTTTAGTTTTTTTAAAATATATTTTATTTTTTTACTTTTTAGTCTTAATTATTTTTATAGAGAAAAATTTGCGGAATTTAACAGAATGAAATGTATTTATTTTTATTATTTTTATATAATTTCATTTAAATTGAGTAGGTAAACAATTATTTTTATAGAGAAATGTTTGCTGAATTTAACAGAACAATTGATAGATAGATACATACAGGTGAAGTTAATATAAAGCATGTAATAACGAATCAGATAAAAAAAAAATGGATCTAATATGTTATACTTGAACATATCTAAAGAGAATAGTGGGAGTTGCGACCCTCTATAATTTATACTCGACCTCAATTAAAAACCGTCATATTCATTAAAAGGTAGCCTATGGAGCATATTTATCTAGTAAAGCAAGAACTTTTCAATTCAGAATCGTCATAGTCCTAGCATAATTTAATGAAATATTAATGGGATTTATTTAAAGCTTATTTATGGATCATACAGTGGGTGGCCAAATTATTATACTCATTTGAAAAATTATATCTTTCATACGTTTTTAAGGGTTTAGCTTACTATTAAACTCATAATATCGTTTGCATTGTTATCTTTATAGGTTTATTAGCTTAGGACAATACAAATTCAATAATACAAATACAATTCAAAATACAATTTCAATATTTAGTGAATCCTCCCTTTCGAGCAATCACATTTTGTATGCGATACGGCATACTGCTGGCAATGCATTTTTTGGCTAATTCTTGAAGTGCAGGTGTATTGTGCCTTATGCTTTAATAATATTTTCTATCGAGTCCCTTTTGTTAGTAATTATCTTTCCAGATTTCTTTTTTAGGGCCGCCCATACTTCGATCTGTTTGATCTGGCGAGTTGACAGGCCAGTCCAAAAGGGTTATTTTTAATTATTTTTTGAAAAGTTTGAATAAAATAAATTTACTTCATAAAAATCATTTGAGTATAATAATTTGGCCACCCACTGTAATACGAAATATTAGTTCTTTTATATTTAACTTAGATAGAAGGGCATGATAAATCAAATGACTCTTTTATGTTACCTGCAGATATAATTTTTTTTTATTTTGGAAAAAATAGGATTCTATTCTAATAGTGTTTAAGATTTACATTTTGATATTATACATGCTTTGTTTCCTTAAAAAAAATCTTTAACTTAATCACGCCCCTATGAAAAAAATGGGAAACATCAGTTGGCACATCTGTTCAAAATTTCACTTTTCTAGCTAAAATAACTTAAGAGATATTTATTTTTCTGTTCCAGACAGACTAAGGAATTAAAAAATAAAATCCACCAGGGGTCGGCAAACCTGGATAACAATGAATTGGGGGTGATGATGTCTCAAAAAACATGAATAAATTTAAGTAAATAAAATTCACACATCAATCAATTCAAGCCTGAATCAAGTATTAAAATTGCTCTTAGATCAAAAATTCTCAATTTTGATATTATTATTTATAAAAAATAAAACACTATTTCTCCACTATGATTGCATTCCTCGTATAAATGATTCAATATACCCTTTTTAATTTAAATCGTCTTTGATTTTAACCCTTTCGACGTAAAAGTTCCCCAAACCCTGGGCTAAACACAACCCTAAAAATGATGTTTCTAAAATAATAACAATTTCAAATATCAAATCAATTCACTTAAAAAATGAAACATGTTTACCTTCATTTCGGTTGAAAACGTCTTCTGATGCCGGTGAACGCGTCGCTAAAAATCCGCGAACTTCTAGCCGTAACTAGAGAGTATATAGATAGTAGGTCACCCAACCAGCCACAACGATTCACTCTTTCTTACTGAAGACTTTTCTTTTAGCTCGGGCTCGTCGCTCCGCTTTATAGGCATCACCTCCCACCCAATACTCTCTCTTCATTTAATTTCCTTAATCTAACTTGTATTATGCAAATTTACTACTATTACTAGATAAATACAACTAACAAGCTAAAAAAATTATATATACTAAAAGGCAGTGGCGTAGCTACATATTCACCCCTTTTAGAGCAGGTATAAAATAATTTTTAAGAAAAAATAAAAAACCGACTTCAAAAAATTAAATGCAACAAATAAAATACACTAAAAGGTATAAAATAATTATTATCTTATTTAGTTACAACTAAACGACGAAATCTTAACATGAAATTACTTTTTGAAGTCGGTGCCAAACAAACTATACCTATAAGCGAGCGTTCCCTCCAAACGTACTAAGTAAGATTCGTCGAGGTGCGATTCATAAAAGGTATATGTTTGGCACCAACTTCAAAAAGTAATTTCATGTTAATATTTCGTCGTTTAGTTGTAACTAAATAAGATAATAATTATTTTATACCTTTTAGTGTATTTTATTTGTTGCATTTAATTTTTTGAAGTCGGTTTTATTTTTTTCTTAAAAATTATTTTATTTTTCTCTTTTTAGTGATGTTATTAATAGTGATCATATCATCAGAACTTGATCAAATCAATATGACACCATCCCTAAGACACCCCTATCGGATAAAAAAAGAACCATCGAAATCGGTTCATAAACAAAGAAGTTAGGTCTAAACAAACCTAATAAAAAAGGTCTAATACCTATGAAAAAAAAACGAAAAAAAAATGGGACCAATCGGAAGCTAGACTGGACCCAATGCAAAAAAAATTTTCAAAATCGGTTGAGAATTGGCGGAGATATGAGGTAACATAGGCACAAAAAAAAAAAAAAATTCAATCGAATAGAGAACCTCCTCCTTTTTTGAAGTCGGTTAAAAATCGTTGCACCCTTGTTTTTATTTATTTAATTAACTGGCAGCTATACTTATTTTAAAAAAATAATATGGAAATAATATAATTAAGTTTATCGGAAGAGATCTGGCGAAATTGTTTTGAAAATTTAGTTTAGAAATCATCATTAATTTTTATAGGTTTACGTATATAAAGTGTTAAATTTATTGTATATCTTCTGAAATCAGAATTATGATTAGTCAAGTTCATAGTAAAATATTTAGGTGCTTATAATTTTATTATTATAGTATAATTTTTTTTCTTGTATATTTGCAAATCTGGCAAATTGAAACATTTTTATGCACATGTTTATAAAAATTTGCGTCCCTTCTCATTGTAAGCCCTCATGGGCCTGGAGCAACTGCTCCAAATGCTCCACGGTAGCTCTGCCACTAATAAAAGGTAATTAATTAATTAAGCATAAATATTTTATATTGGTTTATAAAGTAAAGAAAATTTTTTTGGAACTTTTTTTTTAAATTTTTTAAATATAAAATACTAGGTAGGTTTCCTTTGTGAATTCCTGAAGATGGGCTTACACCCCGAAATATATATTGAGTCGTGCTAAACAAGCATCTGATCTTTTATTTATGTGAAACCTACCTAGTATTTTATGTTTAAAAAATTAAAAAAAGTTCTAAAAATATTTCTTTACTTTATTTAATATGTTTCACCAAGAACCTACACCATTCTCCCTTAACAAAATATTGGGTTATGTTTATTCACTTTTGCATTTTCTGAAAATAAAATAAATATTCATGGAGATTCAATATGAACAAAAATTCATTCAATTTTATATGAAATAATTATATTAGACTAAAGATGGAGGCAGACTTCCAAAAATTTTCGATGATCAAATTAAATTATTTTCTTCATGTAGGTAAACTTATTGTATGTTTCCAATTTTAAGATTTATTTCGGTAGTGTTTCTTTCAAACTTGAATCAAGTGTTCTGCTTTAAGAAAAATCGGTTGTCTGTAAAGTCGTTTTACTGACGATAGTTGAACGTGTCAACGTCATAAGAAAAATACTGATGGAATGGTATTTTTCTTATGACGTTGTCACGTTCAACTATCGTCAGTAAACCGACTTTACAGACAACCGATTTTTTCATAAAATTCTTCGTTCAGAAAATCATTTTAAATTTACAAAATACTTGAATAAAAATTTATTCGACTGTTAAAATTTAATTTTTGATTTTATTATTTTATAATAATAAATTTTGTATTGACATTATTTCTTTCAGCAAGTTAACTGAATAAAAGTTGTTGTTGAATTATTTACTTAAATATTTTTGCAAATTTAATTGTAATTTGTTGTAAAAAAGTAATAATTTTGAATAATTTATTATAAGAATAAACTGTGATTTAATTATTGTTCATAAATCTTAAATTTAAAATTTAAAATTTGGAAACATCATTAAAATTTTTGTAACTGTAGCTTTTAAAAAGCCCGCCTCAATCTTTGTCGCTTGTTCCGCGCTCTCGCTTGCACTTCAAGCCTTAAATGGAACGCCTCAGAGTGAGGTAACGCCGCATGAGTCATGTTTTTTCGAGCGTGCAGCCGGCTCCATCGAATTATAAGACGTTGTCACGTCAAAAAAATTTAAACAAATATATTGTTTTTATTTATTCTTTATTTTCAATAAGAGACGACGTTCTGATGCCAACGTTACGCTGAACTTTGTGTCGACATCTTCATCGCTATTTTAAAAAATATAATCAGATATATAGGCTTTAGTATAATTGCGAACAATTAATTAAAAATAACACTCAAAATCCCAATCAAACCACCACCTTCAAGTTTGCATAAAACACCTAAATAAATCTTAAAATAATTATTATTCGAAAATTGGATGAATCCATTCATTTCTCCAAGCCCCTCTATATCTGCAACCAGGAACACAGAGATTCAATTCGCTGTTGTTTCTATCGTTTTTATTTCAAGATCCAGTCTAGTAGTTGTTTAGTAATTAATGTCAATTATTTATTTACTATATATAAAATAAATATAAAAAAGAACAAAAATAAAAGTATTATTAAACAAAAAATTACAATATAATTATATTCATTTATTTCCAATCAATCATTCACTGTTTTCCCAATTGATGGTCACAGGAATAATATACATTTAGTTCCTTATCAGCTTATCAATTAGTAATAAACAAACTGTGCCAAAAATATTTCCAAATGAGCGTAAAAAGTAAAATTTTAACACATTAACATTACCGTCATTTACTTCAATCAGTTTTTAAATATGATCTGTCCAAAAACATAAATGTGAAAAAGGGGCCAAGTTCAGTGCAAACGGCTTCGCCGACAAAAGAATTGAGATCTAAACGGGTACCAAGTTCCATAAAAGATGCTTAAATCATAGCTATAGGGATGTAGAGCCTTCTTTAATTGATTTAAAAGAAAATTTGTTTTGTTCTTTGATATTAAATTTATAACTTGGCAAGTTATAAATAGTCAATAAATTACCTTGAAAGTGATGATATTTAATACAAGTTTAAAATTTAGCTTTGGTATTTTTTCTATTTTATACTACAAAAACAATTTAGTTGGATATAAAACTTGCCAAGTTATCAATTTAATATCAAAGAACGTAACAAATTTTCTTTTAAATCAATTAAAGAAGGCTGTACATCCATATAGCTATGATTTAAGCAACTGCTATGGAACTTGGTACCCGTCTAGAACTCAACTCTTTTGTCGGAGAAGCCGTTTGCACCGAACTTAGCCCTTTTTCACATTTATGTTTTTGGTCAGATATCATTAATTTTGAAAAGTTTTTTCGTTTAATTTATCTAAATAATTACATTTAAACATTTACATTAATAATTATTAAATATTTCTCAAAAAATATATGTTAAAAACCTGGTTGGTTTTTCATAAATTTCACACCTTCATTTCGGGTCACGAAAAAGGGAAAGTTTCGGTTTTTCAATATCTTCCTTTATTAATGTGCCAAGATTTATCAGTATACAAAATTTCATAATTCTAGCTTGATTGTATTTTCAATATATGTTAATCAAGCCTATAATAAATTTCACCCCTTTATTTTAGGTCCTGAAAGGGGAAAGTTTCACTCTTTCGATTTTCCTTTAATTGTAGCTCTAACTCTAACCAGTATGCCAAATTTCAGCATTCTAGGATCAGCGGAAGTACTTTAGATTTTTGAAATGTCAGTCAGTCAGTGAGTGAGTGAGTCAGTCAGTATTAAAAATGCCACTTTTCAGACCTTAATAACTCAATAACTATAATAGGTTTATTCATTTGGGATTCTAGGTGTTCCAGTGGGCCTTATTAGACATGCAAAATTTCAAGTGTGTAGGTCTAATAGTTTTTGAGTTATGGGGGAGTCGAAAGTAGGTCGAAATGGTTTGTGTAAATATACAGATGGCCGGTGAGTCGCCCGTTTTTCCGAACTTGGCTGATACACTGCCAGGTGTCTAGATAATGATGTGATTCGATTGACTTTATGTAATTATGTAAGTAGAAATAGCAGACAGTTCAGAATTAACTTTATATGATCATTTTTTTTATTATACAATTATTTTTCAAGTTAAACAATTCTTCTTTATTTCATTATTTCAATATGGCTCTCATCTGTGGAGGGCTGCCTCCAAGCATTCTCTTGCTACACTGGATGCAATTCAGAAGCGAGCATTTAAACTAATAGGAGACCCGGCTCTAACCAACTCACTCGACTCCCCCCTAGATCACCGAAGAACCGTTTCTGCCTTTTCCCTGTACTACAGATACTATCACGGTGTCTGTTCAGTCAAGCTGAAATCAATTATCTCCCCTAATGCCCTCTTTACGAGAAACACGCGGTTTTCTGACGCTCAGCACCCCTTCGCTGTCAAATTGGATAAAAGTCGAACAAGCTGTGGCCCTTGATATATCACCAAAGCTTTTGACCAGGTTTGGCACAAAAATCTTCTTGCCAAACTGTAAGCCTTTGGATTCACACCAACACTTCGCAAATGGATAGAAAGCTTTCTGACAAACCGAAGTATAAAAGTTGTGGTAGATGGAATATCATCTGAATCGTTCTCCACAAACGCTGGTGTTCCCCAAGGCTCTGTAATCTCCTCCACACTCTTCCTAATTTATATAAACGACCTTATAGATCAAACGTCAAACCCCACTCATTGTTACGCCGACGATAGCACTCTACACGGCAAACCCTCACTCCCGAATAATCGAATCAACGTTGCCTCCTCAATTACTCTCGACCTAGACAAACTGAATAAATGGGGCTCTCAAAATTTAGTTAACTTTAATTCAAACAAGACTCATATTGTCTAATTTCTAGGCGCGAAAATAAAGATTTCCCTGATATTCACTTCAATTCGAATACCCTGAAAATGTGTGACAGCCTATCCATGTTAGGCGTCTCTGTAGCATCCGACCTGTCTTGGAATGAACACAT
Source organism: Forficula auricularia (assembly GCA_024734495.1). Lineage (NCBI taxonomy): Eukaryota > Metazoa > Arthropoda > Insecta > Dermaptera > Forficulidae > Forficula > Forficula auricularia. Next base: position 233,634 of record JALMQS010000880.1, on the reverse strand, counting down.
CTCCTCTGTGGCGAAATCTGCAGCAAGGAAGATTGGCTTCTTATTCAGGTTCAAGCGATTTTACAAACCCCCACAACTTCTCACCATCTACAAGGCCCAAATCCGCCCCTGTCTCGAATACGGCTCTCATCTATGGAGAGGAGCCTCAAAATATTCTCTTGCTACCCTAGATGCAATTCAGAAACGAGCCGTCAGGCTAATTAACGATTCTACCCTCACCGACTCCCTCGACTCGCTGGCTCATCGAAGAAATGTCTCTGCCCTTTCCCTTTTCTATAGATACTATCACGGCAGGTGCTCTGATGAGATAAAATCAATAATTCTCCCCAAAGCATGCTTTGCACGTAGCACGCGTTTTGCCGACTCCCAACACTCTTTTCGCGGTCAAATTGGAAAAGTGCCGGACCACTTCATTCGCCAATACATATATCCCCATGACTTCAAGGAACTGGAACTCTCTCCCAGCCTCCATCTTTCCCAGCACCTATAGTCTTCAAACCTTCAAAACCGGGGTGCATAGACACCTACGTCTACACCCTCTCACTTAATCAACTTTCCCTTCTCTTCGATAATGCAAGGGTCTTTCGAGATCCATAGGAGCTGCATCTTTACTGGTGCACCCCTTCTTGCATTCGATTGCATTAAAAAAAAAGCGCTTTCGCCAACTCTTTTATCCCTATGGCCTCCAGAGACTGGAACTCGCTCCCTGTCACCATCTTTCCCGCGACTTATAACCCTCAGCTATTTAAGACCCGTATCCACAGATACCTTCGACCCCCGCGCAACCCATAAAATTCTTTCTTTTTCTTTTCACGATGGAGGGGCCAACCCAGGCCTTTAGGGGTTGCACCTTTTTGGTGTAACTCCTTCTCTCATCATTAGCATTAGTAGTAATGGTACAACTAGATTTTCACTACGTATATTAAAGGGATTGGGCCTATGTTTCGTGTCTTTTGAATGATATGAGAGACGTTTTCTCAACAAAAAATAAATAAATAAAAATGAAATTGAAATTCTAAATGTGTTTGTTTTACTTACACAATATTCTTGATGGCAAAGTGCCGGGAATTATACCTATTAGAAAGCAGTTTCTATGCAAATGATTTTTTTTTGAAACACGTGCTATGATTTTATTTATGGTATTATTATCATTTCAATCTTCTTATTTTAATAAACAAAATAGATATCCAAAGCTAAATATTAATTGTGAAAAACCACAAGATTTTCTTTCTTAATTTTATGAGCGAAAATCTATATTAAAATAGATATCTGCGGTCAAGGGGCCTTCAAGCAATCACTTTTTTATTCAAATAATCAATTAATAAAATATGCTTGAGGCCAAAGGCATTATTTATGGCAGGGCTGTCCAAGCCGTGGCCCGAGGGCCACATGCGGCCCAACATAAAATCATAAACTTTCTTCAAACATTGAGATTTATATTTAGAGATATTTTTATTCCCTTTTATTGAAATATGAATGTACATTTGTACAATACGTGAAACTTTTTTCAAGAATAAAATTCACTAAAAGTAAATTTATAAGCTCAACTATTTAAGATAAAAAAATAATGAAGTTTCGAATATTTAAAAATACTTCTTCTTCTCATATTTTCATTTCCTAAAATATTTATTATTTTAGTAATTATATGTTTCGACAATAACCAAGTCCATAGTTATATCATTCTAGTACAAGGAGACAATGAATTGGGCTTGTCTAGAACAATCACAATTAATTGATAATTTCTCCCCTGGACTAAAACTCGTAATGACTTGTCTTTTAGATCTTTGCATATACTTACATGTCAATAAATAATGAATAGTTAGGGATTATTATATCCGTGACCGTTTTAAAAAAATAATTTATCATTCCTCATATCCTTCTTTAATCCCATTCGATTTAAACCAGGGCTGTCCAACCCGTGGCCCAATATAAAGTCATAAAATTCTTTAAAACATTGAGATTTATATGTAGATACTAGAAAACACCTAACGATTTGGCCTGATAATTGTTTTTCCCTAAAATAAGAAATCTGAAAATCTACTGTGAAGTTTTCGAAAAAAGTGCTAATTTTAAATTTTTAATCTGGAACTAGATTTCAAGATTTTCGAAAAAATAATCATCATTTTAGTCTATTTTCGACTCCATTTTCATTAGAAATAAATTTTCTACTAGCAAACTTTCTGATTGAATGTTCTAGAACAATTAGATACCGATCTGAAAGAAAAATTGAATATTGTCTCTTTATTAGAATTTTATATTTTATCTAGTCAGGAAACAATATAAACATAATATCATTTTTTGTAAGTATGTAGGATTGTATATATATATATATATATATACGAGAAGCTATTTTCAATTATAAAATTTACGAAAAGTAAAATTAAAAGCTCACTATGAGCTAAAAAAATAATAAAGTTCTTATTTTTACATTATTAACTATCTTTTTTGAATTAAATAATATCAATAGAATTTTAATATTTTATCCGCGGTCCGAGACAATTTTTTTTCTTCAAATGTGGCAGGTGTAAGCCAAAAGGTTGGACACCCCTGATTTATGGGATTAAAATAAATAAATAAATAAAATAAGCCCTCTCTTGTCATTAATCTCTGACGCCAAACTCGAAATGCTTTGTTGTTTTCAATTTTAGACATCACATTTAAAACGCCACCGATCTTAAGACGCATCTCGAATTAAAAATCATATTTTTATGAAAAAAGCACTTTTTAGATTCGATACAATACCAGTAGACGATTTCCGTGTTTGGGGCTCCCGACCTGGGGTAGAACTAAAAAAGGCTCTATTTTATTTATTTAAGGAGGTTCTTCCGCGACAATCCACACAAAAAGTTTTAGATTCGTAACCACTCTATAAATATGAACGGAACTAAAATTTTAGGTTATGTTATTTTAACGTGACTGTACCACTCACACTACGACATCTCTCTAGGGATACACACATACTAACCGGATGGTTTCCAAGACATTGTGCTTTAACCCCTCCACTAAAAATAATCGCCCAAATATGTTTTTTTTTGTTTTTTATCAAAACTAAGATGTAAATAATTTCTATTTTTTTTAAGTTACTCCGAATATATTATTCTAACAAATATTAGTTTTTTATCAAGATGATGAAAGTCCTTCAATGAAAAAAAATAAAATAAAGATCATATCCCCACCCTTTCCCTATCTACCTTATGTTAAAAATGTCATTTTTAATTGCAATTATTTCATGTTTGGTGTTGTAAATCGTCTTCAAATTTAAACAGTATCTGTATTATGCCTTTAATGATTTACATTCCAAGATTCAAAGACTTCTTGAATTTTTGCATTTGTGGAAGAACTACCTTAATTTTATTTGATAATATTTAGGGTTTTGGGTTCATGAGCTGTCCAGTCCGCCACTGTGCATTACTATATTTTATGCTGAAAGTAATGGAAGGCAGCCAATGGTAGTGAAGAAAGAAAAAAATATCACATTTCCAAATAAGGTGGATGTCATTCATTTCTTTCTTTCTTTCTCCTTTCCTTTTAAACCGACGTTTCGGAGGATTCTTCCCTCCTTCTTCAGGGTTTCAAAGGGTCAATGAAGGAAACAAACAAGATCTTCCTCCTTTTCTCCAACAGTGATTGACATTTTTTCCTTCCTTAGCAGAAGCATTAAAATAGAAAAAAAATTCTTAATTAATTAATTAAAGAAAAAAATTCTATTTTAATGCTTACGCTAAGGAAAAAATTTCAATCACTGCTGGAGAAGAGAAGGAGGAAGCATCTTGTTTGTTTCCTTCATTGACCATTTGAAACCCTGAAGAAGGAGGGAAGAATCCTCCGAAACGTCGGTTTAAAAGGAAAGAAGAAAGTAAGAAACGAATGACAGTCCAATAAATACACCTTATTCGGAAATGCGATATTTTTTTCTTTCTTCACTACCCCTGGGCTCTTTCCCATTACTTTCAGGTGAAAATTCTACGAGTCCGTCTCTCTCCAAAGAGAAAATTTCTTCAAACCATATTTGATTTTAGACTAAAATGATCAAATTAACTATCCAAAATTTATTTTATTCTAAACATTTCAAACTCCGTTATTCATCAGAATAATGTTTTAGCATTCAGTGTTGCTGAATATAGAATAGTTGTATAATAATTGATCTTAAGATGCATCTCGTATTAAAAATTATATTTTTAGGAAAAAAACACTTTTTAGATTCAAAGCAATACAGGTGCGAATTTCGGTGTTTGAGGCCCCGATCTGGGGTAGAACTAAAAAGGGCTCTATTTTATTTATTTAATGGTTTATTTGATAATATTTGGGATTCTGAGTCCATGAGCCCTTAACGACCGTCCGCCACTATGCAATACCTACAATATTTTCTTTTAGACTAAAATTATCAAATTAACTATCCAAAATTTCTTGTATTCTTTGCATTTCAAACTCAGTTATTCATCAGAATAATATTCAGTGTTGCTTAATATAGAATAGCTGTAAGTATATTAATTGAAATAGAAAGAAGAAAATAGTTTCATATTAAAAACCGATTCAAATAATTTATTGAAACCCAGAAAAAGCTAGAAAACTAAAATTGAGCAGTCATCTTCTAAGTAAACTATTTTATATACGGTATTAATTGTTAATTAATTTTCCCTGCATCTATTAAGACTTGAAAAAGCTACTCGAACATAATATATGAAAACGTCTTCAACAAATAAAATGAAAAAGAGAAAATTAGTAATTTTCTATTTATTTTATTAGGAAGTACTTAGGTATGAGTTTAAAACTCGAAAAATCTTTCTCAATTATCAATCTGACCACCAAACCTTTAAAATAATTACCTCTAATTAAAAACATGGATATACTCATTTATAAATCACAAAATAAATATTTATATAGAATTCAGAGGTAAGTATACTAATATTTAACTTATAATTATGATTAACGGAGAAAATAATATGTTAGAAGTTTTTCTTTGGAGACGAACTGATATATTAATATCTCGGGATTGGATGAAGGCAGCCCAGAACCCTGAAGAAGGAGGGACGATCCTCTGAAACGTCGTTTTCTAAATAATAATAAGGGGAAAACATTTCCAATAAATATTATTTGTTGGAAATAGTCTTTTATTTATTTCTGGACTGTCCAATTTGGAGAAAATAATATATTATTTTATAGTTTGTTACCCTATAATTATGAAAGTAACGAAATTTATTAAAATGAATTAAATCTTGAGCATTAATAAAAATCCATTAATCTATATTTATTTATTTTTCTAAATTATAGTCTGATTTTCATAAATGCTTATGATTTAGAATATTTGATTTGTAAATGTTAATATATTAACTATATCCCTCTATAATTTATATATACTTTTCCTGATTTTAGAATAATTTAAGTATAAAAAAACAACATAATTATAATAAATTTAATTTTAGTTTATAACGTAATCATTTATTGCTTAAAATATATCTATTTTCTAAAATACTTTGTATTTGAGTATTATTCAATAATTCTAATTAAATTAGTAAATAAATTGAAATGACCTGGCTTTCTAATCAGATTGAAATTTATTTTACGGCCAATTAACTTCTTAAACTAAACAATAAACACATTCAACTCTACATCAAATACCTACCCCGAGAGGGTGAGTACAACCCTTCGGATATAGAATTAAAAAAATCGATAACACATCGGATTCAGTTGTTGAGATTTTCTCTTGATTTTCTTTAGCAATCTTAATCTGCTACAATGTGAACTTTTATTGACCTTAGGCATCCTGAGTGTACTTAATGAAAAAATCCTCCAAAAAATCAGAAATTCCACTTTGTCCAACTCTTTCGAAAGCTTGGCCATAATTAGAAACGTTTCCATCTTTGCCATTTTTAGTAGATACCATAGCATAATGTTCTAATGACCAAAAATCTATAATCTATCTAACAAGGGGGTGCCCAGGATTTCACATAGGGGGGGGGGCTCATATTAGTTTCTAGGAAGAGTGGGTGTGGAAAAAAGTGTACTAAATTCTTCTGAGAATGAAATACTGTATAATATTGTTACTGCCACTGAAGAGGGGACAAAGGGGAATGTCACATTGTATTTCCTTCATTGACCTTTCAAAACCCTAAAGAAGGAGGGAATAAAACTGCGAAATTTCGGCTTTGAATAAAATAACTGATGTGTTCTGATGTGGCCATCCGCTTGACTTTACCATACAACCTGGCCCCTTACTTATATTTAATAAAATTATTTATAATCATATAGAGGAGGGGGGTTAGTTTTTGCATTTTTAGACTCCTGGGGGCCCACTGAGATTATGTATACAAAATTTGGTTGAGTTTGGTAAATGGCCTAGATTTTTAATTTTTAATCCCCCTCCACCATCCTTAATTTTGGGTCGATATGCATCAAAATCTAATAAGCTCTTAATCTCAATAGACCAAAACTACGTGTGAAATTTGGTTTCGATATTCACACTAGTTTTTGAGCTAGCTCGTCCACAAAAATGTGGTAACGCACAGACTAACTAACTAACAGACAGACCAACAGACATTTTGGCAAAACAATTATTATTTCGAAAAATATAATTTTTTCGATGTTCACTTACTATATTAAATCTTTTTTGTAGAGCGAAATGCCATGGTTTCGCTCAATTTTTTTAATCAAAATAGTTTCAGCCGTTTTTTTAGATATTTCGAAAAAAAGAAAGAAAAAAACCCACTTTTTTCATGCACGATTACAATACTTGACCATACCCTGTATGGTAAAGTAAAAAGATAGTTAGCTCAAAAACTAGTGTGAATATAAACCGAAATTTCAAATGTAGTTTGGGTGCATTAAGATTAAGAGCTGATTAGCTTTTGATTGAAATCGAACCTAAAATTAAGGGGGGGCGGAGGGGTAAAAATTAAAATAATAAGATTTTCAAACTAAAAAAAAAACAAGAAAAGTGAAATATACTATAAAATGAACCTATAATAAAAAAAGAGAGTTATTATTTTGTTCGGGGGCCGATCTGGGGGTGGATTCAAAATAATAAAACTATCAATATACCTAAATTGTAGACCCTTTAATCGATTTGTACGAAATTTCGTATATGCACCTTATATAATAACTTTATGAAAATGACTCACTATGTGATATTGATAGTGACTAAAAAAAGGGGGGGGGGATTAAAAATATCTTCAAACGAAAAAAAAATCAGAAGAGTGTTTTTTGTTTCGTTTTTTCGAAATATTTCAAAACGGCTGAAACTATTTTGATTAAAAAAAATTGAGCGAAACCATGGCGTTACGCAGTCTACAAAAATCTTCTACAAAAATTATATTTTTCGATATATTAACTGTTTTGTTAAAATGTCTGTAAGTTAGTACATTAGTGCGTGCGTGCGATACCAAATTGTTGAGGATGCTGTAACTCAAAAACTTATTTTGAATATCAAAAAGAAATTTCACATGTAGTTTTGGTGCATTGAGATTAAGAGTTAATTAGATTTTGGTTGAAATCGGACCTAAAATTAAGGGAGGAGGGGGTTAAAAATTAAAAATGTAAGATTTTCAAACAAAAAACAAGCAAAATGAAATATACTATAAAATGAACTTATAATAACGAAAATATTATATTTTTTTGGAACAAAATAAATTGGGGGGGGGGGGGTCAAAAATTTAAATCTAGGCCCTTGGACCAAACCCAACCAAATATTGAATAGTTTTGGTTAGTTTTTGCACTTTTATTTTTCTGGGGGATCACTGATTATGTGTATAAAATTTGGTTGAGTTTGGTCCAAGGGCCTAGAATTGTATTTTTTGACTCTGTCCCACCCTCTAAATAAGTGGTTCTTAACCTTTAATTAGTCGCGTCCCCCTTAAAATCCGAAAGTATATTCGCGGCCCCCTTAAAATCCTAAAATATTTTCGCGGGCAGTACCCTTATAAAAAAACATTTACACGGTTTTATTCAAACTTGTAATTTTGTTTTTGTCTGTCTGTCTGTTTGAGTCATTACCTATGCGTTCAAAGTTTTCATTTAATTTAACTATGTTTAAGAATATTGTGATGTCATTAAATTCATCTGTCAGTTATATATGCATCACTTATAAAAACTAGTAACATATTTTTTTACTTTATCCAATGGAATCCAATGGAATCTCGTCGAGAGGCCAAAAAGTGCCATTTTTTTGGAAGTGCGTGCGGATGGATGGATGGATGTATGGATAGTTATCGTTTTTTTCGTCCACGATTTTTTCCACACCGTTACACTGATTGAATTGAAATTGAAAACCTACCATTAGTTTAACAAAATGAAGCGTTGATTAGTTTTTGGTACATATCGGTCCACAAACATTAGTACTTTATTTCAGTACTTTTTTTAGTTTTTTCTAAATATCTTGAAAATGACTTAACCAATTTTGATGAAATTTAATATCCTAATTAAGTACCTTGGGGACCACAAAAAAGGTTAAATAAAGTTTTTAGTAAAATCATATTTTAAAGTACTTTAGAGTAAAATAGTACTTTTTTTAATTTTTTGTTTTAAATTCTTTAAAATTTATTCATTTGTTCGTTTTAATATAGCTCATTTAACCTAACTTAAGTAAGAATGGTTAGGCTTCTCGCTGTGAAATGGTAAAAATTTGGGAGGAAATTTTATAAGTAACCATAGCAACTGCGTTGTTTTCTTATCCGTTACCTTTGCTTAAGACAGAGAAATCGACTTTAAACCAAAAATAGCGATTGATTCTCAACTAGTACTTGAGGAATAACCATTCTATATTGGATTTTTGGCGTTTCGGTTTTTATTGGTAACCATTGCTGAAGACATAGAGAAATCGACTTTAAACCAAAAATAGCGATTGATTCTCATCTAATACTTGAGGAATAACAATTCTACATTAGGTTTTTGACGTTTCGATTATTATTGGTAACCATTGCTGAAGACATGGAGGAATCGACATAAAATCAAAAATAACGATCGATTCTCATCTAATACTAGAGAAATAACCTTATTCATTTCATTTTTGTTGTTTTGACTATTAATGGCAACCTCTACTGAAAACGTGGAAGAATCGACTTAAAATCAAAAAGACTAAATTCTTTTTTGGTAAACAACTCAAGTTTGAGATATTTAATTAAAGTAAAGAAAATTTAATTTTTTTTTAAATTTTCTTTACTTTATATATATTTTTAAATGTTCTATTTTTTAGTAGACTTTATTTCGTCTTCTAGGGAGGGGGGGGGGGATGATCGAATTTCCACAACCCAAGCAAAAATAATAAGAAATCTCCCCGTTAAAGTGACCAGACCTCCCACATTTGCGTTTCTTGTCCCACATTGGACAATATTTTGTCTTTTGGAGTAAAAATATTTATATGGAAATGGATGGAGGTGGGGTGGAGTGTAAAAAATAAAAATTCTAAGCCGTTTGTAGAATTCTTATAAAATTCTAAACATTTTCTCATTAGTACACTGCTGAAAAACTACTGGAAAAAAATAAACTACAACAAAATGTGTAGGGGCAGCAGGTGGGGTGAAAAATCAAAAGAGGGGTAAAGTCAGGGCCGCGCCAAGCTATTCGGCCGCCCGTGTGGAAACTTTAATTTTACGCCATCTTTATAGTCTTTTCAAGTCTCTGTCTGTTTTGCCGTCCTTTGACTTGGCCGCCTGTGTGTTTTGCACACATTGGCCCTATAGTAGGCGCGGCGCTGGGTAATGTCACAGTCATAGATAAAAGATATACACAAGATATACACAGTGGCTTAGCGAACATAACTGGCGCCCGAGGCACGACACTTTATTGGCGCCTCCCTCCTCCTCTCCAGAAACACATATAGTAATATAATATCGTCGCCTTAGAGAGTAAACCTGCTAACTCACAACAAGGAAATTTTACAGGGGAGGGAAAAAACAAACAAAATTTAATATTGTTGTTATGGAAAAAACTATTTTACACATTTTTTTTCTACAACTTACGATCGTAATTTTAAGTAGCAGTTTTACTTGGACGATGCTGCATCTCTGTTTCTTTCGAACGGTATTAATATGTCATATTTGATAAAAAATGGAGTTAGCAGATTTACATTCTAAGCCGACGATATATAGAATTTACTCGTAATAAGAATATAATACAAATAATAATAGAATGTAGTAACTACCTTAAAATTTCTATAATATATTACGAATAGTCACTACCTAACTACGCTTCTACAAAATACTGTACTGTTTTTCTGGATAAATATGAACACTGGCTCAGGTTAGGCATTAAATTTGAGAAAAAAAATCAAAATCAAAATGTCTTGGAGAGCAATTGGCGCGCCCCTCTGCGAGTGGACCCTGTGGCATGATAGATCCTCCTTGCCCCCTCCCCTCTTCTCGCTACGCCACTGTAAAGTCATAAGATGGCCAGATCACATAATATTTTATGTATTGATTAAAGAAAATGTGTTAAACCAAAAAGTTGAAAACCCTTAGGTTAGGATGGATTGGCTCTTTAATCGTGAAAAGAAGAGAAGAAATATCAAGGGTTGGCTTTTTCTCTAAACCTATCCAGAACATCTTTTGTAATTCTTTCTACCTAGTTAATCTTTAAAATCTTCTATAGAACTACATTTCAAAGGCCTTCAATCTCATTCTCAACCCCTCAACTATTTTGGTTGGTTGGTATAATTTTTCTTATTAACCACCTCAGCTAAGTTTGTTTGATCCTGTATCCTCCAATTCTTTTTAATAGTTCCTAGAAGAATGTTGACATCAGGAAATATAAGCATAGCAAAATTTTCCTTAAATTTCATGTTATATCTAATTTATCCTTGAGGAGCTTTCAATTTTTCTAAATCTTACAAGAGCAACTTAGAATCAGTCTTTGATTATTCCTTAAGCTCTAGAGCAATAGTTCCCAACCTGGGGGCGATCGTCCCCAAATGGGCGATTTGGGTTATCAGGAGGGCAATAAATAAGTGGGGGGCAATGAGTATTCAAAGGAGGAAATTTAGTTCTGTTGTCCAGCTCAACACAAAACAAAGAAATAAGTTGGACATTTGCGCCTGAACTTGACGAACATAAAGCCGGATATTCAAGCTTTAACTGAAATCCACAAAGCACAAGGCAGCCATTGAAAAGGTAAACTAAAACAATAACAAAGTTTTCAAACTTTCATTTATTTTTTCAAATTTTAACTGCCAACTTTCTTAATTTTTCCAGATTCCAATTTAAAAATGAAAACATGTATTCCTGTTTTTTAAATATAGGTCAATGATCTTTTGTTCTTAAAAAATTTGTAAAAAATGTACATTTTAATTTTTTTTCTATTTTATTTAAGAGTGACTGGATAAAACCGATTTGGTTGTTTTTATATACGGTAATAAAATTGTTTAAAATAATAAAACTTTTTATTTACACTTCAAATTAAAATAGGCGATAGGTGTTAGTCAACCTCCAGAAAGGGGAGATGGACCACAAAAGGTTGGAAACCACTGCTTTAGAGCATCCTCTCTCTTTCAAGAATGAGGCTTTGAAAGAGATTAAATCTTTACATAAGAGCTAGTGCATCTGCTTAAAAGTTTTAAAACTAATGTTTGAGATATGAAAATATTTAATTTTTTTAAAACATGATGTGCAATTTTATTTGAAAATATACATATTATAATAATTAAATTAAAGAAATACAGTTAACAACAATTTTTAATTAATTATTTGGAAAGACAAACTAAATAACATGATACAAAAAGAGAAATCATTGAGGTTCTGCTTGATGGAAATAAACATATATAAATGAAATACATATTTATATCCGTTATATATATGAACATGTTTATTTGCATCAAGCAGAAGACAAACACCCTCATTGATTTTTCGTTATGAATCAACAACTCTGCTTCTCTCAGCAAACAAAATCTTTTCGATTAAATAACATGGTAAAACAAAACCAGCGTAACATCATTTTAAAGCGAAAGACTCATAATGCAAAATTCTGTTCTTTGGTGAACACCGGCTCTATTTCTTGAGGAAAGGTGGTCAGCCTCAAGCTCTGGCCACCTTCAGTTTACTGAGAGCTCGTTTTAGGAACTTTAAAATATTCAGTTTTAAAAATTATCCAATGAAAATAAGTTCACTTTACGTTCATCCTGGATTGGTAAATTTTTGTTTTTTCTTATTTAAGCATTTTTCTTAAAGTTTTCCACTTTTGATTTATTTATATAATTAATTTAATTTTTCATTTATTCAATTTACTTAATTAAAAATTCATTTAAGACATGCTTCACAATGCTTTTTCTTTTTTTTTAAATCTAATTTAGTGCGAGATAGATTACAATTGGTATCATTGGGCATATTTTGTTTCCACAAATGCCTGTATTTTTTTTTAATCCTGATCAATTTTGGCACTTATAAATGACAATGACTAATACCTTTCTTTTTCTTTTATTACAATTTTTCTTTATTTTTTACATGGTTTTATTAACAAATTATTTTTAAGAGTTAATCAAAGTGTCTTCTGCATGATACAAAAAAACACACATACAAATACATATAATATAAATGAATATATGAGGGTTCTTTATCAAAAGAGGCTATTTATCATTTGTTGAATTTGAGATATTGATAAAAATCGTTATACTAGGTTGTAATATGGATTCAAATAATCTGTAAATGCTCATATGAAGCATATTTAGTTATGAGTAAGAAATTATAATACTTAGATTTGATTTGATAGAAATGAGATTACCGCTTTTGATACTAACTCAGCCATGAAGATTTCTAGATTTGTTTCTGAGTACATATTTCCGGCATGTTTTACTATTATTTAAGATATTGCCAGCTTTGATACAATACTATTACATAGAGCTCAAAAGGACGAAATTTTTGGATTAAATTACTCATTTTAGCCATTTTTTGAGATTGCTTCCTTTGATATGATACCAGATCAATAATATACCTATATGTAAATGTAGAATTTTATTAGTTTGATAGCAAGAAGATACACTTTTGGATTTACTCTTAAAAATTATCAACTCTACTACTTATAGCAAAAAAATATGGTGTATTTTTTCTTTTCTTTGAAGAAATAGTTACTATTTGAGTAAAGAATTAGAATATTACCATATAATGAGACTGATCTGAATTTGTTAGATGTGAAAAAATTTCATTTGTTAATATTCTATTTCATTCATTATTCAAATATACTGTATTATAAAAGATTATAATTATATATTTTGTTATGATTTATGATATACCCATTATTGCTTATAAAAACCACTATTTTACTGCAAAATATGCACACATCCAGCCGTTCATCTCTGACGATGGATATAAAAAGATGCAACCAAGCCTTTGTAGCTTTTAGCACAATTACGTTTTAATAGTGAGCAAGTATATCTAAATATAAACAGTGATTTATTTGGTACGGAAATATTTGGATTATTTATTTTTTGATAAAATAACATTTTTAACTCTATTCGAAAATTATTATTATTTAGCAAATCTTTAATCCCATAAACGAGATATTGTCACATGCAGGGACTTCAGCATGTGTCCCTCCATTTCATTCCTTATGCATGCTAGTTCATTAAAAGTGAGTTTTCAGAAATATTGTTTTCCAACTGAAGCACTAGATATAAAGTACTTAGGTATACAAATACCGATTGAGAATTGAACCAGTTTGTAAAGTTTTAGTTTAACAGTCTACCCTCTAGGCGACTAGGCTATCAACACATCTATTAACTAAATTTAAAATTTATATATTAAAAATACCTTAATAATTTTTATAGCAAAAATATACAAATCTATATGCATCAAAAATATAAATTTTTAGGTCGTCTCTATATTACGTCACACAAATTTTTTGCGCTTTTAAACACCATACCCTCCCCTTATATCACCTATTGTATTATTAGTTGGATTTTTTACTCTATGTCAGGGGTGGGGGAACCTCAGGCCGCATGTGGCCTTCAGAATCACAAGTGTGGCCTTTGCACATTTTCTTTTGTTCGTCAGAAGCAGGGACGGCGGAACCGTGGGGTTAGCTGACCCCCCTGGGAATTTGTCTACGTATTCCATAGCCTCCAGACCCCCCCAGTAAGTTTACATCACTTTCCAAGTTTTGACCCCCCTGGCCTAAGATCGTTCAGCCGTGCCTGGTCAGAAGCTCTTATCAAAAAGAAATTTCTGTTTTAAAATCTAAGAAAAAATACGGGTTTTAATAGTAGAAAAAGTATTAAATATGTTGTTAATTTTGAGAATTATTGTGACACCACGATAGCAAAACCTCTCCTTCCCTGTCTTTCGGTTTATACACTTCTTAGAGCCCTCATTAAAACACTGGGGCGTGACCTAATATAAGAACGATCCCATAATAAAATGTATTGCATTTACTTTTTGACCTTTGATAATATCCAATAAATAGAGCAATGTGCATTCAATTCTCATTTAGAGTCACAAAAGACTAGTTATCATATGTGGTATTATTTCGTATTAAATGTAATATCTCTGTGAGAAACTTTTAAAAATATAATTATTAGAAAAAGAAAATATTAAAAAAAATTCCTGATTTATTAAAAATATCAAATTGAGTCAAAATTCGGGAAAGACCTTTGAAGAAAGCTGAGCATTTAATCATCTTCTATTATTGGATTATTATCTGACTCGGAGTCTTCGTCAGGCGTTTGTTCCAAATAAGTTTTTATTACTATGCATTTGGTCAAATAACAATTACATGGTAGAGGATGATTTTCAGTGGAAGCATCAAGAAGAGTAACTCGGATATCATAATGCCGTCGATATTGCATATCTCGTACAATGCTCATATCCCAAGCAATAGGTTCTTTTGATTCAATTTCAATTTGTTCAGGTAAGGCAATAATTGTCTGTTTCCAATGAGTTTCTGGTTCATCAGGTGCAGTAGAAAGAGTCACAGTAACCGATCCGTTTGTATCACAATCAAATGATGGAAATGTGCAAATAAAATAGACGCATATTGCTTGATAAAGACCGTTCTTTTTGGCTACAACAATGGCCTTAGAATCAATCGAATCTAGTTCTTGGCTAGTTATTTGGGTCAAATCAAAAGCTTTAATCAAATGTGGAGTCGAGAGTAGGTCTTCTGGTTTGATAAGTGCTATGTCTGGTTGTTGAGACTTTATGTTTCGATACGCTAGGCCGGCACATTTCATATTAACTCCATAAACATTTTCCCAATAATCCCAATGAGAAGGCAAGGAGCATGGAGCGGCCCAAAGTTCTGCAGTCTCTGGAAACATTAAACCTCCTGGTTTTAAAAATTTATCTCTGGCATATAAAACCGAATCTAGCATTCCTTCGTGAAGTAAATAAAAACCCATCCATTCAGAGACAATAATATCAACTTGTTCTATTTGAGTTAGGTCAATATCTTCTATGCGTTTATTTATTACCTTAAAAGAAAATTAAATATTAGTTCACTAATTTTATTTCTAACAAAGGAAGAAAATATAAACATTTAGTTAAAACATTACCTCTATTACATCGGTAAAATTATTTTCCTTTATAACTTGTTTTATAAGGACAGCAATATTAGAAGCTTCAACAGCATAGACCTTTTTTGCTCCAGCTTGGGCGCAAAAAACTGAGAGTATACCTGAAATAAAATTTTTAATTTTTGAAAAATAATTTAATTTTTGAGTTCTATATTTTGACTAAATATTATTGAGAATAAATATATTTATTATAGAACCACTAAGTGCACTGATATCCTGCTATTAGTGATTTTTTCCATATAAAATAAAATAATAAATAATTACGTCTGCCCAAAATAAAGTAACAAATAGAAGTTGACTTTTATTTCAACTTTTTATTTTTCCCTTACTGGCCCCTTAGCCAATTCAATTTAAATAAAATAGGGCCACCAAACACGGTTCTTTTTAAATAAAATAAAATAAATGCCTATTAAAATAAAATAAATTAGCTCAATATGCAAGCATATAATAACGAGATTTAAAAAGTTCATTATGCAAATATACTAGTTTTCGATAAAATTAATTGTAGAAAGATTATAAGAAACATTAAATTAATAGAGAATTTGTGCCAGATTACAAATATGAAAGCAATGTTATTTCAGAAATTGATCTATTTATTTGACTTAATTCAGATAGTCTTTTTGTTTATTGGCAAAAGTACTTGTCATTTGAAGAGTGGATTAAGGATTAGTAGTTAGATGAATATGTTGTTTTTTTATGAAAATGATGAGAGAAGGAGTTACACCAATAAGGTGCAACGCCTAAAGGCCTGGGTTGGCCCTTCCATCGTGAAAAGAAGAAATAATTTTATGGGCTGGGCGGGGGTCGAAGGTATCTGTGGATACGCGTCTTAGATAGCTGAAGGTTATAAGTCGCGGGAAAGATGGTGGCAGGGAGCGAGTTCCAGTCTCTGGAGGTCATAGGGATAAAAGAGTTGGCGAAAGCCCTTGTTCGACTTTTATCCAATTTGACAGCGAAGGGGTGCTGAGCATTCGAAAACCGCGTGTTTCTCGTAAAGAGGGCTTTAGGGGGGATAATTGATTTCAGCTCGACTGAACAGACACCGTGATAGTATATGTAGTACAGGGAAAGGGCAGAAACGGTTCTTTGGTGAGCCAGGGAGTCGAGTGAGTTGGTTAGCCGGGTCTCCTATTAGTTTAATTGCTCGCTTCTGAATCGCATCCAGTGTAATGTTAAGTTAAAAATAGTGTAATGTTTGATGGATAAAACTTGGAGAAAATCGTGTTAAGCTAAAATATATTTGTTTTATGTTAAGCAGGGACCGGATTTTTATGCAAATGTAAATTTAATTTGCCTGCATTTTTAAAGCAGTTGACCAAATTCCTTTCCGAATTGGTGTATTTAGAATTAAACCCATTTTTATTTTGCATATTTGTGGATAAATGCATATATTTGAATACTTTGATAAAAACAATTTTTTTCTTTTTAAATTTAAATTATGAAAAATTATTTTTATTTTTATTAAAATAAATTTTAATTCAAGAATAAATGCCTGTAGAGAATTTTTTTTATATTTCTTAATTTTATATTATTGTACGACTATGGAAAAAGGGAAAAGAGTTCCAGTCCTTAAAAGTCATCGGGATAAACGTATTGGCAAATCGAGTGGTTCGACAGCAAAGAGATGTTGGTAGTAAGGGCAATGTCAGCTTTTAAAGGAATAAATGATTTTATCGAATAGGTGAATATGATGCAATTGTATCTATAAATGCTTTTTAGTTAGACCAGCGATTTAGAGAGTCTGGTATTAGTTACTGGATTGTATTCAGGGATGGAAGAAAATGTCCTAGAATCGTTCATATCTCGTCTTCGGTAAGTCGCAGAGCCTTGAAATTTTAAACTTAAGCTATTTAGAGGCAAAAAGTTACCGAGCATCGCTCGGTGCTCCAGGTACTTTAATTAAATTCAGAGGAGAGCTGGGCAGAAAGATTTCCCGTTGCACAAGTCGTACCGGGACCAGCATACCCCGACACATGTTATTTGTCAATCGAATTTAATTTTCAAAAGAAAAACAAAGCGATGACAAATTTTAAAATTAGGACTAACTCTAACGGTAATGATCCCCACCAGAAAAAATGAATTCTTCGGGGCCTGTCCATTAAGATTTCCCACGGCCGGCTAAATCTGCCAGTCCGCTACCGATTATTTTTTTTTTGGCTTTTCGGCCTTTCTAGCCATAAGCCAATTTACGATACTAATTATTTTATTTTTTAAATTTGTCTCTACCCCCCTGGATGCCTCGAGTCGGATTCGAACCCGGGTCCACTTGGTTAGCAGGCTGACATTCTAACCCCTAGCCTACCCGACCCTCCCTCCAAAAAAGTACGATTAATATTTAAAGCAAAAATTTAAAAAATTCAGAATTAGCATGAGGTCGAATAAAAATCAATTTATATATCACAAAAACAATAGTTAATTTTTTCCAATATGTGTTTAATGACGGTCACACTTGGGAGAAAATAAATAACTTTGCTCCTGTGATATAAATGGCTATTCAATAAAAATTAGGGTAGATAACAAGTTAGTTCTTTGGCACCCCAAGTATTTATTATGAAAAATAACAATGATTACCTACATTTTGGGTTGGTGTATAATTATTGTGGCTTTTTTTCGTGCCTGTTTTTTTCTTCAAAAATTGGCGTTTTGTTTAATTTTTTTTCATAAAAATAATCTTCTCTTTTCATCTAATGAAAATGCGTATCGAAAATCATATCCACATTCGCCATATTATGCTCTACCAATTCGAGAAAGGTTGGAATGCAGCCAGTGGCTTAGCCAGACTTTTGGGGAGGGTGGGGGCAAAACTGCTCTAACAAAAATAATTTGAATTAAGTGATATTTTTTCTTTTTCCTGAACTGTTAAAAATTTCTTATATAATTTTAAATAAAAAAAATGGGAAGTCCGGCCTCAAAACTTTTTAATAATATTAGATACATGCCAGTATTGCAATCTTACAACAGTTAGTAATACGTATCTAATTAATACAAGGAAAAAGTAAAGTTAGAATTTATTTTTGTATTTTTGCAATGAGTTAATGTGTTTTTACCAATATAATATACAAGTATTTTTTTTTACTATACGCAATTTTGTAAATTTCCTGTCTATTTGTTATGTAAACATATAGTAAATTTACAATTTTTTTAACAGGGTGGGTAGACACGGTGTGCATTAAAATAAACAATAGGCGTTACTTTTTCTTTGATTAAGCTAGTTACAGATTTAAAGAGCGGTCCACCAAACATATAAATAAAAAAATCTAAAAAGGTACTCATTTTCCCAAATTTCTTGATTTTTTCTCTTTTGATTTTGGTAGGATGTAAATAGTGAAAGCAGGGCAAAAGATAGGGGGAGCTGTTGCCCCCCCCCCCTGAATACGCCACTGAATACAGCAGAGTGATTTCGCGATCTCAACGAACTTTTTGGCAAAGGAACAATCAGCAAAAGCCAAGTTGAGATGGCACACACCACATTGCCTTCTTACAGTGACCGTTTTTTGGATTCCTTTGGGTGAAAAAGCTTCTTTCTTTTGACGTTTTTGAAGAGAACCCACGATTCATCCCCAGTGACGAGATTCTTCAGGAACAGAGTTTGTTCGTTTCGCTGAAAATTCGGACACGTTCGACTTTGTTGTTATCGGAGAGTTCGTGGGCAGCCAATTTTCCTACTTTTCCGAGCTTTTTGAGACGACGAACTATGGTCGAATGGTCCACAATGAAGTCTTCGGCCAACATTCTGGTTGTTAAGCTTTCGTCCACTTCCACGGCTGTCAAAAGTGTCTGGTCGTCGAAATATGATGGCCGAGCTCTTTCTTTTTCATCTGCGAGATTTGTATTGCCTGATTTGAACTTCTTGAACCATTTTTCAAATTGGCTTTTGTTGATTGTTCTTTCGCCAAAAAGTTCGTTGAGATCCCGAAATGACCATGCTGCATTCCAACCTTTCTCGAAGTGGTAGAGCATAATATAGCGAATATGATTTTCGATATTCATTTTCATTAACTGAAAAGTGAAGATTCGATTTATGAAAAAAATTAAACCAAACGCCAAGTTTTAAAGAAAAGTCGCGAAAAAAGGCCGCAATAGGTCTCTTTAAAGTCTGGTGGGTAAACAAAAAGCTGTCTTGTGATTGAAGCTTTTTTGTAGGTTTTTATTAGTTCTTTTTTTGTCTCTTTTGGGGAAGGGGGTTTGTTAACTCTTCTTTCCATTTAGAGATAGGAAAAGCAAGGGTTGGTTTTGAAATTAGGCTGGAATAAGAAAATTTCTGCGTTACTAAGGTAAATATTTTGTTTATTTTTAAAATATTTTTTCTCTTTTTTAGATAATATGGTTGAAAGGGGTAGTCAATCCAGGGTTGGGACTAGAAGTATAGGTGTTGAAACCAGTGATGGTATTTTTCTTATGAGGATGATTCAGATGGTTATATAGATTATAAGGATATAGTGAAGAATGGTATTAATTTAAATACAGTCTGGTTCCTACAAGTTAGTTAATTCAGATATTAATATGTAGGTTTGCATTCATTTGAAGGATCTTGCATTGATTTGTGGAAGTCTGTCTAGGTATTTATTACTACTTGGGATTATAATCTTCTGCCTCCTATAATTAAATCAATTATAAATTTTGTCAAGTCCTAAAGTCCTAGAATTGTAAAAAAATTTATTTAGTTCTCACAAGCAGAGATTAGCTGAGGTAGAGAGAGGTCATATCATCCTTGTTAAGGTTTTGACCAGGTTTCCTTGACAACTTGTGACAAATGCCGGGATGGCTAATGCGTCGCTTGCTCCTGAAATCGGGTTTTTGCGCGGAATTTTTAAATTACTTTTTGTCTTTTGATGTTATTTGTTAATGAGCATACATTTCTATTTTTTTCTTTTTCTTTTTTTTACTTGTTTATTATTTGTTATATTGTTGTATTTTTTTTTTTTTTGGCTTTTCGGCCTTTCTAGCCATAAGCCATTTACGATACTATTTATTTTATTTAAATTTGTCTCTACCCAGGGGTCAGATTTTAGCCGGATGCCTCGAGTCGGATTCGAACTCGGGTCCTCTTGGTTAGCTGGCTGACATGCTACCGCCTAGCCTACCCGACTCCCCAATTGTTGTAATTAATTTGTATTGATGTTTGTTAATGTATTGTAGCTAGATTGTATTGATGTTTGGAGGACCTAGCCACCGAGGACTTGTGCCTCTAAGCGGGTCGAGGAATAAAGATTTATTTATTTATTTATTTAATAATTATGCACCAATCCAATAATATAAAAATTGATTCAATACTAGAATTAAGATTTTTAATGAAGGCATTCCTGGTTTGCTTTAAGGAATTTTTAGATTTTAAATAGATAAGGGATACTTCTTCAATAAATATTAAAAAAAACTGTATTTTTTACTAAAGATATTTTTAAACATATTGAAGGGTTTATTTACCTGTCCCAGCTCCCACATCCAAAACAACTTTATTGCTAAACGATTTTTTATGAGCGAATATGGCATTTTTATATGCTAAAGTCCTTGGTTTATCATCCAGCATTATTTTATGCACCTAGAAAAAAGAAAAGTTGACAGATGGTATATCGTTTAATTAAAAAATAATAATTCAATTACTGTTAAATCCTCATATGATTTATAATATTCTTCAGATTTTTTATCCATTTTTATATTTAATATTAACTAGAAACAAATCAGAATAACATTAAACTTTGGTTTTAAATGTATATTCTAATAAATATACACTTGTCAAATGAAGTGCGTCAAAAAGTACACGTGGAGAAATATTTAAAATTACAGCCATTGGAACATTGCAAAGTGACAGATTATTTAACATTAACTCAATTTTAAAATTTTAAAGATTAATACTATTCATGAAATTTATAAATATTAAAATAAACTGTGATATTGAATAAATTTATTTTTATTTAAATCGAATTTAAAAAATATTAATTTTTCAATTTAAAGGTTTATTAAATGGATATTCTTGAGGTTGGTCAGCCTGGAATTTCTAACCGCCAAATATTTATTTTTATTTATTTGAATTTAGATTTTATTTGCTCTGTTCTTTTAAACTTGCATGTCAATCCTTATATTAAAATAAACTTCTATGTCTAATTTAATATTTTAAACGTATAATAAACAATAATTTTTATCTAAATAAAAATGAACTTAATCACCAGTGGGGATTGTATAAAAATTCACGATTTTTCAACATACGATTTGCTCCATGAATATCAATCCGAATCATGTAATTATAATTAAATTTTGATTTATTAAATAGAACTATCAAAAATAATATTTTTCTTTCATATTATTTTTAGGTGGAATGATACAAGATATTTCATTCAATTCTAATGGACAATATATAAGCCTTCTTCCAATTGTTGGCAAGGTGGAAATTCTTAATATAAAAGAAAATTTAAAGTTTTCTCATAATGTACCCAAGGTATTATTGATATTGAGACAAATGAACATTCTTAATTTGAGGCTTTGCAAATTGGGCTGTTTAAAAGAAGAAGAATTTCTGACAAAACTTTTAAAATTAGACTATTTTGATGTGAGGTTTCTACCCACAGAAGTTTCAAATAATTTTTCTTTATATTATTTAACCAATTTGAGGCCCCTTTATTCCAATAAAACCATTTCTGTCCATCTAAATCAGCGGTCGGTAACCTTTTAGATATTATGGACCCAGGGCCTAGCCACGGGGGTGTTTTGGGGTGTCAGAACCCCAGGGCTCATGGGTTGAGTAAAGTCAACGACAAACCCTTTCTTATGTCAAAATAACCATAATTAATTGAAAAGTTTTTATTTTGAGAGAGAAGCAGAGTTCTTGATTCATAGAGAGAAACAAAGATAAAATAAATATATATCTCAACCAAAATATTCTGTGAAAAAAACAGGTCAAGTTCGAAAAAGTAGTGAAATCAAAAGTGTGTAGCCAAGTTAAATTCGCCAAGAATAATTAAGTTGAGAGATCTACTATTTTCTCTTCTTTAATTATTCTTGGTGAATTTAACTTGACTACACACTTTTGATTTCACTACTTTTTCGAACTAGGCCTGTTTTTTCACAGAATGTTTTGGTTGTGATTTATCTTCTTTTTGAAAGCTATGAGGAAGCCTGTTGGTCCAAAAGATTAGAATTTTTATTTTTGACCCCCCCCCCTTTCGAGTGTTTTTTGCATTTCTAGCCTTCCGGGGGTCCACAGAATATGTATACAAAATTTGGTTGAGGTTGGTCCAACGGGCTAAAATTTTCATTTTTGACCCCCTCCCCTTATATTGGGTGGTTATATTTTGCATTTCTAGCCTTCAAGGGGCCCACATATGTTTAGGAAATTTGGTTGAGTTTGGTCCAACGGGCTAGAATTTTCATTTTTGACCCCCCCCCCATTTTGAAGGTGTTGAAAGATAGAAAGTTTTGATTTTTGGAATTTTTCCTTTGTTTCTGTCCCAAACTCTACTAGCAGGCGAAATTTTATGATGCTGGGAAGATTGGAAGTACCCTATATGTTTTGATGACCTGTCAGTGAGTGAGTGAGTGAGTGCCAAAATTAGCTATTTTCCCAGGTCCATATCTCAGAATCTATTTAAGCTATATTATCGAAATTTGGGACTTTCCTCAATATGGATTACATAATTACATGTTTATAATTTCAGCTCTATATTACAAATGGGTTCCCTGCTGCAGGGGGGTCGAAATTGGCTCGCAATAGTTCGTGTAAATATAGCGTACAACGTGTACGGCCAGACCAATGCTCGAACTTGGCCTGCGCACACTGTGCGCTTTGACATGTATATATATATATATTATTTATTTGTTTGAGACTGTAGTTTCGAGGGCTTGGCCCTCATCATGTCTTTTTAATTATAAATATTATTTTTCATGGGGTCAGTATCGCTTGGATATTGAACATTTTTTCCTTCTTTCTCAGCCTGCGAGCCAGTCAGAATTAAAAAAATATCTCGAAATGTTTAATTTTTCTTATCTATTCGGGCTTATAAATGTCTGATTACCTAGAGAACAGTAATTTTTTATCATGATTTTTTTTTGCATGTCACTCTGAATTTCCGTAAACACAATAACGGAATACCATAGAAAGTTCGTTTATGTTCCAAAATGAAGAGCTGATAAAATTTTAGAAATTTGCAGCTTCATGACTTCTGATTAAAAAATGGAGACAATCAGAAAAATAGTAGTTCACTTACAAAATGAATTGCCCAATCCCCAAAATTTTCAGAGACCATTCCAAGAGAAAGTTCTCATTTTCTTCTAATTTATTATTATTATTATGTATCTTATGAAGTATTTTTAAACTAATAAAAATTTAATTTAATTAAAATTATATGATGCACACCAGTTTATTTTAAAATGAAAGTCGGAGGCGTTCAATGATAAGGCAGGTGAGACTGTAGTAGCCTTGGGTCCCGGCCACCGAAAGGTCCATTCCCAAAAAAATTTTTGAATTTTATACCTACAATTTTTGATTTTTACCTCACATCACATTGTTAAAAGACGGCTAAAAAACTAAATATGGAAATCTCTTTAAAGAAGACAAAATGCCTATCAATCTCTAAAACAAACCAAAAGTGTGAAATAAAACTAGGAGATACCATAATAGAACAAGTCTCCAAATTCAACTATTTAGAAGTAGAAATATCGAGCAATAGGAATTTGAGAGAAGTCAAAACTCAAGTGACTAAAGGAGCCAGAATACCCGGCTGTTTGAACAATTTAAAATGGCAAAACAGATATACTATATGTCAGCTGAGAACAAAGTTTGCATTTATAAGACCAGCGTGCGCCCAGTGTTGACATATGCTGCAGAGACAAGGGCAGATACAATTTCCAGCCAACAACTTCTTAGAACAACCGAGATGAGGATAATTAGAACCATACAGGGGAAAACACTAAGAGATAAGAGTCCGCAGTGAACATTTAGGGGAAATAAGCGGCATACCAGATATAGTCGACTGGGTCGGTATTAGAAAAAGAGAATGGGCAGCCCATGTAGATCGTATGGGAGAGGACCGATTGGCAAAAGTAGCAAAAGAATGTCGTCCCCAGGGAGTAGGAAGCCGAGGATGGCCAAAAAAGATGGAAAGCGGCCTAAATGTACACCCTGACTAAAAATCGAATGGACCAACGTTCTTCATTTAGAGAAACTGACGCAGGCCTATTGAGAAGATAAATTTATAATTTTCTCATTAATATATTAAAGAATAATTAACATATTAACGAGAATTGTTTTGATCGCGCTTTTTAAACAAGATATATATATCGCGAGACTACTGCTGGTAGAAGCTATTGGAGTCTGCTGAGTCTTAAGTCTGGACCAAGAGAGAATGAAAAAGATATGATCCATTTAGCTATAATCTAACGTCATTTTATTCCAATAGCAAAACACAATGCTGCCTAATTTATAGGCGCGCAGATAGGAACCTTCCGGACATTTCCTTTGATTCGAGTTCATTGGAATTCCGTAATAAAATATCAATGTTAGGTGTCACCTTGGGTTCTGACCTCTCTTGGAATGACCATATTATCTCAGTAGCAAAAGCTATAGCATGTAAGCTTGGCTTTCTTTTCCGAACCAAACGATTTTTCACCCCCACTCAACTCCTTATATTATACAAGGCTCAAATTCGCCCCTGTCTTGAATATTGCTCGCATTTGTGGAGAGGGGCCTCCAAGTATTCTCTTAATACCTTAGATGCAATTCAGAGGCGAGCTATCAGACTGACAGGCGATCCTACATTAACTGACACTCTCGACTCCCTAGCCCATCGTAGATCTGTCTCCGCCCTTTCCCTTTTTTATAGATATTACCATGGCTTTTGTTCTGACGAAATAAAATCGATAATCCCACCAAAGGCTTCATTTGCGCGAAATACACGATTTTCTAAAATTCAACACCCCTACGCGCTTAAACTAGATACTAATCGAACAAACGCATTCGCCAATTCATTTATTCTCTTTATCTAGAGACTGGAACTCTCTTCCCCCCGACCGTCTTTCCAGCAACTTATAACCTTCAATCTTTCAAGACCAGCATCCACAGATACCTTCGACTGCTACTCAATCCCTAAATCTCCCCTTATCTTCACGTTACAAGGGTCCATCACGGACTACAGAGGTTGTACCTTCTTGGTGCAACTTCTTCTTGTATCAACATCATTATTAAAAAAAAAAAAAAAAAATTATTCTTTAATATATTAATGAGAAAATTATAAATTTATTTAACTTCATTATTTCAAGTTAGAAATATATAAGTTCAGATATTATTTTCACTTAATATTTGACAAAAATCACCTGCATTCGATTCGCGATTGAATCAAATATAGGAAACATACGACTATTGAGAAGATTAAGAAGAAGAAGACATTGTTAAAATATATTTATATAATAAAATATATTAACAAATATTTTAAAAGACAGGGGTGGAGTCAACCCTGGAGTCCGGTTACCGGTAAACTTTTGCCTGCCCTGCACAAACCTAATTATAATTGTTTTAGCTAAAATTCTTCACCTTTTAAATACAATCCATTTTTGATAACTAATGTATATTATCTTATCATAGGGATCACCAACTGCTATTTCATTTATGAAACAAAATATTAACTCACTTGCTATTGGAAGTTTGAATGGAATTTCACTTTGGGATTGTTCTATTAAAAATACCAAACACGTTTATGAGGTATATTTAAAACTAATTCTACTTTAGCAATATTAAATATTAATTATATAGATATAGATATAGATATATATATATAGATATTAAAAAAATGATTGGAATTTTTTAGGCCAAAAATATAAATACTCTTGATTTCAACTGTAATGATACACTTTTAGCAGCAGATAATCATAAAGAAATCTTTGTATTTAATACACAAACAGACGTCTGTTCCACTCTCAGCTCATCTTTATATAATAATATTTCATTAATTAAATTTCATTATAAACGACCCCATATTTTGGTATGCTGTACATATGAAGGCAGTTTACTCTTTTGGAATTGCATTGAATTGAAAACAGAAAAATATATTTTAAATTCACAACCATCTATTATTGAAGATTGTGCTTTTTCAAAATTTAATCAAAAACTTATTTCAACAGTTGGAAAAAATCAAATTACTATTTATGACATCAAAAATTCAAAGTAAGTTTATTTTATAATATACATTTCTTTCCTCTTCAGGTAAAAATGATAAGGGCTCGTCCATAAAATACTTACGCAACAAGGGGTGAGTGTGGGCATATAGTATACAATTACAATTTGTAATGAGAGGGGGTGAGAGCAAATGTGACGTCACATAAATATATCATTTTTATTTTTTTAACAATCATAATTTTATTTTTCATTTTTTCGGCGTGAAATAACGTAATCAATTGAAGTAAATGAACCCTAATCATTTTGAAACTTGTCTTCTCTTTTCTCTAATTACTATAATATTTCAAGTCATAATCATTAATGTTAATAGATTTTTATTTTTAAATATTTAGGCCAGTGTTCAGTTTACAAAGTGACTATCAGTTGAATTCTATTGATTTGAGCTCTGATGGAAATAATTTAGCTGTAGGAACTTTGAATGGTTTTATTTTACTCTATGATATGCGATCTTTTTCAAAACCATTCAAAACTTGGAAAGCTCATTCAACGAAAATTAGTCGCTTAAGATTTAAATCATCAATTCACACGTTAGAAAACAAATCATTTATTGTTCAAGAAAATATTTCACAGACATCATTTGAAAAGTCGCATTCCGTAACTAAATCAGGTAAACTTTTTATTTACTTAGCTATAAGTAGAGACCGGATTTTTATGCACTAAAAACTTCCAAAATATGCAGTTAAAAATGCTGAAATATGCAAGTAATATGCAGTAAAAGATGGCAAAATAAATTTTTTTATTTAGTAAAAAATTAAAATTGAAGACAAAAAGACTATATATTTGAAGGCGTGCTACGAAAGGAATAAAATGATAAAGTAAGCTCTAGACACCAAGTGTCAAATATGTACTTTTATTGCGATAAACATTGGACAAAATTCTCATTATATTTTTAATATATTAATTAAAAAATCTTTAAACTCAAAGAAATAATAGGTGCACTTGAATTAAAATCAACATAATAAATATAATAATAAATTTGATCGAAAAAATACGGGGGGAGGGGGTAGTTTTATTTAACAGACACGATTGTATTGTATTGTTTTTAGTTTTTAATATTAACAAACTTTTCTTATTGAGGTACAAATAATAAACTAATAAAATAATGCATAATCTGATCCCTACAATAATTTCCACACACATACACGAACACTCAATGGCTAAAATGGACTATAGTTCCCGAAGTCCATTAAAAAAAATAAAGAAATAATTAACAAAGGATCTCAAAAATAATTAAAATTTGATTGTAATTGTGAATAATTTATATTTACAAATATTTTTCTAAATTATATTCAGGTTATTATGTCTACGGTCACTTAAAATTGATTTATACGATGAAAAGAATCGCTCCACATCCACAGTCATAATGGGGCCGAATTTAGAGGAAATTAAAACTCCCACTTTTACTTTGGAAGAAAAATATTGCAAACTTTTCGGCATTTTCGTGTAAAATATAGTACCTATCTAGTACAACTGAATAATAAGAAAAATGAGTGGGTTGTTTTGTAGCTTGTTAACATCCTTTGTAATCAAACCTCCTACTTGGTAGTCCAACACTACACTCTTGTCGTTGAGGCTTATTTTTATCTTCGAATTTAAATTAGTGTGTACCCCTGTTTTATTTCTTCTTTTTTTCATTCTTTCTCCGAAAAGTTTCTTTTAAAACCTCTATATTTGGCTCGAAATATTCAATTTTAGCAATATCCTTCAAATACGCAATTTTATGCAATATCCTTCAAATATGCCATTTTATGCAAT
Source organism: Forficula auricularia (assembly GCA_024734495.1). Classification (NCBI taxonomy): domain Eukaryota; kingdom Metazoa; phylum Arthropoda; class Insecta; order Dermaptera; family Forficulidae; genus Forficula; species Forficula auricularia. The sequence continues at coordinate 205,231 of JALMQS010000880.1, read as the reverse complement.
ATTACTCAAATATGCAAAAATACGCAGTATAAAATTTAACCTAGATAGATGATTCGTATAGATAATTGATATCCTGGGTCGTACGTGGCGGCAAACAAAATATGCAATTGCATAGGAATCCGGTCTATAGCTATAAGGTATACCAAACTTTAGAATACAATACTTTTACTGATATTATTTTATAATTTAATATAGAGATTACTTGTGAGGTTGAAGATTCATTTATGCAACAAATGAAAGTCGAAGATTCATTTCAAGAGTTAATAAAATCTAATCAGTCAATGAATCCTTCACCAATTACAGTTCCAGCTACTGATCTTAGTAAACGAATCAAAGGTAACTTTTCCTTTCTACCAATTTTTTTTAACAGTTAACTTCTTTTGGAAGAGCGTGCATGTCTTGACGTTACTTGAACTTTTTTCTCCCATTTGAAATGTTCAAAAGAATTATCAAAAAGGAGAAAAGAGTCATAGGTCGTCACGGTATTCATTCGATTTTGAAAGAATAGATACACACACCCTATTTTAGTTATTTTTTTTACATTAATTTGTTTAATCTTTAAAAGCGCGTTGCTTAAATGATAGTGAAATTAAATTCATTTATTTGTTATTTTAGCATGTAGAAGTACATTGGAAGATGATTCATTTCTTGCAGCCTGCAATGAAATTTTTACAGATAATAAAAGCCATTTAAATGAAGTATCTATCAATGTATCTATGGTTAAAGACTCTAGGGAAATATCCCAATCTTCCCAAATAGGTACAATTGTTAGACTGGATAACAAAGATGAAGAAAAAACAGAAGAATCCTCTACAATTACTCCAAATAATCATGAAATTAAAAATTATTTATCAACGACTACAAATACAATAAATCCCTTGAAGAAGAATAAACTCTCTATTGCTTCATCAATGATGACCCCTACTTTAAATGCTGAAAAGGATTGCCCAGTTCAAGAATCTCCAGCCATGTTTAATTGTTTGGCTCATTCGACACCAAATGCCCCTCTAAAAGATAATGAAATAATTCAATTACTAGATACTAAGTTAGAAAATCTTTTAGATTCTAAATTAAATACAAAATTTAATGAATTAGACATGAAATTAGATAAAATCAATTCCAAGATGGAAGATATGGAAAACAAACTTAAAGATTTCGCTAAAAAACTTTACATTAATTATGTTCATTCAAGTACACAAGAATATTTGGAATTTAGAGAATTATTTCATTTACTCCTTTCACAATCTACACCAAATAATCGAATTATTGCAGAAGTTTTAAAATTAAGACAAGAAAATGCCTTATTGAAAACCGCACTTGAAGAAAAAAATCATCAATAAGTGTTTAATCATCATAATTAAGGTCCGACTCTTATATAATTATATTATTAAAAACTGATAAATTTCATATATTTTATATTGATATATTGTGTACATAGATATTTATATTAAAACATTTCGTTAATTTTGTTAATAATTTTGAATTTTATTCTTTTACGTAGGCACAAACCCACCAATCCACATCCAATATCCGCCTTTACTTGCATTTCTCTCTATTCTTAGGAGGTGTAAATAATGATGTTAGATATCGAGAGTTGCTTATCTTAATATTCACAGTCTCACTCCAATCAATTCTAGAGAGAGGCAATCAATTGGAATGGAATAATGTCGGTGATAATTAATAACCCAATAGCACTGTGCTTTTACAAGATAAGAATTTCTCAAGCTGGAAGTCATGGTGTCATATGAAGTCGCGAAATAAAAATATTTGAGAAAATCAAGACAGGAGGGGGGGGGGGGGCGAAGTATTAATTTGATTAATTTTTTTACATTTTAGGTTCCGGAACTAAAAAGAGTGAGCAACGCAATCATAGACATTCGTCTATCCTTCCCTGCTTAATTTTGGCAATGATTTGCAAATTATTCCCCTACCTAGGACTTAATCTTATAAAAAAATAAACTATTCAATTTAAATTAATTATCAGACTAATATTCTAAGATTTCTTATATTTGGTTGCTTTGTGTTTTGTTTATGTTTACATTTATTAAAATGTTAAAAAATCGAATTTGAAATATTTATTTTAATGAATTATTCTTAATAAATTTATCATAAACAAGTTTGATCTTATGTAATCTTCATTCATATATAAATTGGAAATTTCATTCAGTATTCAGATTTATTTAAAATATCCATTTAACAAAATAATTTTGTTATGGTTATTCTAGAACATTTATATATTTTACCAATTTATAACTATGAAAATAATGTAAGTTAAAGAATAGAAAGGACTTATCCTCAGAAGAATATATGTATAACAAAAGAGAAAAGATCTATTTCAGGTATTATTTTCTAGTATGTCATTTTAAAAATAATTTAAATTTCTAGATCTAATTATTCCCCTGCCTAGGACTTAATCTTATATAAAAATAAGCTATTCAATTTAAATTAATTATCAGACTAATATTCTAAGATTTCTTATATTGGTTATATCAGTTATAAGCAACTATGATACAAATGGAAAGGGTGCCATAAAGGTTGAAATGAACCTGATTCTATCACTAGAAGTTAAGAGGTGTGCATATACTCTGGTTCAAATACACCCTAGAACCCATAGATAAGAGAATATCTGCTTGATGCAAATAAACACACACACAGATATATATATATATATATATATAATTTATTTGTTAGAGACTATAGTTTCGAAAGTTTCCTTTTCATTATCAGTCTTTTTAATTAGAAATATTCTACTTGTCCTTTCTCATGGATCAAATATCCAATTGAATGTAGGTAAATTCGCTTTTTTTTAATGAGATCGAATGTAAGATTTTACATTTTTAGGAACGCACCAAGAAGATGCAGATGCAGCCCCTATGGATCTCGAAGGACCCATGCATTAGCCAAGAGAAGGAAAAATTTGTTATAGTAAGCTTAGTCACTTACCAAAAATTAATTAGTTGTTTTTAATGAATGAATAAGTAAAAATATTTAAACAAATTATAATACTTTAAATTATGAAAATTTTATATTATTTCGTGATTGATTTAATTGATTATTCAGACATGACAAACAAGAGGGGGGGGGGGGGCTGATATCTTTTAACTTTGAATATACATTTATATATATGATCGGATTGTTTTTTCTTCTAATATATTTAAATTGTTAAATTTACTATCACAATATTTATGATAAGACTATTTAGGGGAGGGGGCTGCAACCCCTCTGAATTCTCGAATAGTTTTAATCGTGATTGAAATATTTAACTTGTACTAAATTAATACCTATTTTTTGATTATTAGTTTATTAGCAATTTTATCTTTAGAAAGATTTAGTCGTTATCTTTTTGGTATTTTTTAGGGTCCAAAAAGTGTACCCTGCCTGGGGGGGGGGGGGCTGCAAGAGTAAAATTGTAGAAGGCTAACTTGCCCCTCTCTCTCCTCTTGGAGGTTCCTAAGCTACTTTATAATAATTATAACTATTAAGGATAATCTTTATTAAATAAATACAATCAGTTTTGAATATTTAATCTCTATATATAAAAGTGTTTTCACTTAATCTATAAATAAAAATCAGACATTTTCCAAGGCAGGGGAGGCTGATATCTTTTAACTTTGAATATACATTTATAATATGATCGGATTGTTTGTTCTTCTGATATATTTAAATTGTTAAATTTACTATCACAATATTTATGATAAGACTATTTAGGGGAGGGGGCTCCACTGAAATATTTAACTTGTACTAAATTAATAACTATTTTTCTGAATATTAGTTTATTAGCAATTTTATCTTTAGTCAAGTTATCTTTTTGGTATTTTTAAGGTCCAAAAAGTGTACCCTGCCTGGCGTGGGGGGGGGGGGGGGGGGGTGCAAGAGTAAAATTGTAGAAAGCTAACTTGCCCCTCTCTCTCCTCTTGGGGGTTCCTATAAGCTACTTTATAATGTTACTTAGAGAAAGTGGTGTAGGTTTTAGGTGAAACATGATATTAATTAATAAAGTAAAGGGTGTGTAGTTTCACTGTGAAACTACACACCCTTTACTTATAATGATTATAACTATTAAGGATAATCTTTATTAAATAAATACAATCAGTTTCGAATATTTAATCTCTATATATAAAAGTATTTTCACTTAATCTATAAATAAAAATCCAGGATTCTAAAGAATTTAAAAATTCGTTGCTAATTTCACTTTCCTTGAAAACAAAACAAACTTCGCACTTATAACCCAAGTTTTTTTTAACATAGGACATTCTTCATATTTGTTTTTATAATTTCAAATGGCATCATCAAATCCTTCAAGATCATTATGCCAAATCGTAAAAGATTTAGGTTTTCAACCTATAACACAAAAGAGTATTCTGGATTTTTATATCCCCGGCACTGGAGCTATTTCTTACACCGCACTTTCAATTAATGTTATAGATCCTAACCTTGCTTCAAAGTAAGTAAAACTATTGAAAATCTTATATTAAAATAAGTAATAACAAATTTTAAGTTCATAATCATGTTTTTAGGGTGTTCTGTAAAACTGATATCACAAATTTTTTACTTATTTCATCATTATGTGGAACCGGCTTATATATATATAGACGACCTCATCTAAAGACTGTGAGCAATACAAAAAGAATTACATACAGGTATTTAAAATTTTGCCATCTAAAACTCACAGAAAGTGAACTCTTAATAATGAGTTGATGCAATACAGCAATCATTGACAGATTGGTTTTAACTGAGGGGTGAACCGCGACCTAACTTCTAATTCCACTTTCATTTCCAACTAGAAGACAATAGATAAAGGTGCATTATCTAATGAATTCCAAAATAATACCAAAGACGTGTACACATAATTCCAATCACGGTTCACCCCTCGGTTTTAACCATTGGAGAGTCCGTCTATTTTATCAGTCCATACTAAGGATTAGGGAAACTTATTTAACTTATCCCAAAAATATTTGTCTATGCTGATATATGATTCGAAAGGGTGGAAATCAACGACTATTTAAATATGTTTATTTAACCCTCATTACTACATAATTTTAATTTTTACCTCACTTGTGCAACGATCCCTACTGCTCTTTATAAAAGACTAATTTCGAAATTCACCTTCATACTAACAACTAATTTTCATTCAATCGGCTATTTTTGCTCATGAGAAAGAACAGAAATATTTTTATAAAGACTGAAAATAAAGACCAAGCCTTGAATACTATAGCCCAGAGGTGGGGAACCTGTGGCCTTTTTGAATTTCTTATGTGGCATCGAAATGAATTTGAAATAAAGAAAAACTGAATTTAAAATAAAAAAAATTGAATTTAAAATAAAAAAAATTGAATTTAAAATAAAAAAAAATTGAATTTAAAATAAAAAAAAATTGAATTTGAACAGCAATAACTTTACAAAAGTTACATTTATCGGTATTGAAACTTATGTGGCCTCCTTTGTTACTGCTATTTTAAATGTGGCCTCTCAGGGTAAAAAGGTTCCCCACCTTGCCTAAGTCCATTGTTTGTTATTTCGAGATATTTCTATTTATATTTTTATAAATACATATATTTATATATATTTCGATACTTTTATTTTGAGGAATTCATGAGGATATTGTACTCCATTGACTGAGATATTATAAATATGAAAAGAAGACATCTATGTCTAACTAAAACTGACATAAACTCATTTTTTTCCAAAATTGGACTTAGGCCTCTTTCAAAATAAACGGCTCAATTATATGTATACGAATATTTACTTATTTTATACATTTAAGGCATATGTTGATTTGCATCAAGCACAGGACAACCTCATTGATTTCTTCTTAGAATTAGTTCTTAGCTAAAAAGAAAAATGATTGAGAAAAGCTGATTTAATAGTTACTACTATAGTTGAATTGAAATAAACTATTTTGTGTTACTAGAAATTATGGTTTTCATATTAGTCAGGCTGCATTGGATAGTTTATAAACTAACCCGCTATTTTGGTTTTCTCAATAATTTCAAGTAAATCAGCCAAGAATCTTGGTTAGTTTGCAAACTAGCTGCTATTTTAGGGGAAATTGCGTTTTCTATCAAAATAGCCAATGGTTTGGTTAGTTTATAAACTATCCAAATTTGCATATTAGCCGTAACATATACGTACTTATATTTTATACACTAATCACTAATCAGTAAATTTCTAAAAATTTCAATGAAAAATCTATTTTATTAAAGCATTAAACGGGGGTGACCACAGGGGTGGGGGAGGGCTGAAAATTGTTGTAAAATTAGAATTACTTATATGCTAAAAATAAAAATGGTCAAGTTTTATAACTTCAACAAAAGTTAATAAAATCCTCTTCTAATTCTTTAAAAGTGAATAAAATATTCTGTACAACTAGAAGGCTTAAACTTGTAATGACAGGTATATCTATATAAGATTAAGAGTTTGTCTGTACATTGCTCCAAATCACTCCAAATTTTGGTTGCACACGTTTCAAGTTATGAACGAAAACACCCTCAAAAAAATTCCTGTCAGTCTGTATGTTTCCATCGTTTCCGAAAAGTTGCTCACGATTCACCTAAAAACGGCTGAAGGGATTATTATGAAAACGTTTTGATATTTTGACCCCAGAAGGGGGTTGGGGGGGGGGGGGCGCACGAATGAAAATTATCAAATAACTCCTAAACTATTAACTCTACCGCAAATTTTATAATGAGCAAAGTTGTAGGGGATGTAATTTCTGACAACTTTTGTTTAAAAAAAGTCCCCCAAAAAACCACCCAAAGGGGGGGGGGGGGTCAAAATATGAAAATTCTTGCTCTTTGGCCAAACTCAATCAAATTTTGTATACATAATCTGTGGGTCACTAGAAGGCTAGAAATGCAAAAACTAACCACCCAAAATGGGGGGATCAAAAAATGAAAATTCTTACCTTTAGAGCCAACATAACCAAATTTTGTATACACAATCTGCGGGTCACTAGAAGGCTAGATGGGGGGATGGTGGGGGTGGGGTGGGGGGTTCAGGCGTAGTGGGGTCGTGCGGGGTGGTGGGGCGAGGGCGGTGGTTTGGCGCGGGGGTGGGGGTACTGGGTGGGTTCGGGGCGTGGGGGTGGGAGTGGGGTATGAGGGTTGGGGGTCAAGGGGGCGTGCCCCCGGGCTAGCAAGAGGGCCGCCGAAGGCGGGTCTTGCAGCTAGTATGATTATACATATTAAGGACTTACATTTTAATATAAGATCCATTTAGTCCGTCTCTCTCATCTTTCTGCTAAAGGCAAGTGGGTATGTGCCCTAAAGTCCTCCAAATGGCCTGAATGTGATTCCCAAAGGTTAATAATCTCCTATTATCTATTTTGTTTTGAGGCCTAAGAATTGAGCGAAATAAGAACAGGCCTCTTTAAAATGTATTTAATATAATAATAAATGAAATCTATTTACTAATATCTCTACTAAAAATAATCAAACTCTAATTAAAATTTTCCTATTTTTATATTTCTGTTTTAGTTTGTTTGGAAGTTTTATGTTCAATTTCGGCTCCGTCTTAGTATGGGCGGTAATGAGAAGTATATATCCTGAAAATCATCTCATAAGTGCAGTACTGGGAATTGCTACTTCAATCACGCTTATTAGAACTGGCAAAAGTTACTTAAGTCTTGTTGATGGTGAAGATTCTAATACTGGATCTGGCCAATAAAAAATTATGTAGCTCAAATAAGTTTTTCTTATAAATAAATTGGTGTGATTTGCTCTTTTTATTTTTTCGACTTAGATATATCTCTAATGTTATTATTGTTATACTCATATGTTAAAATTATAAAAATTATTTATCTAAAAAATTTTCTCTCTCAACCAATTTTACTTATACTTTTCATTAAACATTTTATATCCGTATATGTAAATTATCAGGCAAACATTTTTATTTCTTTTTTGCCACTATATATATTATATATTAACGAATTGATCTTTATCAAAACCATACATATTAAGGATTGTTAGGTCGAAGTTTAATAATATTTAGTAATTAATCTTCCACATTTATCTTAAGTGAACCTGTTTCTTATTTTTTCTTATATAAAAATGTATATGCAATTTTTCTTTATTTATAGTAAAGTAAAATAAAACGTAGCCAAAAAAAAATAAAAAATTTCAAATTTTATTTTCTCCATAACACATTAATCATAATTACAAAAAACAATTCCTTTTTCTGAATTAAAATATTAATTCTAATTTTCAAATAATTGAATCGTTTTAGCTTAGGGTAATGAATCCTAAGACTTGTTTGATGCAAGTACTCTCCTTTATTTGACTCTATGGTATCTCATTTATTTCACTTTTCTAACTTTCGAAAACCATTTCCATAATTATTATCTGTGGAGAAATATAATCTAAGTCTTCTTCTTTTTTTCCTTCCTCGCCCTCCAAAATATTCCTTTGAAAATTCCCGTATTTGATCTGAGATGTTAGCTTTTCTAAATTTTTCCCTCAATTTGATAATCTATTGATTTCTCGTTATTTCTTTATAAACTAATTAGTTCAAATGGAATAGAAAAAAAAACTTTGGAATTCGAGACACACTCTCTTTCTTTTATGTTTATATAATCATTAATTAAAAAACAAGTTGATTAAATTTTATGATTTATTTGAATACATCGTTTTTCTTAATTCAAAAATACAAATATCGAATACCATTAGTTATGTTATGATAGATTTATTTTAATATTTTTGGTCCTTGAATTTTTTTCGCATTTTTACTAATAATAACATTTTCGATAAATTATAAAAATTCAGATATATATTTATTGGAATTGTATATTTCACATCATTTTTTCTTTTTTAGAATAGTGCACTTTATGTATTCTATATTATTTTATAACATATAAAACAATTCTTATATGACAAATCATCCATATAATTACAATACTATTTATAGGTTTATAGGGCCGGCTTTCCTATGCACAGAATTCTTAGAATTCAAGTCTATCAAAAAAAAAAATTCAAATTATTGGTAAATGTACAGTATGCGCCAAAATATTCAATATTGAAATTCGCAGAGCCTATTCATTGAGGATGAGGAAGGTATTGCTCCTACCGTCACTCAAGAATGCTTCACGGGCATGGTGATCCGACCATTTCTTCAGGATTTGAAAAATACGATTCTACTCTTCACAATTAGACAGTGGTAAATCAATTCTTGAAAGAGATATGAACTCACAGATGACAACAAAGAAATAGTCGTCTTTTCATTTTAGTACTGTATTTTTTGGCCCATACCGTATTTATATTTGCTTTTAAAAAGGGGGTTGATCATTCAAATAAGTTAAATATTTGTAATATAGTGACTTTTTGATTTTTCCATCCTTGCGCCGCATCAGAAAAGTAATACAATTTTAGCTTGTAAATTTATTATATTTACCCCAAAACACGGGTAAAAATTGAGCCGACCCTCATCAATTATATTTTCTATATATTTAAATGATTATAATTAATCTATAAACAATTATATAATTTGTGAATATATTTTAAATATCAGGAAGATAATTAACACATTTTCGCTTAAGCTTTATAAACTTAAATAACGAATTCATAAGAACACAAATTGGCAAATATCTATTCTAAATGAAAACTTCAAAATCTGTCTATTTTTTTGTAGTCAACCCAAATATAGTAAATATAAACTCAACGATTATTTTGTAAATTTTTAGAATAAACAATTATTTATAAAGAATTTGATAAATATAAATTTTTCAAAATGTTTATTATTATGATAGGTATAAAAACAAAATTTTAATTAAAAGTTCCCCAAAATGTTTTCTCGGTCGAATTTAATTTATAAAAGCGTTCTTTCCGGTGAATCCATTCGGGTGTTTCTCTTCCCACTTAAATTTCGAAATTCTTTGAAAAATATTAAATTTTAACTCACACAACATAACTCAATATATTTACTTTTCTATATATTTCTAATAAATCAACTTTTTTAATAAAAGGAATATGAAAATTAAATTTGTTAAATATTTATAATCAGAATTCATTAATTAAAAATAATCATGCAACTCTTAATAACTATGATTGAACATTTAATTAACTGTAGAACGTTTAAAATAAGATTATTCTGTTCTCTAATATTAAACAGAGTTAAATGTTAATGATTTTTTTTTTAATTTCTTTTCTGCTTTTTAGAGTGCAATTTATTTACTCTTACAATTGTTTATGAATTAATTTTGACAATTTCGTTTATATAAACCAAACCCGCGACAGCACTTCTAAGGCCCAAAAAGGCTTGGAAGGTAGAGCTCCGAGCATTTGTGATCAATGGCAGTATTTAAAGATGTGAGAATCAGCCTCACACTCTGTCTAGATTTACTTTTTGAAGCGCTCATTGATTAAATAATATATTGTTTTAATTGGAGTGGGATTCGATCCCGCGAGCGCATGCTTTGGCAGTCCAGCTCTCTACCCACAAGACTTCCGGCACCTCTAATTTGGCCTCTGTATTAAACAAAATTTAATTCGAAAACAGAGATTTCAGTCTTGTATTGAATAATAAAATCATGAACAATCTTTGGTGATAAATACTTGGAATAAACAATGAACGTGAATATTTTAAAAGAAAACGGTTAAATAATGATTAATTTTTAATATACTAAAATATTCCCAACATTTCAAACGCATCTCATAAAGTAGGAATGTTATCTAGATTTCATAAATGTTTTTCAATTATTATAGTTTTTCATATATATGTCCCATGTATGCACCAAATGAAGTGCAGAAACGCAGTGTTCCTTCGACGCACCAACCAGTGGGTTTATTCTATATTGCATTATTAGTGTAATGTCCAGGAGCGAACTCATGGACCATAGTCGTCGCTTTAAATAATCAGTGACGAGTGCATACATTATTTTTGGGGTGGGCTAACTTTTGCTTCAGAGGGTTTTATACATATACAAACTAGAAATCTAAATGAATATTGTGGTTACTTTATGTATGTGTCGTTTTAAAGAGATATTGTTACAATAATATAATTAAATATCATTAAGGGAGGGCCAGTTGTATGTCGGTTTGTAAAGTCTTTGTTAAAGTTAACAAAGGGTAAAATCGTGGAATTCACCCTGTGCCTCGCCGGATGGCCAATCAGATAACACTTTCATCTGATTGGTCATTCCGCCGGGCACAGGGTGAATACCAAGGTGTTACCCTTTGTTAACTTTAACAAGACTTCAAAACGACATACAACTGGCCCTAAGACATATTTCATCAAGAGACCATGACATTCGAGTAGGTATACCTACATCTATTATTTTGATGTATAACTCAGCTCACTCTGAAAATGTGTGAACTCGTCATTGGCCTGCACACTTGTTTACAGCGACGACTACGGCGCATCACTTAATGCTTCCGGACAACATGTGCCCTAATTGAAAAAGAGATGGTTGTTTTGGTGATTCTCGCATAGGAAAAAGTAATTTCACAAATAGTAATAAAATTTACTCCGAAACATGAATTTTCTAATAAAGAATACATTTGTATAATTCATAGATTCATTGAGAAAACACGAAGAACAAACAACATTTATTGATAAATTGATAAATGTCAGGTAGGTAGTAGATATATAATTTACCTAGCATACTCACATAAAATTAAACGATAATTCTTTTCTAAAGAATAATAACTTGTTCGATTGCAAAATAATAAAAATTTAATATAAATATGAACTTCTTATTAATTAAATTATATCAATTAATAATTTAAAATCTCTTCGCATTTGGCTGAGATTAATAGGATCATAAGGAGTTGTTGAACAACTTTCTTATTAATGTAGTTATTATAAACTAGTTGGGATTTTACAAACGATTTATATGTCTTCGGAAGTAATTCGTTTTACTTTAGATTTGTGGATTATTTTGACATTGTGAGAAAATATATGCACTATTAATGAATTATAGACGGAAGTAAGAACATTTATATACAAGTCATTCTCTCTTTCATTTTAAAATTTGAAGACGAAATAATCGAATAATTTTTGAAAAAAGTATTATTTTTTGGTTTCTTCGACAAAAAATTAATGATTTTAAAAGAAATAAATTATAAACGAAAAGATAATTTAATTATTAACTATTTTATAAGTATTATTGCTCTTATTATTACAGGCCTGGTACATATCGACTGCCCCTTGACCTCTGCCACAAGATCAGATCTTTTGTATATTTGACCCTCTATCGCATTGAATTTTAGGACTTTCAAATATCCCTAAACTTTCATAGGAGCGAAATTTTTATTTGAAAGTATTTTTTTTTTTTTAAATTTAAAATAGAAAAACAAAAAAAGGTTGCATTATTTATTAACCGTCTTATCAATATTTTCATCATTTGAAAGAGCGAGAGGAAAGGTCATTACTATTGTTGTTGTCATGGAAATAAAAAAATCTTTGAAAATATTTTCCGAATAAGAATTCAAAATATAAAATTTAATAAAATGAGTTTTTATTTCACCGTTCTTAAAATATCACTTCAAGCTTGCACTCTAAAATCAATCAATTGCTTCATTTTTATTTGTCAAGCTTCCCTAGTTCGGCTGTGTATATCCCCACACTTTCCGTATCACAAAGTACAAAATGTACATTTTTTACTGTTGAAGATTTTGCATTTGCAAAATAATTGTTGGTTGTCTTAACTATAATTTGAGCAGCAAGTTGTTTCGCAATACCGGCTCTAAAAAATAAACAAATTTATTAGTCAATTATTTCTCTCATTTATCACATTCATCAGGAACAGATAAATTCGGCGATTCCCAAACATTAAGACTTTATGAGTGAATATTTTTACTTTTACTAGTGGAACCTCGAGATACGAGTTTAATTCGTTCCAGCATTTAGCTCGTATAGTGAATTTCTCGTATCTAGAAACAAACTTCCCCATTGTTTCCCGCTAGGGTGAATCCCCGAGTCGAGCCGGATCGGGAAACGCGCCACGCCTACCAACAGCCTGGCTAGTTGCTCGTTACTCGAGTTAATGCTCGTATTTAGAGACGAATTTTTCGCTCATACTTTCCTCGTATCTAGAATTTCTCGTATATATATAGAGGTGCTCGTATCTCGAGGTTCCACTGTATTTATTTATTTTACATTTGACTTTTCAATTTGCTTTCTTATAAGTCAAATTGTAAACTATTCTACACCGAAATAAAATTGTCTGTTTTGGGAAATACTGTATTAATAGATCCTGATAATAAAATAATAAAAAAATTCTATATATTTTAAATAAATATAAATTTTTAGAATAAATATCATATAGAGATAAAAATTTTTAATAATAGGAAGTAAAATACTAGAAGCTCTCAACTCTGTTAGGTAATTATTTCTATTGATGTAATATGTAGGTAGCTTATTGAATCAAATTTCCAAAGATTATTTAAATGGAACTTTAATCATTTAAAATTTATGTTATTAATTTGATTTTTAAAAAGTAATAAGAGTTCTCAATAGAAGTAGGAGAAAAAACTAAATGAATAAGTTTAATAAATGAAAAAAAATATTTAAAATAAATAAATATAAATTTTAATCAGAAAAATAAATACTTTTTACACCTTTCTATCGATTTATGCTCATTATTCGTTACATACGGCTTTTCTTTACGAGGAAGACAATAAGAGACACCACAAACACGAAATTATACCCCCTAATTGATCTAACTTCAATATGAAAGATTTCAATTTGCTTATGGTAATAGATTCAAATTTTCTGAGAAAGTCATTAGAGAATGTCATCTATTAAATGCGATGGAATGGAATATTTTTAATTATGTGTTTGAAAAACAACCCTTCTGACATATAATTAAAAATATTCAATTCTATCGGATTTAATAGATGATACTCTTTAATGATTTTCTCAGATCTAACTTCAATAATGAAAGAGTAAAAGGAAGGTTTTCGTAAATGAGACTGATTAAATTGAAATCGCGAATAAGTCAGCATAAATAGAGACAATATTACTACGTTTAAAAAAACTCTCGAATAAACAGTATTGCGTAAATCGAGTGACTGTTGTAATTGAAAGTCAAGAATTTACAATACGAAAAAATCTCTATTTTTGAATGCAAAAAATTTTATTAATAATAATAACTTTATTTCTTATGACATTTTTAAAATTTATTATCCATTTCTACTCGAAATTTGCTTCAAAATGCGTGTTATTATTTACTGTATTGAATTATTGACTTAAAATTGTATTTATTCTGCATCGCAGTTAATTTTAATTGAAATAAGAACAAAATTGAAGAATTAATATTTCAGCATAAGATAGATTTTGGTGAGACGAAGTAGTCAAAGTCAATCAAAACGTAAATAATAATAATAATAAGAAAGAAAATATTTTTTCTTACAGTAGAGTTTAAGATAAAGAATAATAAAGAATAAATCAATCAATCAAAGAGCTGATTCCAATATCACTTTTAAACAAACTCTCATTTCGCCTCACCAAATTTATCTCTCGAGACACCTAAGACACCTAGGTGTATACTTCGGATGTTAAGTTATTATCAGTAGAAAAATTCGTCTGAAATTTCCTAAATTAGACATTTTTAACGAGATACACCTTGTTCTAACCCAAATTCTGGAAGTGTTTTTAAGTGTAGAGGTTATTTATTCTTAATGTATAGTTTCTAGTTTTTTGGATATTTTTCTACTGGTATAATAACATTTTTTCATGATTTAAAACATTACATTTTTAATTTTAAAATGTTTAAAATACTTTAATAATAATTAAAATATAAAATTTCCATACCTTCCGCTACCGATTGCTGGTAGTGCAAGAGATTTTAAATTTTTCTGATCAGCAAGAGCTAAACAATTTTTGATGGAGCGCTCTAATTTATCAGCCGGATCTGAATCATTTGATGTTGGTCCATTAACATGAATGACCCATTTAACTGATAAATTATGTGCTGGACAAATAGCAGCTGAAAAAAATATATCGTATCAGATTACCTATTTTTATCTTATATTTGAATTCATTAAAATAGTTTACCTGAATTTATATCTAGTGGACCATGTTTATTCTTTAATTCTTGCATTTCCTAAAAACAAAAATTAGAAGGATGATTATTATGATACTAAAATTTTATAAAATTAGAACACAATAAAGGTTCTATTTCTTGTCAATTAAGATTTAGGGACTATAGATAGATTAAAACAAAACAAAAAACGATGAATTAATTAAAAGTATGTTATTTTTTGTTTTTATGAAAAACTTTGTTTTATTTCTTATTCAGTATAAAAAATTAATTCTAAATTCTAAACTAAATTTTAGATATAATAAGTAGTGATATCAATATCATTAGATGTAGATGTGAAAAAAACAAAAAAACAAAAAGAATATATTTTAGAAAAGACCAAGAAAGAACACCATGGCTCTACAATTTTTAGATTCTGGAAAAAAAAAGTAAATAAACGCTTTTATGAGACTTTGAAATTTGCGTCCAGAAAAGGGGCTGAAACAGTGAGTGTGAATGCAACGGCAGACTTTTATATATCATGATAAAAGGCTCATGTTCAAGAATATGCGGAAAATGATTATTAAATTAAATTAAAGATTAAAGAAAAAATTGTATTAGAGACAAAATTCGAATCCAGGACCTGTGAATGATCGTGCAATGGTCTCTAAGAGTAAGCCTCTTAACCATTGATAAATGATTTGATCAATTATTATAGATCATTTGATTTTGATTAAAAACAAATGTCTTCTTCACGTCAAAAATAAGTTAGACGATTGAAGTTTGATAGAAAACAAAAATGTATTATATTTTAAAATAAAGGGTACCAATGGCTTCCAAAGGGCATTTGTTAGTCGTGGGCCCTTGAGAAAAATAAAGGCACACTCATTGACATTTTTTAATGATTTATCATCAATCAATATCAATAGCTAAATTAGAATATAAAAATTATTTTATGAGTTTTCTATCGATAACTATTCACATTATATAATATGAAACGAGGAAAGTGGGAGAGTTCTTTGTTTTCATTACATCAAAAATTATTGTCGGGGCTATCCGTTTATCATACGTAGCCTTTCATAATATGAAAAAGTAAAATCCAATTCTCAACTAGAGCAATAGTTTAGCTTTGAAACTTTTTACATTAGCGGGGCATTAAAAAATATTTGAAAAAGGTCCTTATCACATTAGATTCTAAATAAAAAAAAAATATACTACTTAATTTAAAACTGAATTAATTTTTAATTCTAGAGATTTTTTCTGACTGACTAAGTCAAAAAGTCTGCAAAGTATTATTGAGAAAATCCATAGAAGATTACTTGATTCTTTTTGACTTTCGAATTTCCTAATGAAGATTATTCTAGCCTACTGTCTCCATTCATATTCTTTAAGAATAACGTATAATAGCGACGTCGCAACAGAAAACAATGCGTTTAATGATATACTGTACAACCGAAATTATTATTAAAGGATTAGCGGACTGGCAGATTTAGGCAGTCCTGGAATATTTTAACGGATCTGCCCGAATAATTTAATTTTTAGGTAAAGAAATGAGTATCTATTTGAGAAAGAAAGATTGAATTTTTTCCCAAAATCAACTTGTGATATACAATCAATTAATTTTACTAACATGAATTTAGGTCATTTATCAAAGAAAGGTTCGACTCCCGAGGGGACAAGACCCTCCTACATGTAATATAAACATATCTATTAAAATCTTTGATAAATGACCTAAATTCATCTCCGTAAAATTAATTTTTAGGGTTGGGATCACTCGTGAGCAAAAGATTACTCATACCGGTCCACCGAGGAACCTCCTTCCGGCCTACTTCGCCACTTCATTAAAGGCTTGTAACGGATATACCATACCATACATAAAATACACCTCATATAAGTTCAACGTAGAGACTGAAAATGAAACCTCCAGTGTTTCTACACACGTTTCTTTGAAAATCAAATAGTTTAGTTGATTTTTAAGCAAATCAGCTTTAAATGAAATCACGCACACCTTTTTTTTAATTATGTTGTAAAATAATTACAACTCCTAAGAATAGAAAAAGTTCAATATAATGGTATATATACCTACATATTGAGTATCAACTCAGTTTTTAAAACACCCCTAAAATCTTGATCTTCTAATTTAACTATAGTTAGATAATTTGCTAATGAGACAAAATAATATTTTTACCTGCATGAATTCCTTATCTCCTCGCTTTTCAAGCGATTGTCCAACTTCTCCCATCATTCCAAATGAAGAATTAGTAGGATGAACTAGAGCATCAGCAACCAGAGCTGTAATATCTCCTTGCAAAACGGAAAGCTAAAGAATAAAAAAATATACTCAATAAACCATAGAAGCAAATATATAAATAATAGTATATATATACGTATATGGTATATCAATCATCTTACTAAAGTTTTCCTTTTTTTTTTAAGAGTATTAGGTAAAATTTAAAAAGAAATAGTTTTATGCTTCTATGATCAAATATTTTAAAAACAAACAAATAAACGAAAAATCATGATTTAGGTAGGAATAGTTAAGAAGTTTAAATCACATGAAATTAGATTTTAGAAAATAGATTATCTATAACGGGAATGATCAATTTAAATAAATATTTATTTGCAATTTTCTCTTATCATAATCCATATAATTATTAAGTTTTTAAATTATAAAATATTCTAATAAATACCTTTTGACCCATAAACAATTTTTTTTCAAAATGCATACTGGGAGACACCGATGTTGTGGAAATAGCTTTGGGCTTTGCTTTGGTCACTTTTCCTGTAAATAATATTATTTAATCAGAAAAAAAATCAAAAAATGAATTTGATACATTTTATAGTTAAAAAAATTCTTTCTAATCTTGGTATCTAGAAAGTGGATCTTTTTCAGTTTATAGTTATTAATATTTTTCATTTAATTTTAAACTTTAATAAATATATTTTAGGCTCATTAATTAATTTTGATATCAAATAATTAATAAGTCTATTCTGAAAAGTAATATAAGCGCTCCACCGGTGGTGTAATAATTAAATGAAAACAAAAAGATAATGGGAGTAAAAAGTGAAAACTTTTTCAAGACTCGGTATCCACAAATTTTAGAGATTTGGTAATTTTTTCCAGGGAACTATTCAAGCTAGAAAGTTAAAGCTTGGCACAAAGGTGTACTTTGAGACAAATTTCAGTTCATTTGTTAAAACCGTTCGATAGCTATTCATTTGAAAATATAAGTTTTTTCTGATTTTTATCTGCATTAAGTTGTGAACCTTGAATGCCAAGAATTTAATTTCTATTATTTTACGTTCTTGAGTTATCGTGATATCGGGTTCCAGTCACATCCACAGAGAGAAAAAATATCATGCTTCAAGATAATTTTTCTCAACATTTCAGACTTTTTTAAACTAGATAAGCAAATAAATAAAAAAAAAGAATGAATTCCATACTTTTGCCGTTCAGCAAGAGCAGCCTGAACGTACCCGGTAATGTATTTATTTATATAAGACACCAGAGATGCTTTTCTACAGGTACCTATGGACCCTCGAGCAGGATCTGGCCTACCAAAGTTTCTCCTAAATAAAGAGATTTTTGTTTTGTAGAGATCATTTTGTTCCCTTGATTATTATTTACTTAATTCTTTGATATTATATTTGTATATAACCGTCTAAATAATAAGCAATAGTAAGTATGTCACAAAAAACATTTTTACCTAAGGAAGTTATTTATTTGAAAAATTTAATAAATCGGCTAACTGCGAATCAGATCTCATACCAAGGAGTCCCGACCCTACGTTAGAACTGCTAAAATATAATAGTTCACATTTCAAATTAGTTCTTATTTGCTATCGATAAGGATGAAATGAGTGAATTCATAGAATTTTCTCATATTTTTAAATTAAGCTGTTTCTAAACGCCAACAGTTACAAAAATCACCCCCAAAAAGGCCATTTTGGACCTCTCTCATACCATCCTTCGAAATAAAAAAACTAAACCTAATTCTTCTTAAAGAGATCTTTACAGTTAAACCTCATACTAAATGATAAAAAAATATATTTGATATATTTTTATATTTTTGATCCTAAAATTCGTCCTTTCCCAAAATAATCATTCGATTAAAATTTAAATAAGATCTTTGATTTGAGGGAATGGGAATCATTATATTTTCTAAATTTCAAGTTTTTATTCTATTTAATTTTCGAGAAACATTTTTTTTTTTTTTTAATGCAATCGAATGCAAGAAGGGGTGCACCTGTAAAGATGCAGCCCCTATGGATCTCGAAAGACCCTTGCATTACCGAAGAGAAGGGAAAGTTGATTAAGTGAGAGGGTGTAGACGTAGGTGTCTATGCACTCGAGTTTTGAAGGTTTGAAGATTAAAGTGCTGGGAAAGATGGAGGCTGGAAGAGAGTTCCAGTTCCTTGAAGTCATGGGGATATATGTATTGGCGAATGAAGTGTTCCGGCACTTTTCTAATTTGACCGCGAAAGAGTGTTGGGAGTCGGCAAAACGCGTGCTACGTGCAAAGCATGCTTTGGGGGGAATTATTGATTTTATCTCATCAGAGCACCTGCAAACAAGGGTCTAACAGACGAACAGACAAACATACATTTTTTAGATACTAATAGGGTCCCTTTTATTCTTTTTAAAGGGAACCCTAACAAGTAAAAGTTTAAGAAGAAAAACTTTCGAGGCCCACTGATAACACGCTGTGGACAAAACGCAGAAATCCTGGGTGCATTCGGTTCCCACTGAGACACCGAGAGCACAGTCTCAATATTTTAAAAAATAATTCATAATAACTAGTAAAACTAACAATTGATATGAATTATCCAAGAGTTAATTTATACTGCATTTCAATCACTATAATCATTGTCAATTAAGTAATTACCTTTATTCTATTGCTTGAGGGTTAAACATTCACAAATTATAGTCCTAGAAAAATTCTTCTACCCTCTAAGCCTTTCGGCAATCACTAGAGTCTTACAGGACATATGGAATGCGTATAAGAGAGGATAAAAAATGTTTGAGGGCTTTTGCGCACTCTTATAATTATGACAAGGATAAACCAACTTTAGAAAATTGTTTAAATAGAAAAAAAAATTGATTGATACCTGGTGATGGCGGAGGGATCTTTTTCTTAAGTGGAACTGTCACGGGGGCTTTTTTAGGTGGTACGACCACCATTACAGGAGAGGGAGGAGACATTGTTTTCATGACTCTTTTTTTAGCCAACAGCTCTGGATGAATTTTAGGCAAAACTCCGCCTGAAGCGATGGTTACATTTTTAAGTAGCTAAAAACAGAAATAAATGTACATTAATATATCAAAGTATTGAATAAATAATTTGTTAATTGAACGGAACTCCACCTTGTTTATTATTTGAATTCTTAAATAGTTTGTTAATGAACATGATATCATTTAAAATAATAAAAAATACATTCCATCTGATAATGCATTATATTTATTTATTTATCGTATATTAATCATGATATATTGGAAAAACAAAATCGGTTGATACAGTAAATTAACTGATTTCCAAAACACACCAATTCTCGCTTAATTCAGACTTTTAGCAATACATGTTGGTAAATATATTGATATTTTCGGATTCTTATCACCCCACTCGGGTAAATAATAAGGATACCCCTAAATCTAGAATTTACTAAATTTCGGACTTTTAAATTATTTTTCGACAAGAAGAAAGACACATTTAGTTGAAAAAAAAAAATTGTTTTGGCGAGAGTAGCAGTGTAGTTGATTCATAAAGAGATATATTTGCATCAAGCAGAGGACAACATCATTGATTTCTCTTGATAGAAAGATACATTCTTTGATTTTATTCTTATAAAATAATATAGTAATTATAAAAAATTATCAAATCCCCCTTTTCGCTCTTTTGTGGTGGAATCTAGCAAAAGCTCCTCTTGTAATCTGTTAGTGGCCTGAAAATAATATACTTTGTAAAGTTTTCAAGTCGAAAAAATGGAGAGAGATTGGATGAAATTCGCCTTTTATACATATAAACATAAATCTATAAATATCATGGCTCTGATGAAATTCGAACAAGTGCGTGTCGAGACAAGCATTAAAGTAGATTTCATAGTTACCTACATGTCTATTTATATTTATTTATTTTCATATTACTTATTAAAAATCTAGGCCATTTGACCAAACTCAACCAAATTTTGTATACATAATCAGTAGGACCCCAGAAGTCTAAAAATGCAAAAACTAACAGCCCAAATGGGGGGGGGGAGTGCAGGATCAAAAAATTAAAATCTTGGCCATTTACCAAACTCAACCAAATTTTGTATCTATAATCAGTGGGACCCCAGTAGACTAAAACTGCAAAAACTAACCGCCCAAAGGGGGGGGTGCAGGGTCAAAAAATTAATATCTAGGCCATTCGACCAAACTCAACCAAATTTTGTATACATAATCAGTGGGACCCCAGAAGACTAAAAATGCAAAAACTAACCGCCCAAAATGGGGGGGGGGGGTGCAGGGTCAAAAATTAAAATCTTGACCATTTACCAAACTCAACCAAATTTTGTATCTATAATCAGTGGGACCCCAGTAGACTAAAACTGCAAAAACTAACCGCCCAAAATGGGGGGGGGGGTGCAGGGTCAAAAAATTAATATCTACGCCATTCGACCAAACTCAACCAAATTTTGTATACATAATCAGTGGGACCCCAAAAGACTAAAAATGCAAAAACTAACCGCCCAAAATGGGGGGGGGTGAGGATCAAAAAATTAAAAACTTGGCCATTTACTAAACTCAACCAAATTTTGTATACACAATCAGTGGGACTCCAGAAGACTAAAAATGCAAAATCTAACCTCCTAAAATGGGGGGAGGGGGGGTCCAGGGTCAAAAAATTAAAATCTTGGCCATTTACCAAACTAAACCAAATTTTGTATACATAATCAGAGGACCCCCAGGAGTCTAAAAATGCAAAAACTAACCCCCTCCCCTACATGATTATAAATAATTTTATTAAATATTAAATATAAGTGAGGGGCCAGGTTGTATGGCAAAGTCAAGTGGATGGCCACATCAGAACACGTCAGCTTATTTAAAATGAATATTATTTAACAGAACTCATTAGTTTAAAATTGTGAGCTATATTTTCTATATCTGTTCTAAATAATGTAAAAGATGATATATATATAGAACTATTATTCTTAAGCGCATTCAATGAGGTTAAAGTAAAAATTGATACCATTAGGAATTAACATAAATAATATTTAGGACGCTAGAAAGAGTACTGACTTGCAATAATAAAAAATAGAAATTACCGAATATAAAAAAAAGGATGGAGTCCATAACTTAAAATACGGGAACTGCGAGGCGATTTAGGTTGGGTAAATCGAGAGAAATTTAAAAATTTGAGTAATCGAACATTTTCACGATTTTAAAAAGAGAAAGAAAAGAGAATTTTCCAGCTGAATATCTGAATCTAAAAAAACACTAATTTTCAAATGCCCCAGGTATCAAATTAATAAAAGCGGAACTCGATCTAAAATTAATAAGAGAAAATGAATCTTTAGAAATCTTAAAAAATTAAAATACAAATTACAATATTAATGTTTTAAAAGTCATATTCTAAGGCAAAAACTAGATAGGGTGCGAGACATTATTTCCATCGGCATTTTCTATAAAATATATGGTGATACGTCTCAAAAAATATATTTTTAGATTTCTCTTTGAGCCACTCCTGAAACATTACTGAATAGTGACTTCAGAATCAAAGTTGAAAGGTTGTGGTTTCTTGCGTAAATAAATTATTTTTAAACCTAGGTAAAATTTTATATTTATCTATTATCTAACGATTCGTGGTGACATTCGTCCTTTTATATTAGGTTCTTTTAAAAATTTAATTTTTATATGAATATTCCAATTAAATATGATTATAATAAGGTAATGAAATACATTTCTTACAGTGGCGGTTGGCGACTTGCGGCCAGGGGTTGGTCCAAAAAAGTACCCTTCATTTTTTTTTTTTATTTTTATTGCAAATTTCATTGAATACAACATCATTTTCGTTATTTTTCAAATTTAACATTAGATTTTTAAAAAATATAATTTGGGACCTTCGCCCCAAACCGATACTGCTTTGTGTGAGTGAGGATAGGAGTCAGAAATTAAATCTTGTGACATCAACTCCACAGTACCTGGGATGGAAATCGACAATCTTCCACAATGAATTAACCTGTCTTGTAAGAAAATATTAAATTTCTCCTAATTCTATTGTTATAAGAAAGCTAGGGCTCTTAGTTATTAGATCTGAATCTTATTTATTGAAAGTTCTTAGAAATGGATTAGTCCAAATATTCTCAAATCATCTTTATTTATTCCTTTTTTTATTATTTCTATTTTAATAGTTGCTCAGCGAGAACAATTTTTATTCGACTAGAACTCGTCTGGACTTGTCTTTGAAATGCTTGAACTGGAAGATATAGCAGGCAGGGACTCCCAACCTTCTATCGGCACCCTTTTCGGAAAATCATTCATTTTAATTGCCCCTTGAAAGTATGCAACAATTTCATTTCATTTCGAGAATCAATATACTTTTCAAAACAAAAAACGTTTTTTATAGAAATATTTGAAATAACAAAAAAAAAATTGAAAATGAATTCTTACAAGTATTTTGTTATGAAATTATGAAGCGCTTACCTGATGTAATTCTTCATCATTCGCGATTGCTAGCAGGATATGTCTGGGAGTGATTCGACCTTTTCGGTTGTCTCTTGCAGCATTTCCAGCTAACTCTAGAACTTCCGCTGAAATAAGAAACAGCCTTTCAGATAAATTATTGTTAAAAAATGGTCATTTGATTAACAGATTTAATGTCATGTAATTGTCTTTCAACTAATATTTTTATAAATAATTAAAGTTGTTTGTGTGTTTCTTTGCTATATACTCCTTGGCCTTCTGATTTGTCTGGACCAAATAATACCCAGTTACTCTTTGAAAAACGACTGGAAATAATGAGGCAAAATTCTAAATATAAAACTGTTGGGGCAGTGAGTTAAAGTTACATTTTTATGAACAAAGGGACTATTAGTATAGCCAATTCTCAAAAATGGTAAATCTCAAGTAAATGAAGTTTTAAATTCAAGTTTGGGATCAACTTTAAAATACATTGCGTCAAGTTTTGGTTCAAGTCATACTTCCGGACCGCAAAATATGGTATATGAGTTTTGGCCAATGTATTAAATCTCAGAATATAAATATCAAGAAAACTAAAATTAGATAAGTATATAAGAAGTTTTTAAAAATGGTGTATTCAGTAGTTGTCCGAAATTAATGTGGGTGTAATAATAAAATTACTTGATATTGATTTTTAAACGTTTAATTGAACTATAGTTGTAATGATTTTTAATGGAAATTTAAAGGAAAAAGTTTAAACATTACCAAATTAAATTTGAAATAAGATGTTGTAATTATACATGCTATAGGTTTAATTATTATTATTCTTTTTGGCCAATAAAAGAATAATGTTGTCATGGAGAAACGCCTTGTCGGCTCATTCGGTTAGTTATTTATTAAATTGATGATTCATTATATTAATTTAACTGTTTAATCCGGTCTCTATTTTCAAACAGACCAAACAAGATCTCTCGCACAGACTATGAATTCCAAAAACACTCTCTGTCACCAATAAATCGATGTTTTGCAAACAAAAAAGCTTTATTATCTTTTGCGATTCGTTTCCAAAAATAAAATGGCGTCTTTTCAATTTTTTTTTTTTTGTTTAAAATTTTTGATCTATCTTCTATACTTGTTATGGGCACTCTTGCACTCTGGAGGCCGATTTTAATGCTTAAGGCTGTGTATAATAAAGTAAAACACGAGTTTTATTTAATTATGGCATTAATAATTGATTAGTTAACATATATTTCACGAATGTTTCGTCATAGTAGTTTAAGTTAATTTAATTTTTTTTAATTAAAAATCTCTATCTCTAACACATCGGACTCAGTAGTTAACTATTTTTCCTGTTTTATTTGGAATTCTTAACTATCAACAATTTAACTTTTAGCTTCTATAATTCCCTCCTAAAGCCTGTTTTCCAAGTAGCACGTGTTTTGCCGATTCTCAACACTCTTTTGCGGTTAATTTGTAAAAAGTGCCGGTCCACATGACTTAGAGGAACTCTCTCCCGGTCTCCGTATTTCCCGACATTTATAACCTTCAAACCTTCAAAACCCAGGTACACAAACACTAACGCCTCCACTCTTTCTCTTGATCAATTTCTCCTTCTCTTCGGTAATGCAGGGGTGTTTTGAGATTCGTAGGGATTGCATCTTCCTGGTTGTCTTGCATTCGATTACATTAAAAAAAATCAATTCAGGAATAGTCATTCCATTGCCATTAGATTTTTAAATTTTTTACAAAATAATTCAATTTAAAATATATGGTCTGATTGTATGCTTAGATTTAGAATCACTTGTCAGCAAAAAATTTTAATGATAAAGTTACAATCTTGGTAAAAAATTGATATGCATGAAATAACTAAATATTAGACCGGTTCGCTTTGAAGGACAAGCGTATTTGACACTCGGGTTCAATTTCCGAGAAAGCGAAATCAACCCTTCTGACGTACCTATAATAATATAATAATATATGACAACACCCTACATAACGCCCCTGCATCGCATAAAAACCGTGCAGACATTGCCTCCTCAATTAATTTAGACTTATGCAAACTTAAAAACTGGGGATCCCAAAACTTAGTTAACTTCAATGCATGGAAAACTCAGTGTTGCCTTATTTCTAGGCCCGTCGACAGAAACCTCCCAAACATATCATTCGACTCAAACTCACTAGAATTCAGGGATAAAATTTCAATGCTAGGCGTAACTCTAGGGTTTGACCTTTCATGGAATGACCATATCTCAACCACTGCTAAAGCTGCAGCGCGCAAGCTTGGTCTCCTATTTAGGTCTAGACGCTGTTATCCTCCCAGTCAACTTCTTATACTGTATAAGGCTCAAATTCGTCCCTGTCTCGAATATGGCTCTCATCTGTGGAGGGGAGCCTCCAAGCATTCTCTTGCTACACTGGATGCAATTCAGAAGCGAGCAATTAAACTAATAGGAGACCCGGCTCTAACCAACTCACTCGACTCCCTGGCTCATCGAAGAACCGTTTCTGCCCTTTCCCTGTACTACAGATATTATCACGGTGTCTGTTCAGTCGAGCTGAAATCAATTAATGCCCTCTTTGCGAGAAACACGCGGTTTTCAAACGCTCAGCACCCTTCGCTGTCAAATTGATTAAAAGTCGAACAAGCGCTTTCGCCAACTCTTTAGTCCCTATGACCTCCAGAGACTGGAACTCGCTCCCTGCCACCATCTCTCCCGCGACTTATAACCTTCAGCTATTTAAGACCCATATCCACAGATACCTTCGACCCATAAAATTCTTTCTTCTTTTCACGATGGCGGGGCCAACCCAGGCCTTTAGGGGTTGCACCTTTTTGGTGTAACTCCTTCTCTCATCATTATCATAAAAAAAAGAAAAACACAAAAAATAGAAATTAAAACTTAAAATCTGAATATTAATTGGTTGATATTGAAATGAAGTTATAAGACTTAAAGTAAATATTTCAAAACTAAAGGCTGAATTCTATCCTTAAATAATCTTCTAAATTATTCGACCTCATATTTTAAATATGGTATATAAAATTATAATTTATAGATAAAAAAATAGCTTCTCTATTTACCTATATATCGAACTCTTAAATTCACCAAACAATTCAATAAATTAATTCTATTGATTACTTAATTATATTAAATAAAATGACAACCCCTTATGAGTCATTTTCCTTATTGAAAGAACTAAAGGACGGCGTTTTTTTCATGTCATTTTTCTAGGCCCAAGTTTTTATAAAAATAATTTTTTCACAAAAAAGATAGCTAATGTTCTAATAGTAGATAATAACTTGATTTCAAATATAAAGAAATAACTAAATTAATTAGGACATGAATTCTGGGAGCCCCATGTGATCGAAAAAGTGGTCTCGTGTCAAATCAATCATTAGTTTTATTGCCGATCTGTGAAGGTTTTGAGTTATAAAGCTGAAAAATGTGCAGCTTATTAATAAAAACTTGTGGGACAAATTTCAGAACATTCGCTACAACCGTTCGAACAAAGATTCGATTTTTCCTGATTATTTACATTTTTTTACTTTACCATACAGGGTATGGTCAAGTATTGTAATCGTGCATGAAAAAAGTGTTTTTTTCCTTCTTTTTTTCGAAATATCTAAAAAACGGCTGAAACTATTTTGATTAAAAAATTTGATCGAAACCATGGCATTTCGCTCTACAAAAAAACTCTAATAAGTGAACATCGAAAAAATTATATTTTTCGAGATAATAATTGTTTTGTCAAAATGTCTGTTAGTTAGTCTGTCTGGTTGTCCGTTAGTCTGTGCGTTACCAAATTTTTGTGGACGAGCTAGCTCAAAAACTGGGGTGAATATCGAAACCAAATTTCACACGTAGTTTTGGTCCATTGAGATTAAGAGCTGATTAGATTTTGGTGCATACCGACCCAAAATTAAGGGGGAGGGTGAGGGGGGGGGGGGGTTAAAAATTAAAAATCTAGGCCGTTTGAGCAAACTCAACCAAATTTTGTATACATAATCAGTGGACCCCCAGAAGTCTAAAAATGCAAAAACTAACCTGCCTAAATGGGGGTTGGGGTGTAGGGTCAAAAAATGAAAATCTTGGCCACCTACCAAACTCAACCAAATTTTGTATACATAATCAGTGGGACCTCAGAAGTATAAAAATGAAAAAACTAACCCCCCTACATGATTATAAATAATTTTAGGGGCCAGGTTGTATGGTAAAGTTAAGTGGATGGCCACATCAGAACACGTCAGCTTATTTACCCGAAAGTTTGAATCTAGAGAGCTTGATTGATTGTTTTCAATAAATGAATGATCTTTCTACAAGCTTTTGTTCTAGTGTTATAGTAGATATCGTAATCTAGTCCGACAGAAATAACAAAAAATTTAATATGATTTTTCTTCTCATTTGAAATATTTCTAAATATGAGTATGTAAAAAAAATATGAATATTTTTGGTAAAATTCACTATTCAAATCACGAATCATCCAGTGAATTTTATCGTACTCTTATATAAAATGAATTACAAGACATTCTAGGTAGGAAAAATTAAATATTTTAAATAAAACATGAAGTATAAAATACTGAAAAACATAGACTTTATATTTTTTAAATAAAATAATAAGAACTCAAAAATCAAATACAATGCACTAAAAGGTATAAAATAATTATCTAATTTAATTACAATTAAACGACGAAATATTTAAATGAAATCACTTTTTGAAGTCGGTGCCAAAAATATTCATGAATCTAACTCGACAGATCTTACTTAGTACGTTTGGCGGGTACGCTCGCTTACCTATATAGGTTGTTTAGCACCGACTTCAAAAAGTGATTTAATTTAATTATTTCGTCGTTTAGTTGTAACTAAATTAGATAATTATTTTATACCTTTTAGTGCAGTTTATTTGATTTTTGAGTTCTTATTATTTTATTTGTTGCATTTAATTTTTTTGAAGTAGGTTTTATTTTTTTTTATAAAAATTATTTTTATTTTTCTCTTTTTAGTGATGTTATTAATAGTGACTGAAGATAATACCTTGCATGCATCTTGTAAGAGAAAGCGTCGGGCGAATGAATCAGAAAATGATAATAAAATTCAATTCATAAATATAGAAATTCTCTCGAAACTTTTGCGGATTTTAAATGAATGTTTTAAGATTTTTTTTTATAAAAGATTTTATTTATTATAATTTCGATTATTTCCTCATAAGAATTGGAGATTTACGTTACATCGTCATTGATCATATATTCAGAACTTGACCAAATTAATATGGGACCACCCCTAAGGTACCCCCTTTCCAATAAAATAAGAATCATCGAAATCGGTCCACTTAGCAAAAAGTTCTCGCTGAACATTCATAAAATAAATAAATAAATAAATAGTTAGATATCTTGACTATCTTGGAGCTATACTGTTCTAAACGCAGAAAGAATCATTAAAATCGTTTCATAAACAAAGATGTTATGTCTGAACAAACATAACAAAAAAGGTCCAATACCAATGAAAAAAAAACGAGACCAATCGGAAACTATACTGAACCGGTCAACATCGGTTCACAATTGGCGAAGATATCAGGTTACATAGACAAAAAAAAATTCAGTCGAATTGAGAACCTCCTCCTTTTTTGATGTCGGTTAAAAATAATAAAATATTGAATTCATTTTCATCTATTTGTTTTAGTGAAATACTAAAAAATTGATAGATATTAATTTCAATCTGTTTTAAGTCAGTAAATTAATATACTTGAAAGAAAAATATTGAATTAAAGGTCTATAAATTAATAATTAGCTGGTCTGGGCACCAGTCTACAGCAAGCAAGATCAAATTCTCGTCACCGCACCAGATCGCAAAAAATGGCTCGCAGAATCCAAGCCGTGGGAGCCTGGTCTTATTAGATGGAAGTCTGGGGCCATGACTCTTCCGTCAGGAAGATAACGAAGAAGAAGAAATTAATAATATATATGGTATATATACATACATACGTTCAAATATTTGATTGATTTTGGACTAAATATATACGATGCCAAAGATAATATTTAACGATTAAGAGATAATTGGCTTACACTAAATATCTAATCGAATTTAAGTATTTTTTTATACATTTATGTAAATATTGAGAAAAAAATTGTGATAAGAACAAATTTTGAATTTTCTGAAACAATAGCTGCCGATACTCGAAAGGCTAGTACATGAAATTTTCGAGTTAAAACTAGTAGATGAGAGAGAGAGAATAAATGAATATATGGTACAGTCATCGATAGTTATTTGTAACACGCGCTGCAAGAAAAAACAACAACAAAATTACGAGATTCTTTGTGCAATGTAATATGTTATTCGTATTAAAGACAAATTTAATATGCATAGTACCTTTTTTTAAATCATATTTATGCAAAGTGCTATACTAAGAACAGCTCCGATAGGTCTAAATTGACTACTGCTTAGTGAAAAGAAGAAAAAGTAATTTCAAGGGATGGGTCGGATACAAAGATACAGGTTTTGATTGATTGTAGGTTATTGCTCGCAGAAAAGACGGACGAGTTAGCATTTCTAGTCTCCAGAAGTCATAAACATAAACGAAATGACACTGCATTAATTCAAATCGTATCCAATTTGAAGATGTCTTGTTTGAAAATCGTGTATTTTCGCAAATGAGAATTATGGAGGGGATTATCGCCTTTAAATCTTGAGAACAAGCACAATATGTAGTACCTGTACCTACAATAAAAAGAAACAAGGAAGAGAAGGCTCTAATATGGGCCAGAGAATCTAATAAAGAACTCGGAAAAGCCGGGTCCCCCTATTTACATTTATTCTTCTAAAAGACGGACGAGTTAGAATTTCTAGTCTCCAGAAGTCATAAAAATAAACGAGATGACACTGCATTAATTCGATTCGTATCCAATTTGAAGATGTGTTGTTTGAAAATCCTTTATTTTTTACAAATGAGAATTTAGGGGGGTCATTATAGACTTTAAATCTTGAGAGCAAGTACCTTATGTGGAACCTGTACCTACAATAAAAAGAAACAGGGCAGAGAAGGCTCTAAGATGGACCAGAGAATCTAATAAAGAACTCGGCAAAGCTGGGTCCCCCTATTTACATTTATTCTTCGGGTTCGATTTACAAAACCATGGCGTTTTGATCTATAAAAAAGTCCTAATGACTGAACATAGAAAATATTAAATTTTTCGAGATATTAATTGTTTTGTCAAAATGTCTATTAGTACGAACCAACAGACTGATTAGATTTTGGTTGAAATCCTACCTAAAATTAAAAAAAAAGGGGGGGGGGGGAGTTAAAAATTAAAATTATAAGATTTTCAAACTAAAGAACCAAGAAAATATACTATAAAATGAACCTAATAAAAAAGAGAGTTTTTATGGTATTTTTTTCGAGGGCGAAAATTGGAGAAGAGTTTAAAAAATAGAATTATCAATAAAAGTTCTAGTTCCTTTAATCGATTTGTACCAAAATTGCATATGCACCCTATGCGACCTTATGAAAATGAGTTATGTAAAAATGATAGTGTCCAAAAAGAGGGGGAGGGGTTCAAAAATAATTAAAAAAAAAAAATTTCAAACTAAAATCAAAGAAAGTTGATATTTCTAATATGTAGAATAGTCACATAATTAAAAGGAGATATTATTCATTCCTAATGGGGCCAAAATTAAGAGGAGGATGGGATCTTTCGTAAATAATTAAAAATTATTTTATTAAATATTAAATAGAAGAGTGGGGGGGGGGAATTATTATATTTTTATTACATCTTATTCTATCAGAAAATAATTTTTTGAACTTATGATCAAATCGCATTTTGTTTTACAATAAACTATCTAATCACCCCTTAAAATCATAAAAACTCAATTAGAATACCCTGTATTTATTACAAGATGGAAATTCACTGGGTGAAGTAATTTGAATATTCCATTTGTTGAGATTAAGCATGTAAAAATATAGTAAAAATAACCCCAAAAGACAAAGAAAAATATGAATTGCAAGACGCTTAAAGTGTGGATTAATTATTCTATTAATTAAAATTGATCTATATATATATAAAATTAAGGTTTTGTCTGTACATTGCTCCAAATCACGCCAAATTTTGGTTGCACGCGTTTCAAGCAAAGTTATGAACGAAAACACCCTCAACAAAATTCCTGTCTGTGTGTCTGTATGTCTGTATGTGTGTTTCCGTCGTTTCCGAAAAGTTGCTCACGATTCACGTAAAAACGGCTGAAGGGATTATTATGAAATTTCACATTTACATCAGATGTCTTCTAACTTACGTTTTTAGCTATATAACGTTTTGAAATTTTGACCCCAGAAGGGTGTTTGGGGGGGGGGGGGGCGCACGAATGAAAATTATCAAATAACTCCTAAACTATTAACCCTACGGCAAATTTAATAATTAACAAAGTTGTAGGGGATGTGATTTCTGATAACTTTTGTTTAAAAAAATTTCCCCAAAAAGAGGGGGAGTGTGAAAAAAATGTAAATTCTTGCCCTTGGAGCAAACTCAACCAAATTTTGTATACATAATCTCTAGGCCTCTAGAGAGCTAGAAATGCCAAAACTAACCACCCAAAATGGGGGGAGAGTCAAAAAATGAAAATTCTTTCTCTTGGACCAACCTCAAATTTTGTATACATAATCTATGGGTCACTAGAAGGCTAGAAATGCAAAAACTGGGTTCGGAGGGTGGGTACGGGGTGGAATGGGCGTGGGGTGAGGGAGTGAGTCGAAGTAGAGTGGGGGTGCAGGGGTGGTGCGGGAAGGAGTCCAGGGGGCTAGGTGGGGGTGTGGTTCGCAGGGTTGGAGGGCACGTGGTGGGGTCCGGGGTGGATGGGGTTTGGGGTCCGAGGTGGGTGGGGTGCGGGTGGTGGGATAGGGGCTGGGGTTGGGCATGGTGCGGGGTTGCTGGAGGGGTTTCGGGGGGGGGGAGGCTTGTGTTCGTGGGTTAGGGTGCGGATGGGTTGTGGGTTCGGCATGGTCCGGGGGTAGGGGTGAGGGTGGGGTTCGTGGGCTGGGGGTCCAGGGGGCGTGCCCTGGATAACAAGAAGGGCCACCGAAGGCGGGCCTCTGCAGCTAGTTTTTTATAAAAATATTTTTTGGTCCAATACTATGTAATAATAATTAGATAAAAAATTGATATCTAAAAATTCATGTTAAATTTATTTGCATTTATCTTTTACTGATAATTTTTAATTTTTCTTATTTTTAAATAAAAATATTCTTTTATATTTTCTGTTTTAGAGAATCGCGCCCACCTAGAGAAATGCATTCAAGATAATCAGAATTAAAAATGGCATTTTATTCATTTGTGTGGCGGAATTCGACCAGTGCAGACGAGCAAGCCATTCTTCCAATGTAAGAGCGAATCGATTAAACTCTAATTAATTTTGATACATCATTAATACATTAATTAGTATAAGTCATATTATTAATATTACGACATCATATTATACTCAAAACACCCAACTCTCAGGATGAAAATTTTATCCCTTATCGAAAATAGTTGAATAAAAAATAAAAGGGAAATCATTTGGTTAATATATCAACAAATTAGTTAATTCTAGTTCTTAATTTCCCTGTTTCTCTATCCGATCGGCTATTTGAATCCTTGATAAATAATGGATGAAATATTTAAAATAAATAAATAAATAAAAATATTTAAAATTAAAAATACTGATGATGTGTGAAGTTCATTCCTTCGAAACTATAGTCTCTAACAAATAAATTATATATTTTTACTTATATTCGATATATAATATTATATGTATATGTTTATTTGCACAAAGCAGAGAACAACCTAAATTTTAGCGACCCTAAAATGTTGCCACCCTATCGAGCCTAAGCGTAAATCCATCACTGGATATGAATAGTAGGTATATATACTATAACAGGGGTGTCCAAACTTTTGGCTTACACGGGCCACAGTTGAAGAAAAATAATTGTCTCGGACCGTGGATAAAATATTATAATTCTATTGTTATTCAAAAAAGATAGTTAATAATGTAGAAATAAGAACTTTATTATTTTTTTAACTCATAGTGAGCTTCCAATTTTTCTTTTCGTAAATTTTATACTTGAAAATAGTTTCTCGAATTTGTAAGTAAATACATACTTACATACTTACAAAAAGTGATACTATGTATTAGTATTTGTTTATATTTTTTCCTGACTAGACAATTAATATAAAATTCCAATAATATAATAATATCGACATAATTTAATAATAGTATCGTAAATTGGCTGATGAAAAAAAAAATATAATAGGACAATATTCAATTTTTCTTTCAGATCAGCATCTAATTGGTGTTCTAGAACATTCAATCAGAAAGTTTTCAATTAGAAAATGGATTCGAAAATAGACCAAAATGATGATTAAATTTTTTCGGAAATTTTGAAATTTACTTCAGATTCAAAATTTAAAATTAGCACTTTTATTTTTCGAAAATTTTTTTTTTAGATTTCTTATTTTAGAGAAAAAATTATCAGGTCAAATTGTTGCAGTATCTACATATAAATATCAATGTTTTTAAGGAATTTTATGACTTTATATTGGGCCACGGGTTTAAATCGAATGTGATTAAAGAAGGATATGAGGAATGACAATTTATTTTTTAAAACGGTCACGGATTTAATAATCCCTGATTATTCATTTTCTATTGACACGTAAGAACGTGCAAAGATCTAAAAGACAAGTCCTGACAAGTTTTAGTCCACAGGATCAATTAGCATAATTATTATTGTTCTAGAAAATACCAATTCCTTGTCTCCTTAATGTATTAGAATGATAACTATAGACTTGGTTAGTGTCGTAGCATATTATTGCTGTAATATTTTAGAAAATGAAAATATGAGAAGAAGAAGAATTTTTAAATATCGAAACGTCATTATTTTTTTATCTTATATCGTTGAGCTTATAATTTTGCTTTTAGTGAATTTTATTCTTGAAAAGAGCTTCACGTATTGTACAAATATACATTCATATTTCGAAAAAGAGAATAAAGAAGTTTATGGTTTTATGTTGGACCACACTCATTGCAGTGCTGTCCCGCGGGCCACGGGTTGGACAGCCCTGTACTAGAATATCGCCTGTAATCATCTTAAAGATAAAAAGGAGGTTGTCCTCTGCTTGATGCAAATAAAAATACACATTTACACACTATATATATATATATATATATATATATATATATATATATAAAATATAAGTATATAATTTATCATAGAGGACAACCTCGTCGTTTCTCTTTATGATTTATAATAAAAACTCTGCTACTCTCAGCAAAACAACATCTTTTCAATCGCCTGTAATTCCTATTCCACCTAAAAAGCCGTATTGACTGTTGTGGATTAATTATTGAGTTCAATGTGCTGAAGAATTTGTTCGTTTTATTTCCATTCTTATTATTTCATTAAAGCCTAAAATTTCACTACTATTAATCATTATCATATAAATGATAAGATCAAAATGACTTCACATTCCCAGACCAACAGTTAAGAATTTGATTAAAATAATAAATAAAGTTTTATTTATTTATTTAGTATCATTTTAAATTAGAAGTTGGAAGAAAAAGTGAAACCTTTTTCAAGACTCTGTGTTAGTCTCAGAAATTTATGAAAATTTATCATTTTTTTGTCAGTGACCAGCTTGATCTTGAAAGCTAAGTCTTGACTTGTAAAGTTTAACCCAAACGTCCTGTCAAATTTGAATTCATTAGCTACAACTATGCGATAATTGTCGAATGATTCAAATTTTTTCCGATTTTATTTTATTGTGGATTAAACTAATTATCATCATCATCATCATGCAATAATTCGACTTAATACTGGTGTAACGATTCATCCTTATTTCACTCTATACCTTGAGTTGAGAGGCCTCAGAGCTAACAATTACACATATAAATGGTATTATCTATTTCAATTATTAGCTCATTACTGCCCATTTCTGGAATTAACTTAGTTCCCACTGGGTTCGCTCTTTGGGTGGAACCCTCGGTCGACTTTAGTATAATTATATAATTCACTCAAAAATTTCTTTTTGCTGCAGAGAAATATCTGAATCTGAAGTTGTAAAAAAATTCATTTTCAACGATAATTATTTCTTTGGGCTCCTCCGATGGCCAAAATAATTTAATAACGGAAATTCGTAGAAAGTTATTTCTAAGGTGATAATGTTTATTTATTTATTTTCAAAATCGAAGAATTGATTAGATTTTAATCTTTCTAGCTTCAAAGTTTCTGGTTGTAAAATAGAGACAATTAGAATTTGAATTTTTATTTAGAGAACTCTTAAAGGTACTCAATAATGAGTTAAAATTGACAAACAAGCTTGTATTAATAAACTGCACCTTTTTGCTAAGTTTCAGCATTCTAAATCAAACCGTTCACTCACGAAACTTTCCAAATCCCAAAAATTTTCAAGAGTTGTAAAAGTTTTCACATTTTCCACCGTTTTTTACTTTCACATTTATATTCATAGAATATAATTGAGATTAGTTAAGCGAAGTTTATTATCGCATTCAATGGGTTTGACCGAGTTTGTATGTATAAATACACTACCTATATAAACTCTACATTCTATCCACTTCAGAGTAATTACGTCAGGAATATTTCAAACATGATTTTTCATTCAAGAATTGAAATCTCCATAAAAATGACTTAATATTTTTCTTAGACATGAGTTAAAAATAATAATAACAAAATGGAAGAAAACTAAACAGATTTATTTTAAAATAAAGTCGTTCGGAGGAGGGGGGGGGGGGTGTAGTTTACATGTTCAGGATTTTATTGGCTGAGCAGCATGTTTTCCATTAACACACCCTGAACTTCTAAACTCAATAGATCCTTTTCTTTAAAAACTTATAGACAAAGCACATAAAATAACTTGAATGTTTTAGTAGAATGCAAAAAAATATATCCTTCTCGATTCGAAACTTTTTCGTCTGAGCACAAAGCTCTAATTAAGTCATCGATTCAAATAGCTCATTACTGGCCATAAATTACTTGGTTGCAGAACAGAATGAACTACGTTTTGAAAAATAAGCATAAGTTTGATAAATGAACTTTTCATATTAATTTTTTCGACACTGATCAATGATAAGAAAGAACAACTAAAGGGAATTTATTCAATAATAAAAAAATATTTTCTTTTCAGGTGACTCGCTAATATACGGTTGAGTCATTTTGAATATCCCGTATTATTTGAGAAATTCAACTTTTTGAATGCTATCTCTAAGTTAAACATTCAAAGAGCTGAATTATAGAAATTCTAGACATTTTTTTATCTAGCTTTCTTCATTTAATAGATTCGCTTCGGATTTCTTCGGTTTCTTTCGGATAACTTTATTTACATTATGACCTAAAATTAATACAACCAAAACATTTCTGGAAAAAACAGGCCAAGTTCGAAAAAGTAGTGAAATATAGTGTGCAGCCAAGTTAAATTCGCCAAGAATAGTTAAGTTGAGAAAATAGTACTTTCAATTAAAATGCATTCTTTCCAATTTTGAATGGCAATCTAAATTTAGGGATTCTAAAATTTTAATTTAAATTATTTTCATGGCTGGTCACAAATTTAGTACCTTTACCCTAAAGGCATAATTCGTAACAGCCAAGTTTCTGAGAACAACTTAAATTAAAAATTTAGAATCCATAAATTTACATTGTCATTCAAAATGAAAAGAATCCATTTTAATTGGAAGAACTATTTTCTCATCTTATTCTTGGCGAGGACTGGCTGCGCACTAAATTTCACTACTATTTCGAACTTGGTCTGTTTGTTCACAGAATGTTTTGGGTGAAATTTCTCTTCTTTTTGTCAGCTAATATGTAGCTTTTATTTATTATTTGCAGGAAATTTTCTCTGGAGAGAGACAGACTGGTAGAACTTTTAATTGAAAGTAATGGAAGGCAGTCCAGGGGTAGTGAGGAAAGAAAAAGACAACATTTATCCAAATAAGGTGTAATTTATTGGATTCCTTCCTCCTTTCCTTACAAACCGACATTTCGGAGGATTCTTCCTCCTTCTTCATGGTTTCAAGGGGTGAAACAAATAAATTGATTCCTTCCTTATTATTATTATTATTATTATTATTATTTTATTGAGGGGGGTTAAATTACCCTACAAATTTCACACCTTCATTTTAGAGGCTAAGGGTAGTATTCGTTATTAATTTTCCCCTTTATTAATTTAATAAACCCTACAAAATTGCCAAATTTTAGGAATATAGGGTCATTACATACATATTTAAAAATGAAAATTTTCTCCACCCCTCGATTTTTGGGTTTGTATTGGAGACCATAGGCTGCAGCAGCAAAGTTTCCTAGCATTCTGGTAAGATTATTTATTTTTAGTTCAATTCACTAATTATATTATATAGGTACATTATATATATGACAGGGACGTATCTAGACTGTGCATGGGGGGCTTGGAGCCGCTTGAAATCATCTAGTTGACACTAAATGTAGGTAAATGCGGGAAAATCTGATATAATACAGGGTGGGGCATAAAGATCTACCACATTTTGAAGAGGTATAAAAAATGAAAATTTTAACTATAAATAAACTGAATAGGTATATTTTTGAAAAGAACATAATTTTTTTTTTTACTTTATCCAATGCGAAGCATGGGGAAAGTATTGTAATCGGTCTCGCGGCAAGCGCGACTTCAAAGAGTCCTCAGGTAAAGACCACGGAACCCATGGACTCAATTAAGGTCACAAATTGAAGTATTCAATTAGATTGAATTTTAGCACTTGGCGGTTTTGCCAAAAATTCCATGGGGTCTCGTCGAGAGGCCAAAAAGTGCCATTTTTTGGAAGTGGGTGGGGATGGATGGATGGATGTTATCGTTTTTTTATCGTCCACGATTTTTTCCACACCGTTGCACCGATTGAATTGAAAACCTACCAGTATTTTAACAAAATGAAGTGCTGATTAGTTTTTGGTACATACAAACATTAGTACTTTATTTCAGTACTTTTTTAGTTTTTTCAAAATATCTTGAAAATGACTTAACCAATTTTGATGAAATTTAATATCCTAATTAAGTACCTTGAGGACCACAAAAAAGGTTAAATAAAGTTCTTAGTAAAATTATATTTTAAAGTACTTTGCTCTAGAGTAATATAGTACTTTTTTTTAATTTTTTATTTTAAATTCCTTAAAATTTATTCATTTGATCGTTTTAATATAGCTCATTCAACCTAACTTAAGTAAGAATGGTTAGGCTTCTCGCTGTGAAATGCTTAAAATTTGGGAGCAAATTTTATAAGTAACCATAGCAACTGCGTTGTTTTCTTATCCGTTGCCATTGCTGAAGACATGGAGGAATCGAGTTAAAATCAAAAATAGTGATTGATTCTCATCTAGTACTTGAGGAATAACTATTCTATATTGGATTTTCGACGTTTCGGTTTTTATTGGTAACCATTGCTGAAGACAGAGGAATCGAGGTAAAATCAAAAATAGCGATTGATTCTCATCTAGTACTTGAGGAATAATCATTCTATATTGGATTTTTGACGTTTCGGTTTTTATTGGTAACCATTGCAGAAGACTTGGAGGAATTGACTTAAAATCAAAAATAGCGATTGATTCTCATCTATTACTTGAGGAATAACAATTCTACGTGAGATTGTTGACGCTTTGATTATTATTGGTAACCATTGCTGAAGACATGAAGGAATCGGCTTAAAATCAAATTATCAATTCTCATTTAACAGTCGAGGAATGACCATTCTACATTAGATTTTTCAAGCTTGAGTTGTTTACCAAAAAAGAATTTAGTCTTTTTGATTTTAAGTCGATTCTTCCACGTTTTCAGTAGAGTTTGCCATTAATAGTCAAAACATCAAAAATGGAATGCAATAAGGTTATTCCTCTAGTATTAGGTAAGAATTGATCTTTATTTTTGATTTTAAGTCGATTCCTCCATGTCCTCAGCAATGGTTACCAATAATAATCGAAGCGTCAAAAATCTAATGTAGAATGGTTATTCCTCGACTGTTAAATGAGAATTAATCGCTATTTTTGAATTTAAGTCAACATGGACTGCAAATAGCAAGTGATATCGGATTAATAATAAAGGAATAAACATATTAATATTTCAAATGAATTTGGATAAAGTTTAGCAACGATCTGTTGCAGTTTATTTAATGTGTTTTAAACTCAATCAAATTTTATATACATATTCTGTGGACCCCCAAAAGGCTAGAAATACAAAAACTAACCACCCAAAATGGGGGGAGGTCAAAAATGAAAATTCTAGCCCTTTCGACTAAACTATGTATACAAAATTTGGTTGAGTTTGGTCAAAAAGGGCTAAAATTTTCATTTTTGACCCCCCCCCCTTTTTATCTGATAATGTTTAAAACACATTAAAAAAATTATTTTATGATCTTTTCAAAAATATATTAAATTTTTTTCTAGATAAATTTTTTCATTTTTTATACCTCTTCAAAATTTGGTAGATCTTTATGCCCCACCCTGTTAACTTTGAAGATTTTCTTTAATATTAGATT
The DNA here is from genome assembly GCA_024734495.1 of Forficula auricularia. Taxonomy (NCBI): domain Eukaryota; kingdom Metazoa; phylum Arthropoda; class Insecta; order Dermaptera; family Forficulidae; genus Forficula; species Forficula auricularia. The sequence goes on along the minus strand of JALMQS010000880.1, from coordinate 165,100 downwards.
TATTTAAATATTTTTGTATTAATAAACCTAGGCAGATTATTTTTAGGCGATACTTAAATAAATTAGTATATTCAGATTATGACTTTTATTTATCCTTCCTTAATATTCAAATATATTAAAACAACTGCGAAGCCAGCCTAATCTGTTGTGGGTTTTAAAATAATTTGAATTCCTTATTTTTAATAAATTTTATTTGTCATTAACTATTAGTGGGATTTAAAATAAAAAATCACGACTGCGTTGGTCGAGGCGCAAGCCGATTACAATAAGTATAGATAATTATAAGCATTTATCAAATAATTATGTATTATGTATTGTCATGCATTGAAAATATTACCAAGAAATAATATGGGCACGAAATTTGGCGCAATTTTTTGTTATTTTTCTCAACGTTCGAGTGATTTAAGATATACAACTTTTCAAATTCATATTCAGAATTAATAAATTGAAATAGAGAATAATCATTTTCAAAATGAGAATTAAAAACTTTATTTTCGGAATACTATATAGTACAGTTAACCATAAATCACTATAGGTGTTTATTTGCTTACGTGAGAACGATCGAAGGTTAAGTTATATTGTAATATTATTTATTGTTGTTCAATAAGTATTTATAAATAATGATGTTTGTTTTAAATAATATTTAAACCTTCATTATATTCAGAATTTATATAAGAATAGCTTATAGCCTATATTCCATCGATAAAGTCACGCTCGGGCTTAGCAATAAAATTTTTTCCTACCCAAACAAGTTTTACTGAAAGGATCTATTGTACTGGGACTTTGTGTCCTTCGTTCGGAATAATAATTTTCAAATTATGAATTAATACATTCATATTAAGAATAATCGTTTTCTAATTTGAAAAAGTAACTTATTTGCAACAGTAAAACCATTAAACATCGACAATTGTAACAAGGGTTATTTTTAAAATAATTTATATCTACATTTTCTTAAAAATATATATATGGAATCGGGTGTTACAATTTATACCCAGAAAGAGCAGACTATAAAATTTAGGATTGAGTCTCGTATCGTGAAAAAAAATAAGTAGACGGATTAAGGTAGGCTTCGGTAGATGGTGGCCGAGGGGTGAATCGCGACCTAAAATCGTGTACACCTACTTCCACTTTCATTTCCAAGGAGAAGACAATAGAATACAATAGATTATCTAATGAATTCCAAATAATTCCAAAGACGGTGTACAACTAATTCCAATCGCTGTTCACCCCTCGATGGTGCCTATGGGGATTATCTTGAATTTTTATATGGAAAATTATGACGTTAAACATATTCGAGAATTAAGTGGTTTGGTACTTCTCCAATTCAAAGCTGATATGGCCATCCACATGACTTTACCATACACCTGTTCTCTCTCCTGTATTTATTATTTAATAAAATAACTTCTAATCATTTGAAAAACTCTTAATTTTGGGCCCATTAGAAATCATATATTATTATATCTCCTTTATAATTATGAGAATATTTTAATAGAAATATCAGCTTTAATATTTATCAACCTCCACCCCCCCCCTTTTTGGTGACTATTAATTTCACATAGTGAGTCATTTTCATAACGTCATATAAGTGGAATAAACGAAATTTCCAAAAGGTTTAGGATTTATATTGACGATAGTTTTTTTTAACCCCTCCAATTTTGGCCCCCGATAAAAATAATATCTCTTTTTTTTATTATTTTGATTATTTATGTCCATCGATTAAATTAATAAGTTGTTGTAGGGAAATAAGGACAATGGCGTTTGCAAATTTATTAATTTTATGCCAACATTTCGTCAACTTTGTTGACTTTCTCTTTGCATATTTGTCATTTTATAAATATGCAAAGAAGTCAATTTGTTTGAGCCCTGAGGAAGTCAACAAAGTTGACGAAACGTTGGCATAAAATAAAAAATATTTGCATAAGCTATTGTTCTTTTTTTATTATAGGTTCATTTTACAGTAAATTTAATTTTTATTGGTCATTTAGTTTGAAAATATTATCATTTTAATTTTTAACCCCCCCCCCCCTTAATTTTTGATTCGATATCAACCAAAATCTAATCAGCTCTTAACCAAAACTACAAGTGAAATTTTATTTTGATATTCACACTGGTATCTGAGCTAGAGTGTACCCAAAATTTGGTAGCGTACTAACGAACTAACAGACATTTTGACAAAATCATTAATACCTCTTAAAATACCATAGATGTTAGCCCATTAGGGCTGTTTTGTAGAGCAAAACGCCATGGTTTCGCTCAATTTTTTTTTAAACAAAATAGTTTCAGCCGTTTTTGAGATATTTCGAAAATACGAAGCAACCCCCCCCCCCAAAAAAAAAAACAACAACACTTTTTCCATGCATGATTACAATACTTGACCATACCCTATATGGTATGAGCGGCTCTACTAATTCTGTAGTACTCGCTGGCCGGATGGAAAAGTTAATGGCGGATTTGGGCCGCAGACCGTAGTTTGGGGAACCACGCTATAGTTCGATAGATTATTTATAGTTAAAAACTTGGTTTGGGAAGAGGCTTTGAATTATTAAGTTCAATCTGATGTATTTATTAATTCTTTAATTATTGCGAAAGAAAATTTACGCTAAGTTATTGGCTTTTTCTAAAACGACAGATCATTTATAAACATTTCAAATTATTTGAAATATCGAGGGGATAAGTTTTGAGGTATGAACCTGCGTCCCTACTTTCTGATAGAATGCCTCTCTGTTCACTTGGTTAGTAGTTCAGTTTTTTAATTATACTAACACCACAAGAAGATATTTAGGTGAATGGATTCACGAGTTAATTTATTAGTAAATTATCATTAATCAGTAATAACCAGAAGAACTAAATAGGAGAATAATGAAAATGTTTACATAATATTATTCTATTTTTGGTTTATTCATTTTCTCAATACTCTATGCATCATTATTCCTGATATTACTCACGTTTATTTAAAATCACATTTATGATCAGTTTTGCAATTCAAAACTTAGTTTAAATGAAACTCTTATCAAATAAAGTTAATAAAAGAGAAATTATAAATTCATTACTTAAGAGAATTTCAAATGGGATCCAATTTATATAAATACAAAAATCTTGGGATTTGAAAGAATCAAAATGAATTAGAAATTTTTTAGCGGTTTTGGAGAAAATTTAAAAAATCTTAACATCCAGTAAGCGCAGAGGCGCCGAGAGGGTGGTATGGTTGCAGCCTCTTAAGAGAGCCAGGGGCTCACCAAATAAAACGGAGAGGGTTGTTTCCTGTATGATTTTAACAAATATTTAATAAGAGGGGGGCACATATGTCCTGAATAAGCATATTGAACGAAAGCATTGCTATGGTATCTAGAGCTGATGTCAAGATTTAAGTTTCAAAATTCATTCCTCTTATATTTATTTTTCTTGTAATATCCTTACTAGGCAAACCTAGAGAGATTCATTTCTGAAAATGATATGGCTTGTTCAAAACAAGGATGATAAGCCTTAGAGAATTTCAATCGGAATCAAATTTATACCTCAATTAAGTCATTTGATCTGTAATTAACTTAAAAAATTAGACTAAATTAGATTCCCTCACTTGATTTAAACGTAGATTTACCTCTTCTATGGCTCAACATTTTTAGCAGAAATGGAAAGGCTAGACTAATAAAAGAGGTTGTGCATCGTATATATCGGGTTCAATTGTAATGCCATAATAACTACTTATAACAGAGATAGATTACATATAAATCAGGTTAAATTGTATTTCATAAATATTTCCTATAAAACAGGTTTTATGTATTTATCCCAATTTTGATTCTATAATAATTTTGTATAAAAGATATTGAGTTACTTATAAATAATTGTAATTCCATATAAAAGGGCTATTACGTATAAATCAGTTTTCATAATAATTAGGAATAGAGAATGAGTTTACGTATAGAAGTGATGTTGCATAGCAACAATGCAATAACTTAGCAACAGTACGAAGATCGATTGCTTCTCGCATAACAAGTGTCTCTACCGTTAGTTTCTATATCTCAATTAAAAACCAATTTATATATTAAAAATCAATAGCTCTTTTTGAAAAAATGGAAAAACTATTTGGACATTCTGCGATTTATATTTCTTATATCAATTTGAAGTTTCGAATTTAATTTCTCAAGAAATACCCTTTTTGAGATATTCCTACTACAGAGTAGTCAACACAAGTAGAAAGTGATACTTAAATAAATTAGTATATTCAGATTATGACTTTTATTTATCCTTCCTTAATGTTCAAATATATTAAAACAACTGCGAAGCCAGCCTAATCTGAAGTGGATTTTAAAATACTTTGAATTCCTTATTTTTAATAAATTTTATTTGTCATTAATTATTAGTGGGTTTTAAAATATAAAAATCACAACGGCGTTGGTTGACGCGCAAGCCGATTACAATAAGTATATATAATTATAAACATTTATCAAATAATTATGAATTATGTATTGTCATGCATTGAAAATATTACCAAGAATAATATGGGCACCAAATTTGGAGTAAATGATAAATTTTCTGTTATTTTTCTAAACGTTCAAGTGATTTAAGATATACAACTTTTCAAATTCAAATTCAGAATTAGTAAATTGAAATTGAGTATAATCATTTTCAAAATGAGAATTAAAAGCTTTATTTTCGGAATACTATATAGTACAGTTAACCATAAATCACTAGGTGTTTATTTGCTTACGTGAGAACGATCGCAGGTTAAGTTATATTCGAGGGCTGATCCGCGATTGGAAGTAGGTGTACACCTCTTTGGAAGTATTTTGGAAGTACTTGGAAATATTTGGAAGCACTTGGGAATCTCAGGAAGTACTTGGAAATATTTAGAAGTGCTTGGAAATATTTGGAAGTACTTGGAAATATTTGGAAGCACTTGGGAATCTCAGGAAGTACTTGGAAATATTTAAAAGTGCTTGCAAATATTTGGAAGTACTTGGAAATATTTGGAAGTACTTGGAAATATTTGGAATTACTTGGAAATATTTGGAATTACTTGGAAAATATTTGGAAGTACTTGGAAATATTTGGAAGTACAAGTGGAAGTAGGTGTACAGCATATTAGGTCGCGGTTCACCCCTCGGTTATATTGTTACATTACGCCAACACATAGTGAACCAATGCTTCAAAAGTTTTCGAGTTTCCGTGCCTTATTTATTCTTACTTGTCGTTGACAAAGAGTAATAAGTCAATTTGTAGTATTTTGAAGTAGTTTTTTCATAATTTTAAATTGAGTTGACACCTACAAAAATAATTTAAAGCGAAATATCTAGATGAAAAAAAATTAGCCTATTTTTTATACTGCACAAAATATTCAACCATCTCTTAAAATCATAATTTTTGGTTTCGAAGAAAATGAATATAACTTGTAAATGTCAAGTTTGTATCTTATTTAGTTAACGAGTTGCAATACTTTGTCTGACAGACGGACAGACATTGTACCGACCCTAATAGGGTCCTGTGTTACTTTGAAAATGATTACTAAAAACAAAACCAATTTCTGAAAATGGACTTGGATTCAAGGTAATTCAAAATGAGTATTTTTTTTCTTTTTTGGGAATTTTTAATGACTATCTTAATTCTACTTAACATTTAACTAAAATTATATGTAAGTGTAAATAAAAAATCAGTGGGAAAATTATGTTTTTAAAAGTGAATTAACTAAATAAATGGTGCAATTGAAAATATTTTATTTGCCGATAGTAGCAGAGTTGTTGATTCATAAAATAAAATCAATGAGATTGTCCTCTGCTTAATGAAAATAAACATATAGGTACTTATATATACCTATAACGAATATAAATATATATTTGTTAGAAACCATAGTTTCGAAGGTTTGATCTTTATCAGCAGTCTTTTTAATTAGAAATATTCTGTTATTTCTCATGGGTTGAAATACAAGATTGAATTTAGGTAAATTTGTTTTTTAGTAAGCTAGTCACTCAACAAACAAATGTGAACCCATGAGAAATAACAGATAGATAATTCTAATTAAAAAGACTGATGATGAAACGTTCGAAACCATGGTCTATAATCATATTTATATTCTTTATAAATCGTCGCCTTAGAGTGTAAACCTTCTAAATCTATTTTTTATCATATATGAGATATTAGCAGTACAACAGGTTCATCTACTCATAAAAAGACAGATTTTCAGAAATGACTTGAAATTTTAATTAAATCTGACACATTTGCGAAATTCACAGAGAGTTTACCGAGTCTTGAAAAAGTATTCACTTTTTCTTCCACTCTTTTTATTATGAGTACTAATTCAGTTATTTTAGCAAAAGATTTAGAGTGTAAACCTGCTAAATTCATTTTTTATCATATATGACAAATTAATACCGTTTAAAAAAAAGAGATGCAGCATCCTCCAAGTAAAACTGGTAATTAAAATTACGATCACCAGAAGTAGAAAAAAATGTGAAAAATAGTTTTTTTCTATAAGAACAATATTAAAATTTGTTTGTTTTTTCTCTACTTTCTCTACCCTGTAAAATTTTCTTATTGTGAGTTAGCAGGTTTACACTCTAAGGCGACGATATATGTACATATATGTTTATTTACATTAAGCAGTGGGCAACCTCATTGGTTTCTCTTTATGAAAAAAATGATTTCCAGTTTTTTCTGATTAAAATTGAGATTGACTTATAGAAATTAATGTTTATTTATGAATTAGAGAAAGTTATATAATAAAAATGTTTTTGGTCAGAGACTATTGATATCAATTTAAATAATGACAGTACAGTGTGGGAGGGTCCGTGGGGTGCACACAACATGTGCAAGGGGCTGGAAACCTAGTTACACCTAAAGCCGCGAGATGGCTGCCGATTAATACTTTATTAACTCCGCCGGGATGGTGTTTTTCATTTTTTTTTTACACGTGGTCTATTTTAGAAATATTCCCTTAGGAGTGCTGGTAATTATCTCAGAGCCTACCTGTCAGGTACTCGATGACGGCAGCCATGTAAACCGGGGAGCCGACTCCGATGCGATGTTTTCTCGCACCCTGTTTCAAGTACCTGTGCATGCGACCCACCGGGAACGTGACATTGGCCCGTTGAGACTTGCTACTTGGTTTGACCTTCTTGCGCGTGGTCGCGACGCCTCGTGCCGTCGACATCGTTCCCTCCAACAGATGAACTCCCTATTAGCGGATTCGGAATCGGAAGTGCGGTCACCCTAGCAGAATCAGCATGTAGTCGTCTCCCTCGAACTTGGGCTTAATCGCCTTCAGTGCTGCTCAGTTTGACAGGAGCACCGCTCGATAGCCCCCACCAACTGGCATCCTACTATATTCTACTGATATTATATAAGGCACGCAGAATACGCAGACGCGGGTCGAGATGGCGACACCGACAACGCTATTCCTACTTGTTCGCGATTTCAAGTCTCTTCTTGTTTAGTAAAAATACTTATCAAGAGAAATTAATGAAGTTGTCCTCTGATTGATGCAAATAAACATTTACATATATATATACCAAATATAAATAGTTTTTTGTTAAACCTCCTGATGAAAGGTTCATAGCCCGAAATATGTATAGAGATAAATAAAAAATCTCCAAAATAATTTAAAAGATTTTTTAATTTTATTTCCACTTTGTGAAACACCACTATAATCCGTTAAATAATTCCTGTGTTCAATATGTTTCACTATAAACCAACACCGCCCGTATAGCACAGAGACCAAAATAAAACCCAAATGCAACTTTTTTGATTGGTTGAATTATAGTCATTATACAGTTTTAATTAGGTTGAATTATGGTTTTAAAACAGTAGTTATGTCTCGTTTTTTCCGTTTTGTAACTGTGTTGTATTATCGTTAAATTATAGTCTCAAAGATTATAAAGCGACCGTTATAAAAAGGCTGTCGCCAACATTTTTGTCACCGATTTGCAACTGTTTATTTATAATTTTATATTTCTTTGATTTGATTAATATAATGAATAATTACACAATTCTTTTATAATATACAATAATTATTGATTCATTAATCAACATTATATATATATATATATATGTAATGCATTTGGGTTTTATTTTGGTCTCTGTGCTATACGGGCGCTTTCCTTATGTACTTTATATATGTAATTTGTTTGCTTGAATTAAGTACAAATTTATATTTGGTATATATATAAAACGAGGGCCCGGGACAACTAATATTTTTGAGGGCTTACAAAATTCAAGATAAAATTCTGTACTAGAAAATAAAAAACAATATTTATTTTATATATTTATTAAATTATTTAACATTTATTTATTTCACAGAAACTTTGCGAACTTCAACATTAACAAATCGTCGACTTAGAGTGTAAAACTGCTAACTCACAGCAAGGAAATTTTACAGGGCAGAGAAAAAGCAAACAAAATTTAATATTGTTAATTGAATGCGAGGGGTGAACCGCGACCTAATATGCTGTGCACCTACTTCCACTAGTACTTCCAAATAGTTCCAAGTACTTCCAAATATTTCCAAGTACTTCCAAAATACTTCCAAAGAGGCGTACACCTACTTCAAATCACGGATCACCCATCGATTGAATGTAATGGAAGGAAGCCCAGGGGTAGTGAGGAAAGAAAAATTAAGACATATCAAATAAGGTGTAATTTATTCGAATCCTCTCTCGTTTCCTTTCAAACCGACGTTTCGGAGGATTCTTCCCTCCTTCTTCAGGGTTTCAAGGGGTCAATGAAGGAAACAAATAAAATACTTCCTTCCTCTCTCCACAGCAGTGTTTAAGACTTTTTTCTTCCTTAGCAGAAGCATAGAAAAACAATTATTTTTTTATTTCTTCCTTTTCTTAATTAATATTGTTGTTATGGAAAGAAACTATTTGTCACATTTTTTTTTCTACAACTTACGATCGAAATTTTAAGTAGCAGTTTTACTTGGAGAATGCTGCATCTCTTTTTCTTTTGAACGATATTAATATGTCATATATGATAAAAAATGGATTTAGCAGGTTTACACTCTAAGGCGACGAAATTCAGTTATTATGAAAGGATTATTATTATTGTGAGGACCTGGACTATTAATCGAATAAAGGAGAGGACATCCTCATTGATTTCTTTTTATGTCTCAACTACTCTGCTACTCTCGGCAAAACAAAATCTTTTCAATTAAAAATGCTTAGTTTGATTTAGATAAAAAAAACCACACGTTTTCCAATTTTATTTCAAAAAATATCAAGTTAATTTCAGAAAACCCCAATATTGTATTTCAGACCTCTCAATTGAATATTAGAAAATCACAATTGTATTTCAGAAAATAAAGATATACAATATAGGTAATTGAATGGGAATTTTGTAGCACATATCACATGACTTTTCCTTAAGAATATTAAATAATAATCTGCTAAAAATAAATAATAAATTTGCGGTATAGTAGAGAAGTTTGTAAAGAAAATTGGAACTTTACGCACATCGTTCGAGAAAAGTGTAGATATTAAAGTCAGTCAGAAATCATTTGGTTTATCCCCCCCCTTCTTGAAAAACGGACTTTTGTGACTGGTATTACAAAAAATTATTTAACATAACTTTTATTCCGATTGTTAATACAAATAAATATCTATATTTTTATTTATTTATAATCTCTATTTGGCTCCCATTTACAAAAATATATAAACCAAAATTACATACATAAATACAATTACTACAAAAATAAGCAAATATATCTTTATTTTATCCAATGCGAAACATGGGGAATGTATTAAAATCGGTCTCGCGGAAAGCGCGAATTCAAATGGTCCCATCAAGCTTGAGTTGTTTACCATAAAAGCCTTTTTGATTTTAAGTCGATTCTTCCACGTTTTCAGTAGAGGTTGCCATTATTAGTCAAAACATCAAAAATGGAATGCAATAAGGTTATTCCTCTAGTATTAGATAAGAATCGATTGTTATTTTTGATTTTAAGTCGATTCCTCCATGTCTTCAGCAATGGTTACCAATAATAACCGAAACGTCAAACATCCAATGTAGAATTGTTATTTCTCAAGTAATAGATGAGAATCGATGCCTATTTTTGATTTTAAGTTGATTCCTCCATGTCTTCAGCAATGGTTACCAATAAAACCGAAACGTTTAAAATCCAATGTAGAATGGTTATTTCTTGAGTATTAGATGAGAATCGATCACTATTTTTGAATTTAAGTCAACATGGACTGCAAATAGCAAGCGATATCTGATTAATAATAAAGGAATAAACATATTAATATTTCAAATGACTTTGGATAAAGTTTAGCATCGATCCGTTGGAGTTTATTTTCTTCCTATGATGGAACCAGGCCCCCAAGGGCATAGGCCTCTCCCAGGTGACTCCATGCATCTCTATCTCGAGCAATTCGACTCCATTCAACCCCATTCAAGTCATCCCTCCATTTTCGTGCCGATATCTATATTATTTTTATAAAATTCATATATTTAAAAAAGGTTCCCCCGAATACGTGCTTGTTCTGAAGAATGATGATGAAATAATATTTATTGAGTAATCACAAATGCTTCGTAAGAGGGCTCGAATATAACACTTCAAAATTCTAAACATTCATTTTTATTGTAAACAATGAGTTTCTCTTAGTGTTATATAAATAATTTTAAGGATAAATATTAATATTTGTTTATATTGACCTTTTATTGGTTGCATGAATAGATATTTCTGTTTAGGAGTAAGTTTTTTGTCCTGGCTTTTACGTGATAAACTGACTGGCTGACTGATGCGATTTATATTTCTGAAGAATGGCACTTTATGAAACTGAAACTTAATGAAGGGATCGGAGATAGGAATATATCAAATTGCCAGCCACTCTTTGGCTTTTAGTTAAACAACTACCTATCTTTTCCTCTATCTTTATTACTCTTAAAAAATCAATCTATCTCTCTCTCTCTTTCTTTCTTTTTTAATTTTAAAATTCTAATTCTGTCTAATCATAATACTGATTTAGCATTATTTTTTATTTTGATACTATCTCTTAATTCGTTTACTGTTTTTTTCTTTACTCATCCTTTTTCTCAACTTATATATATTTAATCAAATTAAAAATTGATTACTAGTTAGGTTTCACAAATAAATAATAATTAAATATGTTTCACCTTGAATCTACACCCTTCTTCCAGAACAAAATATTTAATTAAATTGTAAGCAAAAGCGAACAATTTTTCAAGACTCGATACACTTTCCTAATAAACTATACATTTATTTTTTAAATTATTCAACTCTATAACTAATTCAATTTTCTAATTTTAATAAACTACCTATCAAAAAACGCAACTCTTCAAATTTTTATGTTTTTCGAATTTTATATTTATAATATATATTTTTGAGTAGGTTTTATAGATAATGGATTACTATAATTTTTATTCCCGATATTGGTTTGAAGTTGTGAAATGGAAAAACGGTGACATTAATTAAATTGTAATATTCTCTTAATATTATTGTTTTATTAATAAATAAATGATGTAATAATTATATACGTTTTAGCTATGTGACTGAAGATGCCAAAATAAAATTTGACCGAAACTTTTCAAGGAGAATATTTTTTTCTTTGTTTGGCTACTGTCACGCTTATTCCCTTGAACATAATTTATAAAACAGCCACTTTAAATTATTATGATTGCTTTAAAATTATTATTTGCAGTTTTACCAATATTTTTTATTTATGTATTTATTTTAAGATACACCGATATTATTTGTCGTCAATTCAATTTGAATGTCTATTTTGTATTTTAATGCCTTTTAAAATTGTTTTTTTTTTTGTTTTTTTTGAGTAAAATGAATAATTAAAAAATACAGAAGTTGATCTGCAAAACATACTTATATAATTTAAATATTCGTTTTTTAAAAAGGGAAAATTATTGTTTTTTTTTTTATTTATTTTAATTTTTTGCTTATTCGTGTATAGAAATGTCTGAAATGTGAAGAAAATTATTTTAAATCATCATTGTTTATCTTTCTGTCTGTATTAATTCGATATCCACAATAACTCAAGAGTCGCCTGATGTACATAGAAAGAAGAAGTAATGGTTAAAAAAGGAAACTATGGGACGATTTTAGCTAATGAATCGAAAGTCAACAGACCAGTTTGAATTAATAAATTGCACATCTGCGCCAAGTTTTTACTTTCTAGCTCAAGCCCTTCATTGACAAAAATTAATTGCCAAATTAGTGAAATTTTTCAAATGCTTACTTAGTCTTTAAAAGTCCATAATATTTATTTTCTTTAGAAATACCCGTCCTTGAATCTTAATTGAATCTAGTTTTTTAATACACTTTAAAATCAAGCATCCTAATTTTTCAGAATTGGACATTAACCAACAAATTTATCCTGTTTTTAATGTCACAAATCCTCGGTCCGAATTTTTTGTGCCGTCAATTTGATTTTATATTAAATTGAAAGTTTTTGTGCCGAGAGTAGCAGAATTTTTATTGATTCATAAATTAATTCCTGTGAATCCATTGTAATAGACTGATGAAGAGGGCAAAGCCCTCGAAACTATAGTCTCGTTAAAAATAAATAAAATTTATAATTCCAGCAGAAGACACACTCTTTTATTGTCTCCTAAAATTTGATTTTAGATATAACGTGAACAAGGAGATCTAGTGGCGTTTCCTTTTCGATTGGGTTGTTTCATTCTTGTACCTCTATTTTGACTTTTGTTTTATTAAAAAATGACATTATAGACCTTTATTTTCTTTCCTCGGACATGAATGGGTATTTTTTCACATATTTGTATTAATTAATAGGGAGTATATTAAACAATTTTTATACATCCTAACACTTGACACTAAAACACTCTTATTTATAATTCTAGGAGAAGACACACTCTTTTATTGTCTCCTTCAATTTCAAAGAAGCTTCTTTGATCCCATTTGATTTTAAAAGGGTCACGGATATAATAATCCATGACTATCCATTATCTATTGATATTTAAGAACGTTCAAAGATCTAAAAGACAAGTCCTGACAAGTTTAGGTTCAGGGGAGAGAAAAATTAACAATAAATTGTGATTGTTCTAGAAAACCCTAATTCTTTTTCTCCTTGCCTACTAGAATGAAAACTATAGACTTGGTTAATGTTGTAGCATATAAATTACTGAAATAATAAATATTTTAGAAAATAAAAATATGAGAAGAAGAACAATTTTTAAATATTCGAAACTTCATTATTTTTTTATCTTACATAGTTAAGCTTATAATTTTGCTTTTAGTGAATTTTATTCTTCAAAAAATCTTCACGTATTGTACAAATATAGATTCAAATTTTGAAAAAGCGAATAAATATATCTCTACATATAAATCTCATTGTTTTAAGGAAGTTTATGATTTTATGTTGGGCCACACTTATTGCAGTGGTGTGACAGACCTGTATTAAATTATACTCCTATATTAAAAAAATATATTTATAGAAAAATGTATATCTCTTTTTGATTTTATTCAATGGTTCATTTGAAAATTATAACTTTAACCTCCTAAAATAAAATTTGTAACTCATAGCTCATAAGCTCATAACATATTGAGGTCAAGTCATGGGCAGACAAAATACAAAATTACCATCAGAAAACTATTTTTGTTTTTTACATAGGGAAATTAGAAAAATTAATTAAGTATTTTTAGTATTATCGCCTTTAATCTTTCCCTTTTTAGTATGGAAAAATAAAACAAAACAAACCAATTTACAGTTTTCATTTAATTATATTTGTTTTTATTAAATTTTCATGTTCAACTAAAGTAATAAATGTTTAATTATATCGTACATTATTTTAATACATGAGATGAAAAACAATTTTACTTTTTCCACTTTTTTCTTGTTAAAAAAAAATCGTTTATTTTTAATTACAAGCTCTGATGATAATGGGCTTGTTTTAATTGAAATAAAACATATTATTATACAATTAGAAATTTAATTTAATTTTCGACTTAAAGTTTATGTTATCTTTAACTTTAAACATATATGATATTGCATAATCAACACATGAAGATGAATCCAGATTTCAAATATAAAATGACATCTTTTAAATAGATTTTTAATTCAGAAACACGCACCGTCACATATTATTTGTAAATCTGAAATCAAACATTTATTATTAATAAATACATAAGAAATAAAAAAGATAAGTGTTCGACTAATTATGCAAAAATATAAATAAAAATAAAATAATATATTTTTATTAATAATTATTGAATAATAAATTTAAAGAATTTATCATAATGTAATTTTTAAGTTTCTCGAGGTACACCTAAAACAAAAAAGTTGTTAAGGACTGAAACAAATTTTAGTGAAATAAAAAAATTAGCGCCGCCTGTAAAATCTGCAACCGAAAGTACAGCAAAGTAGTTCCCGCTCAGGCCGTCAAGGGACGCCTTGGGTAGGATTTCTGTGAGTTAAAATCTTCAAGGTTGAAATTTTATTATTCTAGTATAACTTATTATTTCCATTACTACATAAAAAATAGATAGAAATAGAGATACATACACACTAACCCACTTACAATCTAACATATAGTAACTGAAGGTTTTCTACATTTTATTCGATCGCGACTCTAATGTAGGGAATTTTTGTCAAATATTGAGTGAAAATAATATTTGAACTTATATATTTCTAACTTGAAATAATGATATTAAATAAATTTTAATTTTCTCATTAATATATCAAAGAATAATTGATACGTCAACAAGAATTATTTTGACCGCGCTGATTTGAAAAAAATATATTTTTATCTCGCGAGACTACTGCGGATTACGCTATTGGAGTCTGCGGAGTATTAAGTCTGGACCAAGAGAGAAAAAGATGTAATCCACTTAGCTACAATCCAACGTCATTTCGCGTTTAGCCCGCTAGACATTCGGATGGATCACCGAGTGAATTGGAAATCTCAGATGTTATATACTCGATCTCCCAGTCCAGAGCGCTAGATCTATTAGCATGTATGTTAGATGCCTGCCATTAATTAACTGAAGGTTTTCTACATTTTATTCGATCGCGACTCTAATGTAGGGAATTTTTGTCAAATATTGAGTGAAAATAATATTTGAACTTATATATTTCTAACTTGAAATAATGATATTAAATAAATTTTAATTTTCTCATTAATATATCAAAGAATAATTGATACGTCAACAAGAATTATTTTGACCGCGCTGATTTGAAAAAATATATTTTTATCTCGCGAGACTACTGCGGATTACGCTATTGGAGTCTGCGGAGTATTAAGTCTGGACCAAGAGAGAAAAGATGTAATCCACTTAGCTACAATCCAACGTCATTTCGCGTTTAGCCCGCTAGACATTCGGATGGATCACCGAGTGAATTGGAAATCTCAGATGTTATATACTCGTCTAGCGCTCTGGACTGGGAGATCGAGTATATAACATCTGAGATTTCCAATTCACTCGGTGATCCATCCGAATGTCTAGCGGGCTAAACGCGAAATGACGTTGGATTGTAGCTAAGTGGATTACATCTTTTTCTCTCTTGGTCCAGACTTAATACTCCGCAGACTCCAATAGCGTAATCCGCAGTAGTCTCGCGAGATAAAAATATATTTTTTTCAAATCAGCGCGGTCAAAATAATTCTTGTTGACGTATCAATTATTCTTTGATATATTAATGAGAAAATTAAAATTTATTTAATATCATTATTTCAAGTTAGAAATATATAAGTTCAAATATTATTTTCACTCAATATTTGACAAAAATTCCCTACATTAGAGTCGCGATCGAATAAAATGTAGAAAACCTTCAGTTAATTAATGGCAGGCATCTAACATACATGCTAATAGATCTAGCGCTCTGGACTGGGAGATCGAGTATATAACATCTGAGATTTCCAATTCACTCGGTGATCCATCCGAATGTCTAGCGGGCTAAACGCGAAATGACGTTGGATTGTAGCTAAGTGGATTACATCTTTCTCTCTTGGTCCAGACTTAATACTCCGCAGACTCCAATAGCGTAATCCGCAGTAGTCTCGCGAGATAAAAAAATATATTTTTTTCAAATCAGCGCGGTCAAAATAATTCTTGTTGACGTATCAATTATTCTTTGATATATTAATGAGAAAATTAAAATTTATTTAATAACATATAGTATTTTGACAAAATAATTAATATCTTTTAAAGTATAAATTTTCTCACTATATAGTTTTATTGTAGAAAAACCGCTGAATTTGCTTAATTTTTTATCAAAATAGGTTAAGCTTTTTGTTGAAATTTTTTGAAATTGCGAAGCAAAATAACATTTTTTCATACACGTTTACTTCAGCATACGCCGTATGGTAAAGTAAAAATAATTGGTGGGGGCCAGGTTGGCTGCATTCTTGTATTACAGGAGGCCTGAGTTCAGCCTCTCTCTATAAAAATTTAACCAGCTATAATATATCCCCTACACTAACTTAACTTCACATACACATAAAATATAATATGAACTGTGAAATGTAATACACAAAATAAGATCTGGCTAAATGAACACAGTATCAGGTAAAAAAAATTGTGTTAAAAATGGTAATATTATATAAACTGGTGGTATTTACTTTTATCGTAAAGGCAGTTGTAGGCCTTCAAAATACAATCATTAGCAAATGTATATCTTTTCAAATGTTCGTCAATAACGCATACTGGCTTGTAGATATGTGGACATGCTTGGCTGCATTTGCTCTTGCCCACATGAGGGAAAGATATTTGACTAATCGGTCCAAACATGAACGAGTGGAATCTTGAACATTTCGGGTAGGTTGACTTTGCTATTTCAAAGTGTCCCTCACACTTCAAAGGATTTGTATGATCGATAATTAACGGATCGGTTTTACAATCTATGGGGTCAGGTTTAGAATGACAGCACACAGTTGGGAGAGGGTCGATTTGAGAGTGGTTATACGTGGACGAGCATCGAAGATCGGCGGGCTAGAAAACATTTAATTAAAATATAATTAATAATTAAATAAACAGAAATTTTTTGACGCGTACACCCAGACAGAAAATTAGACTCTGAATCTTTAGATTACACAGATCTTTGAAATTTAACTTTTGAAGAGTTATTGGTATTACTAGTATTATCAAATGTTCTGATTCCTACACCTAAAAATAGTAGAAATTGGTATCTAAAAAATTCTACCAAATATTAATTTTTTTTGTACATATTAAAATTTTCAATTTTTCTCTCTTTTTTAGTCATTACAAAATAAAAATTCTAATTAAACATAAAGAGAAGTATTTTTACAGACCAAAATATGGTGACCCCTCTTTATCCTTGTTTTATGAAAAAATGTGATGTGATTCTCAAAAATAAATTTATTTCAGAATGAGCAGCCGAAAAAATCCAATAAAATTATTCAAACAATTTTTTCCATTGAAGACCTGTGTAAAAGAGTTTATTGAGAATATGTTCTCTTTCTATATAAAGTATATATTACGGAGAGATACGTGTGAATAAAAATTTAAATTTTAAAACTTTATTATTAATTGAATGTTTAATTAAAATTATTGGACGCATATTTTTATCCTTTGATAATAATTGAAAAATAAAAATGATTTTCTTCGCGCTTAAGGGAGTTGTTTCACCATATGGGTTTTCTATGGATTTTTTTGAGATTTAGACAGATTATTATTTAAATACTTTTGCATCGATTGGTGGAAAAACTAAATTTATAATAAAATAGTTCCGGAGATATTAAATTCCAAAGATAGAGTTTTTCAGATTCTTATACATTGCACTATACGGGATATCGGAACGTTTACATATAAAAAACTAAATCAACATTAAACAATAAGTAATACATTTTTTAAGAAAATTTTAATTCATAGTTACAATACAGTTTCTGAGATAATAATGAATAAATAATGAAAAATGTATCATGAAATATTTACACTAAAAACAAGCTGGCAACAACGCATTTATTTAACCTAAAAAGTGGGTTAACTTTAGTAATTTTTTGACGTTTTTTCGCTTCATTGTTGCAACAGCTTTCAATCGCTTATTAAGAATTTTTGTTTTAGAAATCTTCCTTTATAATGTACTTTATCTGAAATTTCTATGATAAAATATATACAAGCTCGAACAGTGTTGCCAGATTTATCAAACGAGCACGGGATTGGCTAGTAGTGGTACATAAACAGCAAAAAGTTTTGGGCTTATGAATTATGTATCTTTATTGTCTGTTCTATTTACTCTAGCATTAACTTTTTGCTAGTATTGTCGCAAAACAACTACCTTAAGTCATTTCTAAATATGATAAGCGTAATAAATTTCCCCGCAGAATTTTCCGACTACGGAATTTCCCGCCCTTTATGCACAGTCTCTTTTAAAACCAGTGGTTTCACACAAAGGTAGAAAATTTCGTTCCCTATGAGCCAATTAATTAACTTAGTCATTTTAAATTTTAAAATAAGAAATTTTAATGATTCTTACTTTCATACATTCTCCATCATGTAAGACTTGAAAATCTGTAAACAAAAGGATTATTAATGGATGAATCTGGGATGAATTATTGATCCAACTAACATTATTTGAAAAAAAAGATGCATCGATTTCCACCAAAAAAAAAACATATTAAGGTTGTTATTAAATAAAAAAACAATAGAGCATAATATGTATTATGATTCTATTCTATAATCTATAATCAAATTTTCTTCCTTCATTCATTTACTTTGTCTGTAGATACAATTGTAGCGATTCAATTCACAGGAATTGGGGAAATTGTATCGATTCAGACTGTGATCGAATGCACAGAGAGGCTTATATATTGCAGGACAAACAGCAGCACATTGTCTTATATCCCAAGTGATTTTGGGCTTAGGAGCGGTTCGAATTGGTCCATATTTCCATTGAGGAATCGACCACCATTTTACCTAAAACAATCGTCAAATCATATTAGTAATACATTTTTTATTAATATAAAAATATATTTTTAAAATTTACTTTTAATGGTTAAGATTCAATAAGATACAAATTTTGTAAGTTAAGCTTGATTCTTTCATCCGAGAAAGAAAAATAAGAAAACTTAAAGAATATTTAAGGGGTCGGTCTAGACCAGGGATGGCCAAACTTGTAGACGTTGTTTTTTTTTTGGGGGGGGGGGGGGAGTGTACAGAGGGTTTTTCTAAGATAAAGATTTCAAAATTTTGTCAAATAACTTATTTAGAACGAGATTTTAAAACTAAACTTCAGTAAAGAAATAAAATTGCATTGTCCATTATTTATAGAATAATCAACCTGTGTGGGCACCACACGAATTTCACATTTGTTTCTCCCTTATTTGAAATAAATTACGAATTTTCTTTTCCGAATTATTTTAATATTTCCTTAAGCCGTTTTGGGAAAATCGGTAAAAAGCCAAAAGAGGCTCAGACTAAATAAGTACCTTGTTCTATAATTTCATTCCAAAGCATAAGGATGATTATGGACTTAGACAAAATCGTTCCACAGGCGACATCTTAACCTATGTCACCCACACCTGGAACAAAACTCTAGAGACCGGAAGAGAAACCCTCGCTGTAGCCCTAGATATCTCCAAAGCTTTTGACCAAGTTTGGCACAAAAATCTTCTTCTCAAACTGACAGCCTTTGGATTCACACCAACACTTCACAAATGGATAGAAAGCTCTGACAAAAAGTAGTATTATATAAAAGTGGTGGTGGATGGATTGTCATCAGAATCTTTCTCTACAAATGCTGGTGTTCCCCAAGGCTCGGTAATCTCACCCACGCTCTTCCTAATATACGAGCCCCGTCCTATCTCAATTGGCCCACCAATATTTTTTCTTTTTAAATAAAATTATGCTAATTCACGGTAAATTTGAATATTTATTTTTATTATCATTTGGAACAGCATTTTAAACAATTTAAAACATTTTATTATAACATTTAACTTAAAATTATTTTTTAATTGTTAAAAACATATTTTTATGTAAAAAATTGTTCTTTGCCATTTCACGATTTTTTTTATGAATCTTTGAATACGTGAAATAATCATGTAGGTTTTACCTTTTTCCAACAAAAGAAAGTTTGTTTTGTTTATTATTAGTAAAAATGACTCCTGGAAAGGTTGTTGATGAAAAAATTCGCTCAATTATTATCAATTTATTTAAAAGGGAAAATCAAACGCAGAAATTGGCGATCTAGTTAATTTATCAAAGTTTACTGTCAGAAATATTATTCGAGTTTATAAAACAATGGGTACAATAGCTACAAAACCTCGGTATGCGTAGAAATCCAAAATAGCAGATGCTGATAGACGGGCATTGAAGAAGATTATTAGAAAAAACAGGCGTTCGAACTATGGTGAATTATCTGTTCTTTGGAGCGATGCTGTGGGGCGAAGTGTTTCAAGATCCACGTGCCACAGAGAAGCCCTTAAGTTAGGTTTTAAAACTTACAAGGTAATTTTATTGCAACTTATTCCAATTTTTTTTTTTTGTAATTTTACTAATTTTTTTTAGGCGAAAGAAAAGCCACTCTTGACATTAAAACTAAAGAAAAACCGGCTTAAATGGGCTAAAAGTCACATTAATTGGACGAGTGATGAATTGAATAGTGTCCATTGGAGTGATGAGTCTCGTTTTGAAGTTTGTGTTGGGGACAATCGAAGCAGAGTTATTCGTCAGAAAAATGAAGCTTTCAATTCAGATTGTTTAAAAAAAGAAAGTAAAATTTCCTGCTTCAGTTATGGTATGGGGTTCAATGTCTGCTAGAGGTGTTGGAAAACTTCACTTCATTGATGGAATTGTAAACACCAATAAATATTTAGAGATTTTAAAAAAATCGTTACTTCCAACAATGGCAGATGCATTGCAGAATAATAATAATTTTGTGTTCCAACAAGACGGGGCGGCCTGCCATACATCAAGAAAATCTTTAAAATGGCTTTCTGATCATAATGTTCCACTTTTGGAGTGGGTGGCAAACAGTCCCGACTTGTCACCAATAGAAACTCTTTGGCACACAATGAAAAAGCTATTACGAATACAACCAGCTAGAAACGTAGTCGAATTAAAACACAAACTTCAAAATATTTGGGATACTTTCACTCAAGATGAGTGTCAAAACTTAATAAGTACGTTGCCCAAAAGAATTCAAGCCGTAATTAAAAATAAAGGCGACGTCACACAGTGGTAAAGGTTTTGGATTTTGTATGTTTTCCTTGTTTTTAACAATTAAAAAATAATTTTAAGTTAAATGTTACAATAAAATGTTTTAAATTGTTTAAAATGTTGTTCCAAATGATAATAAAAATAAATATTTGAATTAAATTTACCGTGAATTAGCATAATTTTATTTAAAAAGAAAAAATATTGGTGGGCCAATTGAGATGGGACGGGGCTCGTACATAAACGACCTTATCGATCAAACGTCAAACCCCACTCATTGTTATGCCGACGATATCACTCTGCACGGCAAGCCCTCATTCCCGAATAATCGAAACAATGTTGCCTCATCACTCTCGACCTAGACAAACTGAATAAATGGGTCTCTCAAAATTTAGTTAACTTTAATGCAATCAAGACTCAATGTTGTCTAATTTCTAGGGGCGAAAATAAAGATTTCTGATATTCACTTCGATTCGAATACCCTGAAAATGTGCGACTTCTTGGGCCAACAAAACGATGGCATACATCCATACATCCATACATCCAGAGAACAGAGAAAAAATTATATTTTTCGAGATAATAATTGTTTTGTCAAAATGTCAGCTAGTTAGTCTGTCTGGTTGTCCGTTAGTCTGTTGGTTAGTTAGCCTGTGCGTTGCCAAATTTTTGTGGACGAACTAGCTCAAAAACTAGTGTGAAAATCGAAACCAAATTTCAGACGTAGTTTTGGACCATTGAGATTAGGAGCTGATTAGATTTTGGTGCATATCGACCCGAAATTAAGGGGGTGGAAGGGGGGTTAAAAATTAAAAATCTAGGCCGTTTGAGCAAACTCAACCAAATTTTATATACATAATCAGTGGGACATCAGAAGTATAAAAATGCAAAAACTAATCCCCCCCTAGATGATTTTAAATAATTTTAGGGGCCAGGTTATATGGTAAAGTCAAGTGGATGGCCACATCAGAATACGTCAGCTTATTTGTAGACCGAAATGCCATGGTTTCGTCCAATTTTTTTTAATCAAAATAGTTTCAGTCATAGCCTGTTGGGTAAAGTAAAAAATATTGAGAAACCTTCTCTAACAAAATAACCCCGAGATGAAAAAAAATTAGCACACTCTATATTGAGATGTACCGTTGAAGAGGTTTTTTTTAAATTACTGAATATCTAATGATTATTAAGTATAAAATGTTATACTCCTGAATTTTTATTTTGACAAATCATTCGTGTCCTTTGAGCCTATAAAGGCCATGTCCCCTTGATTTATGAGGTCGCAGGCGAGCTCCTCGTTCGCCTGTGCAGAAAATCGCACAGTCAAGGGCGTCCGCAGGGGCGGGGGCAGGGGGCCCAAAGCTACCCCTGGCTTTCAATCTCTGATTTTTTTGAAATGTATTAAGAGTAAAAATATCTATTGTTTTTAATTTAACTTTTTAGATAAATCTAATGTATTTATTTTTCTACTTTTGTTTTAAAATATATAATATATGTATATAATTAGAACTTTACTCACTAAATTTTAACTTATATGCATATGAGGTTTTAGTGGGCCCCCTGGGAAAATTTATGTTTACTCCCATGCGCACACTGTATAGTAGTGAATAATATGTATCTTTGATAACAATTGAAACGATTGTTTTCTCTTCTTTTCAAATTAAAAATTTAATTGAAGGAGACAATAAAAGAGTATGTCTTCTGCTGGAATTATAAATTTTATTTATTTATAACGAGACTATAGTTTCGAGGGCTTTGCCCTCTTCATCACTTTATTACAATGGTTTCACAGGAATTCATTTATGAATCTAACGAGCTTTTCGTGCGTGCCTTAGGCACGCCCTCGAAGCTCGGCCCTCCGGGCTGGTGCCCTGGCGTGCAGCGTCTCGGTCCAAAAATTTTATTCCTCTTAAAAAACCAGACTCCAAATGTATACCGGTAAACTACCGAAAATACATCGTCTCTTAAAAGTTTCGCCTCTTTCTCTCGATATACTATATTTGTAGTTTTCTAATTTTGCAATAATTTTCTTAAAGGTCACAAAATCACTTGAGCAACGAGTTCATCGGCTGCCTGCGAGTTGAGCCTTTTCTTTTAACGACGAGGTTAGTATTTATTCTATAGGTATATCTTATGCTTTCATAATTTAAAAGATATTGTCATAAAGATTTCATTAATTTTAATTATCTCTTATTCCTTTTTGATTTACAAATTAGATCCCCTTTATTTCAGAGATTTCAATACTCTTTATTCAAAATTCTTATCAAAATGGTAGAGTAGAGTAAATTTCTCATTGATAAATTAAATTTCATTCATCTTCATATTTTTATTTTATCTCATTTAATATTATATATTTAATATTCATTTAAGCGTAAATAAAATTTCTTCATTTCTCGTCTTTTTCATGGATCCTTCGCTTTGGTGATGTTTCTGTTTTGTCTTTAATCACACCCGGCACAGCGCACCAACTATGTGTATAATATATACTTTTTAGTATGGCATTTAGCTAAAGCTTGCAAAGGAATTTTTTTATAACGAGATTATAGTAGGCAAAGAATTAGGATATGTTTTCTCGTTTACAGCATACCCTCTACCTACAATCAGTAAATGTAATACTTAACTTGTTTTGATATATTATATTAATGTTTTTCCTTTCAATTATAATTTATTTAATTTTTAATTAAATAACTTAAATGTTTCACAAATTAATCTCAATCATATCTTAAATTGATTTTCATTTTATTTTAGTTTTCAATTTGGGGGGGGGTCAGATAGGCTAGGCGGTAGCGTATCATCCTGCTCACCAAGTGGACCCGGGTTAGAGTCCTACTCGAGGCATCCGGCTAAAATCTGACCCCCGGGGTAGAGACAAATTTGAAAAAAATAAATAGTATCATAAATGACTTATGGCTAGAAAGGCCGAAAAGCCAAAAAAAAAAGTTTTCAATTTTTTGCAATTGTTAATATCAAAAATAAATTACTCTAATCATTTAATTTTTCAATAATTTTTTTCTTAAGATTATTCAATTTTTAACGTAAAAGAAAATTAGATTAGGAATTTCTAGATCCCTATCTTATCTTCATCTGTAGTGAGGCAACAAGGGAACCATTGGAGGATTTTCACAAAGTGAGCGTTTATTAGAATAGTAGATTTCGCGTAGGGATTTTCAGGTTTCACCGCCTCGACCACCGATGGGATTCATCGCCATTTTAATTCAAATTTAATTCTTAGATTCAGAATATGTGCAAGAAAATTATTAAAATTAAATCCACAGTTTTAATATATGTACTATGCAATTGAGAATATAGTTTAGAGGGAGGGTGGTATGATATGCCATGCCAACGATGACGATCTCTCTTTCTGTATCGTGGACCTGCACTCTTCCCTTTGATCTCCTTCCTGAAGAGATGAAATGTGGTGTTGTCTATATTAGGCCTCTTAGGGATATCTTATCATGTGTTTCCCTCTCTTATGCCCTCCATTTTAGTTTTAAGGTTATTTTAGTATTAAGACCCACAAGATAAGCTAAAAATGAGGCCACCCATTTGTTGGACCCATGAACGAGTCCCGAGGGAAGTGACCGATTCGTTCAGATTTCTAAAGATCGAGGTCCAGGTTCTTGTATGTGCTTGCATGTTGTGTGTCTTGCCGAAAAGTGGTAGCTTCACGCCTTGTTCAAATGGAACAATGGGGTAGAAATGGGAGCCTGGTGACTTTGTGTCTTTGAGGGGGGATTTGAGGCTAGGGGCACGAGGGCTCTGCCGGCCGGCCGGCTAGCGGAGACCGTGCACTGCGTTATACTTAAAGTTCTTTTTCTCATTTATTTAACCACTTGCCTAATAAGGTTTTTCATTTTTCCCCTCTAGCTGGTAAACATACTGAAATATGATCATGGTATTTATAATTTATGTCAGTCTTGTATAGATGAGGCAAGTAGAAATGTTAGGTAGGATCTGTTTCAGCTCGCCCTGGTCTCTTGTTCTTTACGTATTCCAAATAAGCTGACGTGTGCTGATGTGGCCATGCACTTGACTTTACCATATAACCTGGCCCCTAAAATTATTGATGATTATGATTATTATGATTATGTATACAAAATTTCGTTGAGTTTAATAAATGGCCAAGATTTTCATTTTTTGACCCTACACCCCCCCCCCCCATTTTTGGCAGTTAGTTTTTTCATTTTTAAACTTCTGGCCACTGATTATGTATACAAAATTTGGTTGAGTTTGCTCAAAGGGCATAGATTTTTAATTTTTAACCCCCTCCACCCCCTTAATTTTGGGTCGATATGCACCAAAATCTAATCAGCTCTTAATCTCAATGGACCAAAACTACGTGTGAAATTTGGTTTCGATATTCACACTAGTTTTTGAGCTAGCTCGTCTACAAAAATTTGGTAACGCACAGACTAACAAACATTTTGACAAAACATATCTCGAAAAATATAATTTTTTCTATGTTCACTTATTAAAGCTTTTTTGTAGAGCGAAATGACATAGTTTAGCTCAATTTTTTTAATCAAAATAGTTTCTGCCATTTTTGAGATATTTCGAAAAAAGAAGGAAAAAAACTCTTTTTTCATGCACAATTACAATACTTGATCATACCCTGTATGGTAAAGTAAAAATCAAGGCCATTCTCCTGATACATACGTCTTGAGGCTCTCTCGATAAAAATTCGAATTTTACTCCGATATTTCAAATTATGCATAAGAATTTGATTTTGATGAAATAAAATTTGAATTTTCCGCGAATTAAAGGAATTTATTTTGTTTACTACATACGTCTTGATGACTAAATTATTATGTAGTAAAAGGGGGAAGGAGATTGTTACTAATGTTAAGTGTTATAGGAATTCACTCAAAAAAGCTTGACGATGAAAAAGACAAGAGTAGATCGAACGCCCAGTGCATTGAAGGTGAATATATAATATTTCATTATATATTTTTGGCTCTTTTTCTTAAATAAGTGCGTGTTTGCAAAAATGTTGGGCTACTATCTAAACAATATTTTACATAGGTGATTTGAATCATTCATTTTCCGATGATATACCATATATCATATATAATACAATTTTATTTTTATTATTTAATAATTATATCATTGTGTGTTTCTTTTCTTTTAGCTGAAGATGGGAGGTTGGATTGTGGGGGCGGAGACATTTCGAACAATAACTTCAAGGCGTCTACTAGTCAGGACCACGGTAGGGATTCTTACTCAATAAGATTTACATTTATTCGAATAAAAATAACATTATATTATCTCTCTGATATGCAATGTAAAAATATTTCTCTAATATCTATGATGTCCTTTAAAGTTAAATTCATTTAATAATATTATATACTGGGTTGATTTTTGAAATAATTTCCATCTTTTTTCAAAAAAAGACACCCAAAAAGATACTTAAATCTTTGTTTTCACTGTAAAATCCATGGGTCCGTCACTGAAAACTTTTTTCAGTTTAGCAGGAATTTTCACTATTCCCTTTGAGTTGAAGGGAGTGAAAAATCTAGCTATAATACTTGTTGCAATTATATGTTGCATGTCAGAGAGAGAGTTGTCTTAAGGGTTTAGCTACGCCAAGCTACGGCAAGCTAGTTAGCGCTTGGGTTCTATTCCTAAGGGGACGAACCTCTCTGATATGCAATGTAAAAATATTTCTCTAATATCTATGATGTCCTTTAAAGTTAAATTCATTTAATTATATCTTAATTTTGACATCGACATACACATCAACTTAAACTTTGAATGATTGAATGATTCATTTTTCGATGATATACTATATAATAAAATAAAATAAAATGAGAGAGTCTTCTGTTTTTTAAATAAAATAATTTTTAATTATTTCTAGAGACTATAGTTTCGAAGGCATTGCCTTCATCATCAGTCTATCACAAATATTTCAAATTAGTTACAAATTAAGATTTATACATAGAAAATTTTGAAAAATATATAATGTCTTTTTCTTCATGTTTCTTCTTGGGAGATTAGAATATTAGATTAGAATATTCTAATCTCCCAAGAAGAAACATGAAGAAAAAGACATTATATATTTTTCAAAATTTTCTATGTATAAATCTTAATTTGTAACTAATTTGAAATATTTGTGATAGACTGATGATGAAGGCAATGCCTTCGAAACTATAGTCTCTAGAAATAATTAAAAATTATTTTATTTAAAAAACAGAAGACTCTCTCATTTTATTTTATTTTTAACCTAAAATAAAAACAATTCTGTTACCATCGACAGTGAAATCTTTTATTCAACTAATATATAATAAAATTTTATTTTTTATTAGGCTACAAGGTGTACAACTTTGCTTCCGCCGTTTTTTCCCCAAAATTTGAGGCCTTAATGAAAAAAATTGGTTACACATGTATCTTTCAAAGTATTTTCCATAGTTGGCCACTACTTTCTTCCATCTTTCTGGCAGCATACGGTTACCGCTTCGGAAGAATGCTTCATCTTTTGAGGCTATCCGCGAATCGACCCAATCTTCATATGATGTGAAGTGCTGCTCAGACAGGATGCGCCATCGATCGAAACAAGTGGACATCAGAAGTGGTTGGGATAAAACTTCCCAATTGAGTGTTTCCAAAAAGGTTTTGACCAGTTTTGTGAAAAATCGGCATTCAACGTTTCTCGGCGTCAGTTCATATGGAACTCAATTTCCTTGTTTTAGAATCATTCCCAATGATTTCAACCAATGTGAAATTGCTTTTTGAGTCATTCCTAATGTGTGTGCAAGTTCTTCTAGCGTTTGGCGCGAATCTTAGTCTGATAATGTTTTCAATTCCGCGTCGTACACTTTCGGTCTTCCGGGACGTTGTTTATCTTCGATTTCGAATTCACCCTTCTAAAACTTTTGAAACCACTCACGTCAACCTCTCTCACTTAAAGCAGCCTCACCATACGCTTCTCCAAGCAATCGATGCGCCTCAGCTGCAGATTTTTTCAAATTTGAAGAAGTAAATCAAAAGCTCCCGCAAATGACGCTTATTCGGCTAAAAACTCGACATTTTCGCACACAAAAAAATAAAATATACTGATGAAAATTCACTAAGATTTCAAGGTTATTTTGTTAACAAATATACAACCTTACGATAATTAAGTTTTAATTCTGACAATTTTAATCATAACTTACTGGTGGGACCACCGGAAACTTATTTGTACACCTTATATATACATATATAATGACGTGATATGATATTTTGAGAAAACCGGAAAAAGATGAAATTGCAAAATTTCAAAAATCTTCAAGTAAACATGTACTTCGGTTTTATCCAAAATCTTGAGGTACTTGTTCTAGCTTCTAATTAGATAGCTTAAGTTTCAAATCCCAAAGCTCTGCGACATACCGCATAGAAAATGAATGATTAAATTATTTATTTTTCGACACTCCTAATTTACACCTTCTTCCTTTATTTCAATCGGATTAAAATTTATACACGACTAATAACTTATGACACTTGATAAGTACACCAATTTAAAAAAAATCGTTAGAGACGTTTTTGAGAAAATCACAACAAACAAAAAATTATTCATGTAAATGTCAACTTCCGGTGTTCTGATTTTAACCAAAAGCTTTCTGTACTTCTTCTACCTTATATTGAGCTCAAGATTCGAATTTCGTAGCTCTGAGACTTATGGTTCCGAAACGCAGATGGGTACATACATATGGACACACGGACCAAATGGATTTTTGGTCACTTTTTGGCCTCTGGGGACACAATATTCATGTTTTATGTCCTAATAAATTCGGTTTAAAACTATTAAGGGAATCGATTCGTTCCACTTAGAAGTCATAAAATGAAATTAACTTTTTTCATCTCTAAAATAGAAGCTCTCAAAGAGTTGGGACCCGGGCAGGCGATCGCCATACTTCACATTATATTCTATATCATTACATGATATAGAGAGTATTATGTGAAAGTAAAAATTTAGATAATTTTCTGAGATATATTAAAAAAAAATATTTTGAATTTTATAATATACCTAATATAGATCATAAATAATAATTTAAAATTTTGTAATGATATGCAATAACAGCATACTCTCAATTTATATAATAACTGCACTTGTATTTTTTTCATTCAGAAACATCGATTTTGTGTGATTATTTAGCCTGTATTTGGGAACATTATTTTGAAATTATATCTACTAAAAAAGTAATAATAATTATTTATTTTTCATATTCAAATCAGCTCCGAATTTATCAGTGTAATTTTTCAATTTTGTTCAGCTTCATGGGGCGATTTTCAGAGGCCTTGGCGGTCGACCGTTCGAACGTGGTCTACGTTTTGGCCACCACTAGACTCAATGAAGTATGTAAATGATCCAAAATGTATTGAATCATCTTTTATAATCAAATTTGCTATTATATATTAACTATTTTTAAGCAAGTAAAATGAAGAGCAGCATTTATTATCTTACCGGGTCATTTATCTTCAGAGAGGTGGCACTTTGAATGTGTGGAAACTTAAAACATGCTATTCCTGCAATAAAATAATTAAGGCAAAATATTAAAACGTTTTAATCTTTTTCGAAAGAATCTGACAAACTGTTTCTCAAACAATAATAATTTATCAATAAAAAAAAAATCGATTTTAATTCGATTTTAACTTCTAAATTTCAAGTTTTTATCCTATTCTATAGTTTTTAAGGAATTTGGTGTTGGTACTTAGTGAAACATTTTTTTAAAATTATTGGATAAAAATACTTGTTAGGTTTCACATTAAGATATAAAAATAAAACGAATTTATTTTTTGGAGAGACTTTAATCTCGATATATATTTCAGGTGGCTAACCCATCTTCAGGGGCAACAGTTACTTTCTGTTGCTCCTGAAGATGGGTTAGCCACCCGAAATATATACTAGTATATCGAGTTAAAGTCTCTCCAAAAATAAATTCGTTTTATTTTTATATCTTAATGTGAAACCTACCAAGTATTTTTTATCCAATAATTTTATCCTATTCATTTATGAGCTACAATGCTCTGACAGAGAGTCAGACAGTCGGACATTTATTTACTTTTTAAAAGGAACCCTATGTCAATTCTTGGAAGCTGCTTAGTGCGAATATTTTCTGAGCATGTGCTTTTAGTGTTTTTAAGTCGTTTTTCTAATTATTAGGATTTTTTTAGGTCTCAGTTACTAGAACCCAGTTTGTTAGATCCTATGTAATATGATACATTTATTTAGATTCTAGAAGCGTTAGTGCAAGGATTAAAGGGTGTCAAATCTTTGCTGTAAACGAGACTTTGACTCAGAAATCCCGACTATCATCGTTATTTTGATTATCAAACAAACATCATACAGGCTAAACATTCGACCTACCTAACCCCATTACGATTTTAGGATTTAATACACTTTGCCTCTGAATGATTCATCATCATCATTGAGTATACAGTCCTAAGACTGGTTTGATGCAACAATCCGTCTCCACTCGACTCTGTCCCCCAGCTGTTTGACCTCTCTAAAAGTCTGGCATCCCATATCCCCAATTATTTGGTTGAAATATTCTAATCTGGGCTCCTTCCCCTTTTCTTTCCCACCTCCCCTCCAAGATATCCCTAAGCAGTCCCCCATGTCTTAGTGTGTGCCCCATCATCTGACCTCTTCTCTTCTTCAGACTCTTCCACAAGGTTCTTCTTTCTCCGATTCTTCCAAGAAATTCTTCATTTGTAATTTTATCCATCCATTTGATATTCATCATTCTTCTGTAGCACCACATTTCGAAAGCCTCTAATCTCTTTCTCTCCGCTTTTCCAATTGTCCAGGTTTCACACCCGTACATGGCTATGCTCCATACATATGTCTTCAATAGCAACTTCCTGTTTTCTAAGCTGATTGAGGAGGAGCATAGTAGTTTTTGTTTTGAATTAAACCCCATTTTTGCTTGGGCAATTCTTGATTTAATTTCGTTTTCGCTTCTCCCATCCCATGTTATTTTACTTCCTAGGTAGCGGAATTCCTTAACTCCTTCTAGGTTTTCTTGGTTAATTTTGATGCATTCCTGTTTCGTTTGTTCTTTTTTGTACATACTAGGACCTTCGTTTTATTCTTGTTTATTTTCATTTTGATTTCTTCTATTAGGATTTGGTTAATTCCATTCAAGGCGTCCTCTAATTCTTTTTTATTGCTTCCTAGAAGGGCAATGTCATCGGCAAATCTTAACATAGCGATCTTTTGACCTTGGATTTCGATACCTGTATCAATTTTGTCTTTGAATTCTTTAATCGCTTCTTCTATGTATAAGTTGAAAATCATGGGTGACAGCACACATCCTTGTCTTACACCTTTTTTTATTTTGACTTCTCTTTGCTCATCTCCAATATTTATAATTGCCGTCTGGTTTTGATATAGATTGTAGATTAGTCTTCTCTCCCTGAATTTTATTCTCGCCTGTTTTAATATTTTAAACATAATTTCCCAATTGACGTTATCGAATGCTTTTTCTAGGTCTATGAATCCGATG
The DNA here is from genome assembly GCA_024734495.1 of Forficula auricularia. Taxonomy (NCBI): domain Eukaryota; kingdom Metazoa; phylum Arthropoda; class Insecta; order Dermaptera; family Forficulidae; genus Forficula; species Forficula auricularia. The sequence continues at coordinate 133,531 of JALMQS010000880.1, read as the reverse complement.
TAGACAGATTCTTCCCTGATAAAAGCCCTTTCTATTATTAGTCTAAGAGAGAGAATTGCTTCTCGGGTGCCTCTGTTTCTTCTAAATAGATAATAAGATATATCAGCCCCAGGATAGCTTTTAAAGTCCTTTACTTGATTTCTGAATCTTTGTTTAACTAATTTGTAATCTATTTGAGATCTCGCCTTGTCTTTTGGCATTTTCCAAGGGTAGATCCTGAATGATTCATATATGAATATAATAGCAATATCAAAAACAACAAATTTTAAAGAAGACAACATCGAGTCATTGCCAACATTTAAACAATAATACCGATAAAGGCAGAGATGGTTTTTATTATTTTATTAACTTATTAAATATTTAGATAATAAAAATCAATATAAATGAAAAATAAAATTTAAGTGTCGTAAATTTCTTACTGGACATCTAGGTACTCATCAAATTAATTAAAATTAAAATAATAGAATAAGAGGTAAAATAACAAACTCACCAGCAAACAGGATGTAATATGTGAATCTCATGATAAACATCTTCCATTAACAAAGGAAGTACGTAACATACAAGCACAAGTGCAGATTTAATTCTCTTTAAATTAATTTACTTATCATTTGAATTTAAAACAAATGAGAGAAAACGTGATACATATATAAATATTACTTGAAAATTTTTTTCTCTATCTGTTTAATTTTATTGTAGTAGATTTTTGTTATTAGAAGATTAATTAATTCTTTAAGTTTTATCTAAGTATAAATTTTAGTTAATATCATTTTTTGATAAGAAAATTAAATAATTATAGTTATATTTTATTATTTGTTTATGTTAAATATATAATTATAATTAATTATGTGTGATTTAAATAAAAATTGAAATTTTAATCAAATTAATCACAAAAGTAAAAGCTTGAACAGCTTCATTACTAATTATAATTTATTAATTTATCTATTGATATTTAGAGGCATACCTAGATGATTAAAAAAAAATAATTTTAAAGGATGGGAAATAAAAAGTCCCGTTTTCATCACGATTTCTCAAGAATTTTAATTTTATAAACCACTAGGATAGTTTGGATTTTTGTAAAATATTAAATAAATGAGCTTACATTCTTAATGAATTTCACCTTTTTTATCGTTTCTTGGGCCTAAAATTTAATAATTTAAATTTTAAATAACTCCCCTTCTTCTACCATTTTGGGCTCCCAGTAAAGTATCCTCTTAAACCTTTAAATAATTTTTCAAATATGTATAAATAATAATATAGAAAGCTTTAATCTCTCTCAGATATCTTTTATTGAAAAATTAAAAAAATAGCGAGTGAGTGATTTATTTCTTGTTCATTCATGTTTAAAGAGTTTTTGAGGAAGCGAATATCTATTGAGTTTAAATTCATAAATATTTACTAAAAATATTTAAAATTGCATAGTCTATAAATATATGTAATAAAAATCGTGAACTTTTATCTCGCGGACGGGAACTTTTATCGAAAAATTAAAAATAAAGCGAGCAACTGATTTATTCACTCTTCATTCATGTTTGAAAATGTATATATATTTTTTCTTTGGTGGATGTGGATGATATCAATTGGATTTCAATTCATACATATTTACTAACCCTTTTAGAATACAAATTTTTTGACTTGACAAATAAAAAATAAAAAGTGAAATCAACCCTCAACTTTTTCTTCCCCTATATGTTCTATGTCAATGAAATACTAACCTTCTTCTTTTTGGAATTTTATTGGTTTTGAGGTCCAAAATGTTGTCTGATCATCGCTTATAGAAACATTAAGTTTATTGGCAACTTTTATAGCTTATTTATATTGAGGTCGATAGAAAAAATAGAAAGAGAATATGTTTATTTATCACTTTAGCTTTTAGCCTATATCTTTCTACTTAAATTAAGTGCTGAAAGAGAAAATATATTTTTCTACTCATATAGTTTAGTAATTTTTTATTTTGTTCCAAATAAAAACATTCAAATTCAATATTGTAACTAGTTAACGAATAGTAAGTACGATAGTAAAGGGACTCTACATGAATAATTTACTTCCCCTACCAATTTTTAAGAGTTCGAAATGGGAAAAAAACTCCTCTGGTCCATCATTGTTGTCCTTTTATCCGCCTTCTGTCATCCTATCTCAGGCCTGTAGCTTCTAAACCAGTGTTTTCCAACCTTTTTTGTGCCAAGCCACACCTAAGCCTTTCTAAAATTCTTATGATTCCAATGTAAAATTTTTTATAAAAAACATTTATTTTTTTTGATATATATATATATATATAGAGTTACAAAAACAAAATTTTGTTGATTGGTATTTTGTATGTTTCTACATTCATTTAAGTATATTTTATATCTTTTAGCTATTTACTATGAAATTTTTTTAACTTTTATTTTAAATAAGGGTAATTATTTTTGTAGATTTTTATGTTTAAACTAAAACTAAATTTAATTAGTTAATTTAAACTTTTAGGTTTTGCTTTCTTCTTTTTTCCGCGCTGTTATTATTATTATTTTGTGGATCCTAAGATAATTTACTAATTTTTAATTTTAAAGGAAAAAAAGGGTTAAAAATACATAAAAAATTCGTAACCAAAAATAAAGTATGTGTTATTTTGAGGTTACTTTTTTGCTTACTGATAACTGTTTTATTGAACACGAACCAACAAGCTGCTCATACTTGAGATCGAAACGACGCCGACGTAGTTTTTTTGTATTATTTGTTTAATAATAATTATAATTGATTATGTGTGATTTAAATAAAATTTCAACCCTTAATAAAGTTATTCATAAAAATACAATCTTTTGCAGCTACTACATATGTTATCTAATCAATGTTTTTTGTTACAATATTTAAGGAAAAAGTTTCAAGACTCGTTACTCCGTGAATTAATAATTATAAATGATAAATAATTAAATTTAGACATTCAATTCGATTTAATATTTTCGTACCTAGAGTCAAAAAGCCTAATTATTTCAAATAAAAGCATGTTTTTTTAAATACCTATAAATTTTCTAGGCAAAAATAAAAATACCACTTCGATTCGAATACCGTGAAAATGTGCGACACCCAATCCATGTTGGGGGTCTCTGTCGCATCTGACCTGTCTTGGAATGAACACATCTCCTCTGTGGCGAAATCTTCAGCAAGGAAGATTGGCTTCTTATTCAGGTCCAAGCGATTTTTCACGCCCCTACATCTTCTCACCATCTACAAGGCCCAAATCCGCCCCTGTCTCGAATACGGCTCTCATCTGTGGAGAGGAGCCTCTAAATATTCTCTTTCTATCCTGGATGCAATTCAGAAATGAGCCAGGGTTCTACCCTCACCGACTTCCTCGACTCGCTAGCTCATCGAAGAAACACTCTCTGCCCTCGTCTCTGCCCTTTCCCTTTTATATAGATACTATCACGGGAGGTGCTCTGATGAGATAAAATAAGTAATTCCCTCAAAGCATGCTTTGCGCGTAGCACGCGTTTTGCCGACTCCCAACACTCTTTCGCGGTCAAATTAGAAAAGTGCCGGACCACTTCATTCGCCAATACGTATATCCCCATGACTTCAAGGAACTGGAATTCTCTCCCAGCCTCCATCTTTCCCAGCACTTATAATCTTCAAACCTTCTAAACCCGAGTGCACAAACACCTACTTCTCCACCCTCTCACTTAATCAACTTTCCCTTCTCTTCGGTAATGCAAGGGTCTTTCGAGATCCATAGGGGCTGCATCTTTACTGGTTCTTGCATTCGATTGCTTTAAAAAAAAAAATATTTATGTTGAATTGGTTGATTACTTAATAACTAATTAACGTTTCGCTGACTTCGGAAGAGAAAATAACATAAAAAATCGAGGTTCAAATTTTCGCCATCTAACCAGCTTAAAAAAAAACAAAAAACAAAAAAAAACCCGTTTCCTTACACCATCTATATTTTTAATTAGACTATTTTTTTTTAATTTTATTATAATAAAATAGTTTAAAAATTGCTTTTGAGAATTTTCCATTGAATATACATATTTCAGAGATATTTAGTCTGCTTGGTAATCTAATCGAGTAGCAGATTTCTTTCGATCTGGCATTTTCAAATTAGTTGTGGTCGAAAATTCATCGGGTCAACAGCAGAGTGACCTACACTCACCCAAAGGTAAACAACCCTTAATATCTATCTTATATTCTATATTTATTTTATTTCTATATATATGTATATAAACCCTACAAAACAGCCATTGTGAAAGAATTCAAAATAAATTGAAGGAAAACGTGAAACTTTTTCAAGACTCGGTACGCTGTTTGCAGTTTCAATGATTTAATTATTTTAAATGACAAATATATAAATCTGATTTTTATTTAGATTTAATATTTTTTTACCTAGAATATAAATCCAAAATCTATCCTCACCAGTAGAGTTACAGAAAAAAATGTTTTTTTTTTACATTTTTGTCTGAATTTTTGTAAAATCCATTAAAGAACTTGGGCTCGATTTCCGAAGGGGTGAAAGCAACCTTATATATATACAAAAATAATACATTCCATCTTCTTCGAAATTTAAAGTCTACTTCAATTAGCAATTTGAACTCTTATAAAAATATATCGAATTTAATTATTTCTAAACATTTCCAAGATCTTTAATTAATTTAATCTCTCTATGTATAAATGTATCCATTTAGTTGAAGTGCAATAGTCAAAAGGCCGTTCATAGAATAATAGAAATTAAGAAATTAAGGCCTGGGCTTATATTGAGAATCCTTCACTTAGCTGCTGTAAAAAAAGAGAGTTCATTCTATTCGGGCACTTTTTAGTAATTTTTCTCGTTTATATACTTTTTTTTTAATTTATTTCAAGAACCATTGAATTTTAAAGTTTTGGTTAGGAATTACCCGAAAGACCCCCTGTGAACCGGGGCTAGAATTAACTCACAGTATCCCCTGTTTGTCAAAGAGAAGACTAAAAGGGGTTGATTATGGGATTGAATGGAAAAAACACACATGTTACTAGAGATCTCAAGAAAATGTTACAAAGAGGAGGACATCGCTTAAATGACCCTGTCTACGAAAAACTAACCTGTTGTAATAGTAAAAGTAGGCTGGTCACTTTAATTGAAAAGTTTGAAATCAAGTTGAAGTGGAGTAAATGTGACTAAAAAAAGTATATTTAAATGTATATGACATATTTCCCTATCGCAAAATAACATATTTTTCCTATTTGAAAATTTTTTCTGGAAAATGTGTTATATGCTTCTAAAACTGAAATAAATAAAAATAAAACACAAATACTTACCACTAGGTCGAATCTACTTTCAAATTCCCCCTATTAACAATGAAAATACCCCTCTGAGAGGAGTGTTGGGAAACACTGTTCTAAACTATATTTAAGTTCGAAATGTGACATTTAGCTTGTTGTTGATCCACAGATATTACCAATGTCAGAGTCAAAAAATCAATAAAAACAGACTTAATTATCGATTTTCTAAAACTCATATGAGTCACTTCAAAGAAATTGAAACATTTCTTCTTTCCAAAATTAGAGATTGCAGTTATATAGTAAAATTATCTCCCCTAAAGCCCTCTTTACTAGAAACTAGAACTAGAAACACGTGGCTTTCGAAAGCTCAGCACCCGTTCGCTGTCAAATTGGATAAAAATCGAACCAACGCTTTCGCCAACTCAAATATACTAATTCTACCGATTTTGTTGATCAAAAAAGACCTTTCAAGATTGGCATTTTGTACTTTTAGAAAATCTTTTCAGGTAAAAGACTAAAATTTGGTGAATTTAAAGATATTTGCGTACCAATTTTCAGCTCATTAACTAAAACCTTACAAGATTGGCATTTTGTACTCTCAAGAAACGTTTTCAGGTAAAAGCAAATAAAAATAATATGTATCTTATAAATCAATCTTTATTTTTTTACGTAATTGATATTTTTTCATCAGAGAAAATAAATAATTCGAAATATTCGAGTAAACATTTTTTGCAAACCAATCTGCCAACACGTCTCAACTTGTCCATGCTCGTCTCGACTCGTTTGAAATAATCTCGACTTTTCATTATTAAAAATCTATTAAATATTAGTAATCGGGAATAAGCAACACGGGTAATTCCAGAGCAATTGAGTACTAACACTATCAAATCCACTAAACAGTTTAGGAGTTATTTGATTGATTACATATTTCTGGGAGGACGGACATAGACAGGCACAAATGCTCTTTAGTAGTATGTGATAATAAAAATAAGAATTAAATTTTATTGTTGGTTTGTTCCAAATGAGGGGTGAAAGTTTTGGGGAAGCATTTAAATTGTTTTCTTATAGATTTTATTAAAAGTTAAGTCCTCCTCGATCCTACTAAGCTCCGGCGATTTCAGACCGGCTACTTTCTTTTCAATGTTTTCTGGATTTAATTAATCTCTAGCGCACGTGTACCACTCGAAGAACTTTTTCCGTGTTTACTCCTGGATTTGCTAACTTTTTATTAATTATAAAACTAAAGAAGTTTTTCTTAGAGTATACTTTTTTAACTATTTTTGTGTGCATTTAGCTAAGGTATTATTCCCATTAAAAAAAATAAATAAAACTGGAAAAAAAGAATTCAAAAATTTTATTAAACATGATAAACACAAACACATTTTTAGTAAAAATGATAAAGATATTTATTAATAAAGACAAATACAAAGACTAGAATTTATCTTAAATAATTATATTCTTATTATTACACATGTATGTATTGAATAATTGATATTATATCATATTTATATATATATATATATATATTAGATATAAAACTTTATTTTCGAATTATATTTGATTTCATATTTATTATTTCAGAAAAATTAACTTTTTTATATTTATTCTTCAAATTTCTTTTTATTTATACATCAAATTTTTAATACTAGAAATCTCTGAAACGAGATATATTAAATAATAAATCTCAGTGGCCATTCCAAGAATATTTAAAATAAATTTCGTGTATCAATAAAAATAGTAGAATAGTAAATACTAGTAGTAGTATTTTCTTTTTCATTCATTATTATAATTATTTCATACATTTTTAAAGCTTTAGTGGCTTAAGAGAGTTTATTGGAATTCATTTGAAACAAATCACATTTTGTTTTATTGTAAAAGTAAATAATGTTAAACAAATAAAACAAAACTACATTTGTATAATAATAATACGAAATTATTAATTAAATTAAAAATAAATAAGAATTTCACTAAACTAGGTATACTTGAAATAATAATTTATATACCACATTAAATCATAGACATATTTCCGCCCTTTTCCTTTTTTATACATATTACCAGGCCATATATGTTTTCATGAAATCAATGAACCTCTTAAAACCTCGTTTGTGCGTAATACGCCATTTGGAATTATACAACACCCTTTCACAGCTAAGTATCAAATAAATATAACTAACTTTTTATTAATTAATTCATCCCTATAATTTATTGAGAATGGAAGCCTAATTTCTACTTCCATTTTCCTTGAATTATACGATATTTAATCCTTTAAAACCCGGTTGGACAAATATTTGACCACGGTCAATCCAATCTCCTTTAAGATTCTAAAAGTTCTATCACCCTTTTCTTTTAGAATGGGAGTCAATAGATATCTTACATCCATAAAAAAAAACTTAAAAAACATTAATACGAGCTCTTAACAATGGGAAGTAGGCACAATTTTTTTTAGTAAAATATACTGTATAATGTTTTTCTTGAAAATAATATTCATGACTTAAAGAAGATTTAAACATTTCATGAGTTATATATGGTTTGAGTTTACATTAATTATGATATTTTTTAATGGATTTAGAATTTATAAGAATTTTATCCTAGAGTAGAAAAATGAATTACCTTATAATAATTTAATGTGTAAAATAAAACTTCATTATAATAAATAATCACAATTTAATTATTAATTTTTTTATTTGAAATACAAATATTAAATAATTTTTTCGCGACAACCAAACTAAGATTAATTCACATTTGTTATTTACTTTTTCTTTTTCTCGATTAAAGCAATTTAAATTTTGACCACATGAATCAAATAAAAATGTAATTTTTAAAATAAAATAAATAAATAAATAACTAGTTAATAGACTTTTCTCTTAGACTCCAGTGTGCACTTAAAATAAGTGGCATGTATATTCTATAATATCGACTCATCGATGCTATAATAACTTTTTTTTAATGTTTATCTAGCAACCGTTGCACCGAGGGCAAAATAATGGTCACTAAATTGTCTAACCGAAAATGATAAAATTAAAGTAATTAATGATAAATGTATTAACAATCAAAATTTATTTTACATACATTTGAAATATTCTTGAAAACCACTGATTATTAGAATTAGAAAGATTATTTTTATAGTAAGAAAATTTTTAATTTGGTAACATTTCATATTCATTACTCTCTTTCTACTTCTTACTAAGATTTTCCTGCACTGCAGATCCCGCTTTGTTACAATATTTTTGCTTTGGGGTGAAACATGCTTTTACAAATTCGAGTAAACCACCTCATTTGAAAATGAAACGTTTAAAATTGATTCTTCTGTCTAATATCAATATTTTTTATTTATGTAAGACTATAAGTTTGAAGGCGTTGTATTAATTTTCAATATAATATGCTTAATTATTTCAAATAATTTGCTACCTTCTATTGGGAAGAATGAAAATAGTTTAAAAAAGCAATTCTATAAAGTCTCAAAAATTAAAAAGATTTAAGTATACTAAGCTGAGACTGAATCTTGGAATCTTTTAGTGTTTACTCGAATCGATAAAGATATTCATATGGGGTGGGCCCTATGTGACGTCATCAACCTTCATTAGTGGGATTTAAAAAAATGCTAGTCGCTAGAAAGACTTAATTTCGACGAAAACGTTCTGGAACGGCTTTCCGCTTCTTTTTTACTCAATCAAGAACTAGGAGTGATAAATAATATGAATGAACGATAATTTTTCCAACGTTCCAGTTCTTCTATTTAGAAATTAAGCGCTAGCTAGTAAGTCTCTACAAACGTTTGTTGAGACTTACGGACGTCACAGTGGAACCAACCAATGAAAATCCTTAACGTAAAAAAAAAAAAAATACTTTTGCTTACATGTTTCAGGCCATCCTTATATATTATATACATATAAACATTGACCAGCCAATATTTTATATTATTTAGTGCTTTCGAACTGACAAAACTTTATTTTAGATTTCAAATTTACAGGGGATTATTCTTTCACGAAGAATCCCTGTAACCTGGAGCAACTTCGTTCAGGGTATCCACTAGAGATAGTTAATATTTGAACTTAATTACATTTTTTATTAATTGGCAATTATATTGAAAGTGTCTCTAGTCTGATCACCGTATTCCATATATTTTGGAGTTTTGAGATTGATTTGTACCATAATCACAACTTTTTCAGTCAATTATTTAAATATTTTATAATTAAATTTTTATTTATTTAATATGATCTAAAGCTTTGTCACGAGAGGAAAAGGTTAACAATGAATAACATCTTTATTGTATTGATATAACAATTATTATAATTTGAATGATGTTTATAAATTTCAATTTTTGCTCTGTTTAGTCGTCCTTTGTTATTTACCCTTTTCTGATTCTATCTCTAAAGTAACGACCCTTTTAATATGAATATTTCTCACTCAGTAAAATTCTACAAAATAAAAAGCACAATAACATACAATAGATACAGTAGATTAAACAAGCAATTCCAATTATTTATTTCCAACCGCGATATGATCAAATAGTAAGCAAAAATGGCAATTTGGTTGCCTAACTATTCAGGATACATTCAATGCAAAGTATTATTTTAAGTCGTATATTCCCTAAGAAAAATTTAATACAAATATAAATTTTATTATTTTTCCATACATAGTATGGGGGAATATTGTAATTGTTCTGAAAAAATTCAGACCCTTGCAGATAATTACGTTTAAAAGTCTCTCCTGTGTGGAAAAAACGGTTATTAAAAATATTTTTTAAGGCCTTTATAAAAAGGTTGAAAATCCAAAATTAAATTTAAAAATTCATAAAACTCAAGATTTCACAAATAAATATTGCCAAAACGTTTAGAAAACCATTAATATTCTCAGGCGCACACAGAGACATTGTTCAAAAAACATTTTTTTAAAATAATAAAAACGTTACGATCTGAAAAAATCTCGAATTTTTTAGATAATACAATATTTTAGATTAATACATTTGTTGTAAAATAAGGAAATAAAATCATATAAATATAGGAAGCGGGCAAGTATATGGTATAGCTATGAGGTTTAACTCACGCCAGATTTGTTATTTTACTTATTTATTATTTTGTAATTTAAGAAATTTTGCCCTACATCACTCAGATCATTTTATGTTGTAGTTACTGTGCCACAAATTTTTTCAACTGAAATAGGTATTGAAAATTTATTTTCAACAAAATATCAGAATTTTTTATAAATAAGTTATGCCTCTCTTCTCAAATAATTTCTAATAACTAAATATAACCAAATATATTCTTATCAGGTACGCATCCAGAAAATACTACCAATAAAGTTAAATTATTTGTATACCTAGTTTTTTTTTAACATTCTTATGTTTTCTTTAATATTTACTCATCTTATTTTGTATTTTCAAATTTAAATGCCAAAGTAATTTAATCAATTTTGAACATGCTCATTTGAATTGAAATGCAGGTGAACTTGTTAATAGCGAACATGGTTTTTGCAATATTATATTAAGAGATACAATTTTTTCTGTATTAATTCATGACCCATGTTTTGTTTTTCTTTGTAGCGACACTTGTTTATTGGACCATAATTTCTGCAGCCTCCACTGTACACTATAACCGATCATCTATACTCTTTCCTTTTTTTGATTATTTTTCAATTCTCAAATTTCATATTTGAATATTTTATGAGTATGCTTGTCCCCTGGAGCCAGATAATTTAAGGCTGTTAATGTTTAATAAATAATAAATAAGTAAATAGCAAAACTGGCTCTCGACAATCTTCTCACTCTAATCTGTTTTATTTCTTGAGGTGTTCAAAACTTTTGATATTTTCAATTACTGGCATATGAGAACCAAGAAGTCTAACGCCTAACTACTTAATACATTAGGCCAGGGGTCCCCAAACCTTTTAGAGATAGGGCCACATGTGAACATTGAAAACTAAGCATGGGCCGGATATAACATATTATAAGGAATTATATTAATAATACGCCATTATATGGCATTAATATAGTGAATATTTCTGAATTCATTCTGTAAGAGCTGCGCGCCTGGTGGAAAAGTTTCAAGGGCCGGCTTTGGCCTGCGGGTCGTAGTTTGGGTAGCCATGCACTATGATATTTGTATTTTCAAATAAGAAAATAAAACTAATAACGTTTGAAATAATTTGGAAATTCATTTTTTAATTTTAAAACTACTTTAATTAAAAAAATTTGAATATATTTAGTGTTCCTAAATTAATCTCACTTTTTTAAATTAAATAAAAAAACATTCAAGATATTAAAATATATTTATATTTTATCCCAATAAATTTGTAAAACTTATAATCCTTTACATTTTCGTCTAAATCAACAAATTTTTATGATATTAATTCTTAAGTGGGCAATATCTCAAAGATTCTTTCTTGTTGGACCATTCAATAGTTTTTCAATTTTCATTGGTTTTTAATTCTTTATAATAAGTCGTGAAAATTCTTATAAAATAACGGATTTTCTAAATTCGCCTTGATTGGTCTAATTGGAACGAATTTCTTAGATATTAGTTTAACCCCTATGGGGGCAAAGTCTAAACATAAATCTTTCTTCGTTTGATTACCAACTTTTTCTTACAGATTCAGGAATTCTTTAACCAATATGAAAATAACTCTATTCCTTTCCTCGCTCACGTCATGATTAATTAATTGCTAGGCAGGTGTTAAATCAGATAAACGTGCCCTAGGGAACCACTAGTTAGTTAATTGCTGAAATAATTCCTCTATTTTAATTAAAGGAGCATTATCCTGTCAAAACAACCAGGGTGTCAATAAAACAACCCAAAAGAAATGTGGAGACAAACACGTCTAGAATATATTTGATTTAAAATTTTTTAGTATTTATATTTTAGATTTATAATTTAGATTTACACATGTTCAACTATGATTTAAAATTCCCTTTAGACGTTTAGACCATCAAAATATATGATTACTTTAAGAACACCAGTTTTACATATATGTACATATGTACGTTAATACCATGAATGTATATATTTTGTATCGGGTGTTTTTTTTAGAGGTATAGAACTTCGAATTGAAATAAAACACAAGAAAATCGTTTTAATGTCCATCAATTTGGCTTTATTGGAAGGACAATTTTATGCCATTAATGTTTAAATATGATTTCGGGCATGTGGCCGCCGCGGCTGGCTCGAACAAATCCAATTCTACAGGTTCAATTTTCAACCACTTTTTCGAGCATATGGGGCCGTATGTTGGCAATAACGCCACGAATGTTGGCTACGTCAACAAGCAAAATTGCCGCATTTGGAGTGAAGAGAATCCACATGAGACCCTTGAGACGCCATTACATCCACAAAAACTGACTGTTTGGTGTGCTCTATGGGCTGGTGGAGTCATTGGGCCATACTTCTTCCGAAATAATGCTGGAGAGTCAGTTACCGTTAATGGAGACCGGTATAGAGCCATGATAACCGACTATTTTGTTCCCGAATTGGATGGCATGAATGTGGATGAGTTGTGGTTCCAACAAGACGGCGCTACATGCCACACAGCGCACGTCACATTCGATGAGCGCATAATTTCGCGGAATGGACCTGTCAATTGGCCACCAAGATCGTGTGATTTGACACCATTGGATTATTTTCTTTGGGGATATGTGAAGTCGCTCGTCTACGCCAACAAACCAGAAACGTTAGGGGACTTGGAAGCCAACATTCGTGGCGTTATTGCCAACATACGGCCCCATATGCTCGAAAAAGTGGTTGAAAATTGGACCTGTAGAATTGGATTTATTCGAGCCAGCCGCGGCGGCCACATGCCCGAAATCATATTTAAACATTAATGGCATAAAATTATCCTTCCAAGAAAGCCAAATTGATGGACATTAAAACGATTTTCTTGTGTTTCATTTCAATTCGAAGTTCTATACCTCTAAAAAAAACACCCTATATATTAGAATGTCGTGATTACTTAGTAAAACACGTCATATTGTGTAATTCTAAGCTATTTAAGCCAAAGTAAATTATTTTATAATATGTAATATTGCTGAGGAATATTTCAGCAATTTTACATCATTATTATTAAAATAATATCATTGTAATACTGCAGGAATATTTCTGAAATACTTTGGAATTACACGATATAACGGGTTTCACCATGAGACCACCAAATACTGCTAAATATTTACTAAATACCTAATGGTGTAATCAACTTAAAACACTGGACCCCGCACTCAAGTAAACGCACTTTAAATTTTTTAGAAATTTCACAGTCCTCATACTCAGTTTGTTCTAGTGTGGTACGAATATCTTAAGTCAAATACTAATTACAGAGCTCTTTCTTATGATTATAAAGTAAAGCCAGTGAGCCCATATTAGTTATGGAGACAACATTCGATAATAATTACTACCTATATAAATTTAGATGCATGTTTCATTTTATAATTATTTGTCTTATAAATACTATCAAACTTTACGGTAAAAAATATTTAAAATTCATTTAATTATCTTATATTTTGAAAAATATTTTATTTTTTATTTTTGAAAATATATATTTTGGCTTATCGTAAAAAACACAACAATTTAATGTTACCCTAGCACGTTCTTTATTAAAATATTCACGATATAGCAGGAGAAACAAATCAGACCTCTAAGATTCTATGTTATTGGCTACGTCTTTTGCCCAACACTAATCTGGGGTCGACGGGCTTCACTATTTTTTTATCTAGTCAGAAATCCAGTCGCTATACTTATATATACATTTATGGTTAATTTTCATATTAATTTAATCTTGTTTCCAGTTGCTGAATTAATCTCACTTTTTTCGTCTAAAATTGAATTCGTTTTTTACTTAAAACTTGAAATACATTTTCATTTTTGTTTTTCTTAAAAAAAAGTACAAATATTGTATAAAATCAAAATGTTTTATAACGTCAACATTGTAGATTCACAATAGATGAAATTAATTAAATTTAAATACTAGTGACGTATCTTGGTTTTAGCCTTAATTCTAATAAAATAAGTAAAAAATATTCTGCTAGATTGGGAATAGAAACTCAGGTTGGATATAAATTAGTAGAAGGGTTGGATTTTTTGAGTCATTAAACATTCAATTATAAAAATATATATAAAGAGGAATCTTTGGAATTGGTTTCACAATTCCACATTTTTCTTTTGCTTCATTAATGACCATGGTCGTGGTTGTGTCCATTGTGAATGTCATGAAGAGAGTTCATAAAGGCTTCGGTTACATTCTCTAAATGCAGAGAAGCATGTTCTTCTTCCTCGCCCCCGTGATGATGATGTTCGTGTCCAGCTGAAACAATCAGAAAAAATATATGTTAGCTCATAAACAAAAAATTAATATCCTATCTAAAGGAAAAACTTATATTAGCTTTATAAATCAAATTATCAACAAAATTTCAGTTTTGTGGGTTCTGAGAGCTGAAAATAAGCTGGCCAAGTGAGACTTAGATCGCATACCGAGATTTCCTTATCTTAAAAGCTTATTACTTACTTATAACTTATAACCGAGGGATGAACCGCGACCTAATATCGTATACACCTATTTCCACTTCCACTTTAATTTTCAAGTAGAAGACAAGTACACAGACGTGTATACCTAATTCCAAACGCGGTTCACCCCTTGCTTATAACTAACCAAAACACTTGAAATATCAAATTCATTTTTAATTAAATAAAGACGAGCCACATTTGTTGCTTTGTTAGTTAGTAAGAAAATTTAGTAAAAATTAAACAAGTAGATTTGTCAAAGATTTCGGTTGCTGTGAAGCCAACTATTAAAATGAGTATATTGAAGGAGACAATAAAAGAGTGTGTCTTCTGCTGGAATTACAAATTTTATTTATTTATAACGAGACTATAGTTTCAAGGGCTTTGCCCTCTTCATCAGTCTATTACAATGGATTCCCAGGAATTAATTTATGAATTCCAGCAGAAAACACTCTTTTATTGTCTCCTTCAATATACAAAAATTCTGGCAAAAAAACTTTCAATTTAAAATGAGTATAGTTCCAATTTGACTTAGTGGCGACGCCTGTAGGTACAACAGGTTCCCCTACTCATAAAAAAGGCAGATTTTCTGAAATGACTTGAAATTTTAACAAAATCTGACACATTTGCGAAATTCACGGAGAACTTACCGTGTCTTGAAAAAGTTTTCATTTTTTTCCCACTCTTTTTATAATGAGTTATTAATTCAGTTATTTTATCAAAAGTATTCAAATTAACTCAATTGAAAACTGAAAATATATATATATATATAGGTATATAAGAAATTCAAAAAAAAAATATTTAAATATGTAGATTTTTTTTAAATTTCTTTAAAATTTGACTATATGCCAATTTCGCTCTCGTTTTTTGATAAGAAGCCGATATGTACCAACATTTATAATTTATAATTTGTAATATTTAGGTGAAAAACTTATTAAATTAAATAAAAAATAGCAAATTTGTCTATTGACCTTGTTGGAAATTCCCATGTTAACTAGTTCATTAAAATATATTTAATATGTACTATATTATCGAAATGAGACGTGTTGAGCATGAGTTGGTTTTTGTACTATATATTATATGCAATGCGATGTCAAAGAAACATTCCTACTTATGAAAGGGCTTTTTGGAACGAAACCCATTTACATATACTTACTTGATACAATAATTTATTACAAATCTCACATCGTCACCTCATTTGAATTCATTCCAAATTTTCAACTCTACCACTTCTAGATGAATCATTTGAACTATAAATCATATTGACATTCACATTTTTCATATTCATTATTAATAAATGTTTCTTTCTATCGACACCGAGAATTTGATACAAACTAATTTTGGTCTATGTACTATGTCGGGGGTGTCCAACCTTTTGGCTTACACGGGCCACATTTGAAGAAAAAACAAATGTTTCGGGCCGCGGATAAAATATTATAATTCTATTAATATTTGTTATTCAAAAAAGATAATTAATCATGTAGAAATAAGAACTTTATTGTTTTTTTTAGCTCATAGTGAGCTTCTAATTTTATTTTTCGTAAATTTTATACTTTAAAATAGTTCTCGTATATGTAAATACATACCTATATACTTGAAAAAAGTGATAATATGTAGGTTGTTTATATTTTTTCCTGTCTAGATAATTAATATAAAATTCTAATAAAGAGTCAATATTCAACTTTTCTTTGAAATCGGTTTCTAATTGTTGTTCTAGAATCAATCAGAAAAATAAAAAAATTTATTTCTTGAAGGAGACAATAAAAGAGTGTGTCTTCTGCTGGAATTATAAATTTTATTTAATTATAACGAGACTATAGTTTCGAGGGCCTTGCCCTCTTCATCAGTCTATTACAATTATAGAATTGTAATTATAGAATTGTAATAGACTGATGAAGAGGGCAAAGCCCTCGAAACTATAGTCTCGTTATAAATAAATAAAATTTATAATTCCAGCAGAAGACACACTCTTTTATTGTCTCCTTCAATATAAAAAAATTTTGCTACCCTCGGCAAAAAAACTTTCAATTTAATAAATTTATTTCTAATGAAAATGGAGACGAAAATAGACCAAAATGATGATTATTTTTTCTGAAATCTTGAAATTTAGTTTAAAATTCAAATATTAATTTTTATTTTATTTTTCGAAAACTTCACAGTAGATTTTCAGATATATAATTTTAGAGAGAAAAATTATCAGGCCAAATTGTTGTGTGTTTGCCAGTATCTACATATAAATCTCAATGTTTTAAGGAAGTTTATGTATTTATATTGGGCTACGGATTGCACACCCCTGGTTTAAATCGAATCGGAATAAAGAAGGATATGAGGAATGATAATTCTATTTAAAATGGTCACGGATATAATAATCCCTGACTATCCATTATCTATTAACATGTAAGAACGTGCACAGATTTAAAAGACAAGTCATGACAAGTTTTAGTCCAGCAGAGAAATTATCATTTAATTTTAATTGTTCTAGAAAACTCCAATTTCTTGTCTCCTTGTACTAGAATGAGAACTCTATAGACTTGGTTAGTGTTGTAGCATATAATTATTGATGAAATAATAAATATTTTAGAAAATGAAAATATGAGAAGAAGAACAATTTTTAAATATTATTATTTTTTTTTTATCTTATATAGTTGAGCTTATAATTTTGCTTTTAGTGAATTTTATTTTTGAAAATATCTTCACGTATTGTACAAATGTACTACATTCATATTTCGAAAAGGGGAATAAATATATCTCTACATATAAATCTCAATGTTTTAAGCAAGTTTATGATTTTATGTTGGGCCACAGGTCGGATCCAGCCCTACCGTGATTTTCGTAAGGCACTTTAATATATAAATATTTTACATACAATATAAATTAATCTAGGATAATTTCAAACAATATTGAGAGCTTAAATATTGTAACTCTCCAGTAAAACACATTTATTTGTTTGTCGTCTAAGAAACTAATGCTTATAAAATCTCTTATCATATCTGAATAGAATTACATATATAGTATTAAAGAAATTCAATTATTTTTTAACATTAGTATAAAATGTTTTTTACATTGCGATTTTCATAAGATAAATACATTAAGTGGCAAAAATTTAATGAGCTTCGTGCTTGAGCACAAAGCATAGCGACAAAGTCAGCCAGCCTTAATATCATTAAAAGGTACCTGTGGAGCAAATGCGCTCAGACACACATAGACACATTTAATATAATTTCTGTTCACTTAAATTAACTATATTTTTGAAGAAAATAATACTCTTTTATAAATATAAATTTTTAATTAAAAAATGACTACATTTTCAAGACAAGGAAATTGTAAGAGTATTTAAATATTGCTTATCAAAATAAAATAGAAATTATTATTATTATGATTGCTAATAATAATAATATTTTTACAGTGAAAGCAAAGATTTAAGTATCTTTTTGAGTGTCTTTTTTTTGAAAAAAGATGGAAATTATTTCAAAAATCAACCCAGACCTATTATATTAATAAATGAATTTATCTTTAAGGACCAATTATAGATTTTAGAGAAAATATTTTTACATTGCATATCAGAGAGGTTCGTCCCCTTAGGAATCGAACCCAGGCACTAACTAAGCTTGCCGGGCCGTTAGCCAAACCTTTAAGACTAGGCTAACGGCACGGCAAGCTTAGTTAGCGCTTGGGTTCGATTCCTAAGTGAACGAACCTCTCTGATATGCAATGTAAAAATATTTTCTCTAAAATCTATGATTGATCCTTAAAGATAAATTCATTTATTAAAATAATATTTTTAATTTATTAATTTTATTCATGGTTTATTGTTTTACTTATAATTACATATTGTTGCCTTAGAGTGTAAACATGCTAAATCCATTTTTTTATCATAAATGACATATTAATACCGTTCGAAAGAAAAAGAGATGCAACATCGTCTAAGTAAAACTGCTACTTATAATTACGATCGTAAGTTGTAGAAAAAAAATGTGAAAAATATTTTTTTCCATAACAAGAAAATTAAATTTTGTTTGTTTTTTCTCTGCTCTGTAAAATTTTCTTGTTGTGAGTTAGCTGGTTTACACTCTAAGGCGACGTATTGTATCTTACTTTTCTTATATTCTTTAAATATTTTTTTTAGTTATATTGAGATATATATATCTGAAGAAGGGCTCGGATTGGACCTGTCAATGATTTTATCGAAGATATTGTTCTTGTTCCCAAAATTGAAAACTTTTGTTGTGATTTATTAAAATAATACCTACAGTAAAGTTTTGTTCCCTACGTAACTTTGTTTTTTATACCCTTTGAAAATGAAATTTTTATCATTTTTTGGGTCAAAAATACTTTGTAAATTTTTCCCCTGTGGACCGGGGAGTAGAATAGGTTCACAGAATCCCGTGCTTGTCGTAGAAGGCGACTAGACGTTGGATGTGAGATAACAAGCTCACCCCGTAAAAACTTTCTCACTTACAGAACCAACGTATTACCTCTGAACCGCACTGATCACGTAATATAGTAGACTTGGCGTGAACAATGATGAGATCGATTCTAAAGCAGACTAAGGAATACGTGAGCATAGAGAGCCAAGTAAAGAAAAAGATTTAGCGATTTGGCATTCCGGTTATTGAAATTTTCCATTTTGAGCCCTGGTCTGAAGTTTGAAATAAATAGACAAACAAACATACCGCCATTTAGGTGTCGGACCATGTATTAAATAAGGCCTTGCTGGAATTAGTCACGTGTATATTTATTTTCCAATACGTATTTATTAATGATACAAAGTCATACAGCGGGAATATGAAAATATTGTAGATAGGATCTTATCAAATTAAAAATATATTTTTTCAGCTGCTCTCAAAAGTGTTTATATTATAATAGTTCTCTTCAAAAATATTGCACATTATTTTTAGATACTTTTATCTCAAATCATTGAAAAATGAGAATGGGTTAACGGTTGCGACTTTTCCGGGTTCATAGAGCGCGATTGTGGCGTCAAAATAACAATTATAAGAAAACCTGTTTAATATAATTATAAAAGACCTATTTAATGGTTCCCTATGTGCTCTAAAATTTTATAATTTCCCTTCACGTCCCACATCATGAATATTAAAAGCATAAATTTTGTCATGCTAAATTGTAGAAGCGAAGTACAAGACTGACTGACGGACAGGTACTCTCTATTAAGATTTTATATTTATCCTTATCTAGAAGAATAGAAAAATTATGCAAAATCCTTTCTCGATGTTCGAAGCGATAGTTTTCGGATAGCTGGAGATCGATAACTTACACCTGGAATCCAAATATGATCTCTAGCACAGTCGTGAGTGAGCTCTCTTGGCAGTTGGACGTGTTTTCGCTGTTCTCTTAGACACCACTCATCATTATCACAGATAACCTATCTCTTTTTCTTTTCTTTTTCTATTTCTTGTTTTCTTTCGTTATTTCAAATCTTTATTCATTTTTTATATATATATATATTCTAATATTTATTTTTACTATTAATTTATTTTTGGGAGAATTGCAAGTCGCAATTCTCCCAAGCTAATCCATGGTGGGGAACGAAATGTTTCCCCCCTTCAAGTCCCTCCGCGAGCTCGACCTAAAAGGCCTCGTTCCCAGTATGGCGAAAATTCTGATAATTTATTATCAATAAACCAGAACAGTTTATTTACAAATAATTCTAAGATCCAACCTCGTTTCATTGTAATCAGCCATGCTGATAGTGAAAAAAACCTTTCTAAAATTTCTCCTTTCTTGATAAACCACGTAATTTCTCACTCTGCTGGTAAAGTAAAAAACATTAAGAAACTAAAAAATGGCACCCTTCTGGTTGAGACATTTAATGACAAACAGACCGAATCACTATTTAAATTGAATCAATTTACTGCTGATATCCCAATCAGAACTCAGGCCCATGCCACACTTAATTCATCCAAAGGAGTAATTTATTGTCCAGATCTGGTCAATATTCCGAAAGAAGAAATTCTTTTGGAACTGAAAGATCAGAACGTCATAGATCTTCATAAAATTACTCGGAAGGATCACGGACAAATAATTCCAACTCCCCTAATTATTCTTACATTTGGTTTTCCAACTTTACCACTGTCAATTAAAGCGGGTTTTTACAGCCTTACGGTGAGAAAATATTTTCCACCCCCAATGCGTTGCTTCCGGTGTCAATTATATGGCCATACATCTTCTCGGTGTTTATCAGCCCCTATTTGTTCTTTTTGCTCCAACCCCGCTCACCCCGAATCCCCAGATTGTCAAAATGGACCAAAATGCCTTAGTTGTCCTGAATCATCTCATCCCAATTTCTCTAAATCTTGTCCTAAGTTTATTGAGGAAAAGGAAATAATCACTATATCGGTAGAGCAAAATATATCTTATTATGCAGCAAAAGCTCAATTTAAAAAGAATAATTTACCTAAACAAACAAGTTTTGCCTCTACATTACAGAATAAAACCTCTTGTTCCTCTTGTGAGGAGCTTAAAAATACTATTAAGACTCTAACTGAACAAATAAAATCTCTGACAAATAAAATCGAATCCATTGCCACAAATAATTCTAATATTAATACAACTCCTGCTATTGAACCTTTTGAAACACAAGAAGAAAATACTAATATGAGTATAAATACTAGTACACCTCTTCTAACAACTGTAGAAAATTTAAATTCAAGTAAATCAACTCTATCTGCCTCCGATTCGGACGCCTCGGTGCGCTCCGTGGGGGGACTTCGGACTTTCCGTGGGGGGGCATCTGGGGGGGCTCGGGTTAGGGGTCGTGGTGGATCTCAAAAGAAAAAAAGAGGAAAATAAATAATAAATGATTTGTTTAAAACGTGCATTACTATCATTGCTGTATCTGTAATTTGAGAATCGTTAAATTACTAAATCACTTTCCTTCTCCATTCTCTTCTGATGGCTGAAAATACAAATAATATAATTCAATGGAACTGTAATGGCTTTTTCAGTCATTTAGGAGAAATTAAACTGCTTATTGATGAATACGACCCAATGGTAATAGCTTTGCAAGAGACTCACACTTCTCCCACAAATAATGTCAACCTAAGAGGTTTTGATATTTACAGAAAAGATTGCGACCAAGGTCAACAACGGGCATGCAGAGGTGTTTCGATTCTTGTAAAAAACAACCTGCTCTCTGCACCTATATACATCAATAGCAATTTGCAAGTCGTCGCAGTTCAAATGAAATTGCCCCTCATTACTATTTGTAGTATTTATTTAC
The DNA here is from genome assembly GCA_024734495.1 of Forficula auricularia. NCBI lineage: Eukaryota > Metazoa > Arthropoda > Insecta > Dermaptera > Forficulidae > Forficula > Forficula auricularia. The sequence continues at coordinate 111,580 of JALMQS010000880.1, read as the reverse complement.
CAGGAAATGAAAAAATCTCTAAAAATGAAATAGAAAATATTATTCAACAACTACCCCCGCCTTTTCTATTGTTGGGTGATTTTAATGCCCACAGCTCTATCTGGGGTAGTCAATCATCATCTACAAGAGGAAAAATAATTGAATTAATATTGAATAATAATAATAATATTTCTCTCTTGAATACTGACCAATACACACACTTCAGCTCAGCATATGGCTCTTTTTCATCAATAGATCTATCCTTTTCTTCATCATCTATTGCTACAAAAATTTTTTGGAGAAGACATCCGGATTTATGTGATTCTGATCATTTTCCCATAATTTTAAATTATTTAAATAAAATTCCTCCTATCAGAACACATTCAAAATGGCAAATCGCTAAGGCGAATTGGCCACTTTTTAATAAATTATCTCTTATCGATTATGACAGCGCTGATAGTAATGTTTTTAATAAATTAGAAAAATTCACTAAAAAAGTTCTCAAAGCTGCTGAATTTTCTATTCCAAAGTCAAAAACTAGAGTCAAGCATGTCCCCGTCCCGTGGTGGTCAAAAGAAATAGGAAATACAATTCAAACAAGGAAAAAAGCACTAAGGCAATTTGAAAGAAATCCCACCACTGGAAATCTGCTCATTTTTAAAAAAGCTAGAGCCCGTGCTAAATACTTAATAAAAGAAAGTAAAAAAAGTCTTGGCAAAATTTTATTTCCTCTATTTCCTATTATACCCCAAACAAAAAAGTATGGGACAAAATTAAAAGAATTAAAGGGACAAATTTTCCAATAATTAAAGAAATAAAAAATAATGACCATACAATAACAGGACCCTTTGAGATCGCAAACTGTTTTGCACAGCACTTCTCTAAGATATCTTCCTCAGAAAACTACGACCCTACCTTTATTCAAATAAAAAACATTTCCGAGCGAAGATCTATAAATTTTTCTTCAACAAATGTTGAATATTTCAACGCACCCTTTTCGGTCTGGGAATTCGAATATTCATTAAATCAAACTAGAAATACTGCACCCGGACCAGATAATATTCATAATCAAATGCTGAAAAACTTGAATCCACATTCTAAGAACACATTATTAAATATTATCAATGAATTATGGCAAAAGGATTCGTTTCCATCTATATGGAAAAAAGCAATTTTGGTACCCATTCCCAAGCAGAATCTTGATCCTCATTTCGTGCAAAATTACCGCCCTATCTCCATGACAAGTTGTATTTGTAAAGTCTTCGAAAGGCTGGTAAATAAACGCTTGATGTGGCATTTGGAAAATAATAAATTAATTTCCAATAATCAATGCGGATTCAGGCCCCTACGATCTTGCATTGACCAATTAGCTCGTCTCGAAAATTATATACAAAATGCCTTTATAAACAAAGATCATGTAATAGCCATTTTCTTTGATCTTGAAAAGGCTTACGATACAACTTGGAGATATTCTATTTTAAAACAATTGAAAGAATGGGGTATTAAAGGTCACTTAGGTATTTTTATACAGAAATTTTTAACAGACCGAACATTTCAAGTACGTGTAGGCAACACTCTCTCTAAGGTACACACTCAAGAAAATGGAATTCCACAAGGTTCTGTTCTTAGTTGTACACTTTTTTCGATAGCTCTGAACAACATTTCAAAATTAATTAAGTCGCCAGTTCAGCACTCTCTCTTTGTCGATGATCTTGCAATATATTTAAGATCAAAAAATTTGAATTTTATAAAAACAAAAATGCAAATTATAATAAATGATGTCAATAAATGGGCCTCAGAAAATGGTTTTAGATTTTCAAAGAATAAAACATGTTGTCTACATTTTTGTAGACTTAGAACATCCCACCAAGATCCATCTTTATACATCGATGGGAGTCCCATATTATATAGGGATAGTGTAAAATTTCTTGGTCTAGTCTTTGACAAGAAACTAAACTGGAGAGATCACGTCAAAGATCTAAAAACGAAATGCCTAAAATCATTCAATCTTCTAAAGGTGCTTTCCAATTCCAACTGGGGAGCGGACTCTATCAGTTTACTGAGAGTATATAGGGCGATTATTCGCAGTAAATTAGATTATGGTTCACCCATTTACTCTTCTGCTAGAGAGAGCGTTCTAAAACAGCTCGATATGGTCCATAATTTGGGTATCAGAATAGCTTTGGGAGCTTTCAGGACAAGTCCAATTTCAAGTCTTCTGGCGGAGTCTTGCGAACCCCCTTTAAAAGTTAGAAGAGAAATACTATCTTTGAACTATGCTATAAAAATCAATTCTCTTCCAACACATCCAACATATAAAGACATTTTCAATCCCACAAACTTAAGCAAGTTCTCAAATTGTCCAAAAAATACCAAACCATTGGCTCTGAGAATAAAAGAAAACCTAGAAGGAATTAGAAATTACTTGGACCAACAAATTCGAATAATTAATACCCCAGAACCACCATGGCTCTTAAACAAACCATCTTGTTTATTGGACTTGGCTAAATTTAATAAAGAGAGCCTTGATGAGAGGTCGTATAACATCTTGCTAGCAGAATTGCTAAACAGATATCCGAACTTCTCACTGATATTTACAGATGGATCAAAATTCGAAAAAAATGTGGGATGTGCGTTTAAAATGGACAGTTCATCTGGCCATTTTAAACTCTCGCCCATTACAAGTATATTTAATGCTGAGCTGAAGGCAATTGAACTCGCACTTTTCAAATTAAAAAATCAAAGAAGTAACAAGGCAATAATCTTATCAGATTCATTAAGTGCCTTATTAGCAATCCAAAATTTATATATATTTCACCCTATTATCCAAAAAATCCAAATAATACACCAAGATCTTATCAGAATGGATAAAGTAATTCACTTCATGTGGATCCCTAGCCACAAGAAAATTTTAGGTAACGAGGAAGTCGATCGACTAGCAAAAAAGGGAGCAAATAAATTAACTTACGATTTCACCGAATTGTGCTATGAGGATATAAAATTATTTTCAAAAAACTTAATCCTGAAGAACTGGGAAAATGAATGGGAGGAAATAGAAAATAATTTTTTAAAAAGAATCAAACCAAATATTACTCCACTGTTAAAACACAAATATAATAGTAGGAGAGAACAAACAATAATAACTCGTTTGAGAATTGGTCACTGTTTCTTTTCTCATGGCTTTTTAATTAATAGAGAAGCTCCACCTTGGTGTATTACGTGTGACAGGAGAATTGATGTATCCCACATATTAGTGGATTGCCCACTTTACAATACTAAAAGGATAAAATATAAACTTGAAAATAAAAACATCAGGGATATTCTCTCTGATATGGATTGCTATGAAAACCTGCTTGGATATTTGCGTGATATTAATCTTTTTAACCATATCTAAAATATCCCTCTTCTACTTCTTTGATTTTACTAATTTAATCTGTTGTATATTTATTAAATAGTCCCTTTACAGCTTTTGTTGTTATTTTATATAGTTTATCGTTGTTGTTATATTGTATAGCTCTATTTTGTTGTTATTTTATATAGTATTATCTTTGTTGTTATTTTGTATAGGTCTATTTTGTTGTTATTTTATATAGTATTATCTTTGTTGTTATTTTGTATAGGTCTATTTTGCTGTTATTTTATATAGTATTATCTTTGTTGTTATTTTGTATAGGTCTATTTTGTTGTTATTTTATAAAATTTATTTTGTTATTTTATTTGTCTATGATACTATTTATTTAAGACGTTTCTAGGTTGTCTTGTATTTGAGGCGCTAATAACCCTTGTCGTTGATGCGCCCTAAAACACCTATATAATAATAAATGATCTCTAGCTTCGGCCGAAATGGCATCCTCAATGCGGACTTGGTCTTCATTATATGGTACAATACAAACTCTACTCAAATAAACATAATTTGATTTCACATGGTTTTACAAGAGATATTAACTGAAAGACAAAATTATTCTATCCTTGAATTTCTTATGTTAAGATTATTCAACTAGTCACAAATATCATATACAATAGTAAGTCTTAATTTCCTTCCTTATTTATTAATTCTGTAAATTTTTTCGTATCTTGAGTGTGAATATTGTTTATATCTTATTTAAGGGCTGGGTGATAGGACTATGTGATGTCGATAGGGATTTCTTTTTAGAACAGACACATAGTTCTTGTCTTTTTAAGAAACTGACTTAATGTGTGAAATGATAGTGACCAAAAAAAGGGGGGGGGATTTTTTCAAAATAAAAATCTAAGAAAGCTGATATTTCTAATAAAATAGTCTCATTATTAATGCTAATGGACCCCAAAATTAAAGGGCGGGGGGGGGGGGTGGTTCTTTCGTAAATAATTATAATTTATTTTTATAAGAAAGGGGCCATGTTTATGGTAAAGTCATGTGGATGGCCATATCAGCTTATTTTATATTAAATTTAGTAAAAAAAATAATTATTCTTTCACTTTTTTAATTAGGAAAATATAGATATATATAATCTTTCAAAAGCTCTCAGGATATATGAACAAAATGTTTTCGAAAATTGTTGAAATAATATAACGAGAGAAGTAGTTTAAAAACCACTAGTCCTCGTAGCGCCGCCTGCTAGACTAGGTTATGCATTCAAATGGCATATTCTGATTAGCGGGTTGCGTTCTCAGGCGCTGAATATTATAACTACCTTTTGACAATATGTGTTGTTTTTTTCAAACTTAAACAATTTTATTAATAACCTTTCAAAATAAATTTATTATTATTGATTTAATAAATTTCACATAGAGAAACAATAATTATTTAATTGATATACGTATATTAGGAAGCATAGTTAAGTGTTAAGTCCATTGCCATCTCTGTCTGGTCTAGTGATAACAATTCACAACATTGACTGGTATGGGCTAATGTAAATTTAAATTATTGCTCTCATGTTCATTTTATTTAGGTTTCGCTTTATCACTGATAAAATAAATATAACTGAGATATGGTCTTCTGGCTTAGTGAGGAAACTAGCAAGAATGTACATCAGAGCTCATCTTCTCTAGCAAACTTCTTCAGTTATGTTAATAGTGGAACTGAAGATAATAAAACCAGCTTTCGGGCTGACTATTATTCTTACATACATTTAAGAGTCAATGGGATCTAATACTGGACCATACTCATCCAAATTTTGGTCAGGAGAAAACGTGCTGTCCGTGGCCTCCCCCTGTCCGGACTCTCCCCGGTCTACCCTACATAATCAGTGGGACCCCAGAAGTCTAAAAATGCAAAAACTAACCGCCCAAAATGGGGGGGGGGGGTGCAGGGTCAAAAAATTAAAATCTTGGTCATTTACCAAACTCAACCAAATTTTGTATACATAATCAGTGTGCCCCCAGAAGACTAAAAATGCAAAAACTAACTCACCAAAATAAGGGAAAGAGTCAAAAATGAAAATCTAGGCCCTTAGACCAGACTCAACCAAATTTTGTAAACATAGTAAGTGGGGGCCCAGAAGAATAAAAATCCAAAAACTAACCAACCAAAATGGGCCGGGGAGAGTCATCAGATATTAAATATATAAGATTCAGCTAGTAGGTATTAAATATAAGAGAGGGGCCAGGTGTATGGTGAAGTCATGTGGATAGCCACATCAGCTTGTTTTGACCTAGAGCCATAGCTTCACTTTATTTTACAAATATTTAGTGAGTTCATTTTTTACATTTCTAGGGAGGAAATTAAAATAAAAAAAAACCGTTAATAATATTAAATATTTTTATTGAAGCATGTAATCCTATTTCTTGAAATTTTTATATCGTAATATTTTACTCGAAGTGAAAAATTAATATAACTTGAGTCAAAAATCTCATGAAATTCTGATTAGTTCCTTTATTTATTTATTTATTGGCTTAATCAAATACTTGACAGGATATCTGTTAATGGGATATTTCCGAGTTTTGATTTCTACAATTTGATTGGCAACTGGATATTTACTTTTCCTTCGCTGACTATATTTATCTCGAGTATTTGATCATACAAATTTCAAACTTTAGTAAACATGTTCGAGAGAAGAACAAACCGAACTCGAGAGCCTTTTTCAGAGGAGTTTTTGTTTCTTGGTTTTTAGTTACCTGGCTCACAATCATGCATACATCGCTTAATCAAATATCTTATTCTAGCAAAATAGAGAAATTGTCCAAAATTCATATAAATGATAATTTAAAATTATTATTAAAGTAGAAAACCTCGAGAGAAAAAAGATTGAGATCGAGAATTTTATTATTTTGGAACAAACATTTCTCATATGATTTATTTATTTATTCCTAACTCCCCTACGTTGGTAGTGCAAAACCGAATTATATTAGCGAGAATATTAGTAAAGTGAATAATTTAATATACTTATTTTAATATCACGATAAATAATTTCTAACCACATATATACACATATGTGTTCGTGATTGAATGAATATATAAATAAAAGAAAGTTAATGAAATGTTAAAATGACCCATAATTTTACACGAAAAAAGGTTATATATATTTTATTGTATTTCTCTATATATTTTTATTTTAAATCTGAACAAATTCAAAAAGCAAAATCCTCAAAATCTTGAATACATTTTGCAAAATAAATAAATAAATAAATAAAATATTAATAATAATATATTTATTACATAATAATTATATATTATTTATTATTGTTAGAGTTCGTGGCTGTGATGAAACTGTATTAGATGAAGGAGGAGGTATCAGCCAAAGATGAAATCACTGGGTTCAATAAAACACCTTTAATAAAACGTTTCGGTCTGAATTTATTTGGCCATCTTCAGTTAATTAGGAGTTATACATAAAATGCGGTACACATATGTGATCGAACCAAGCCTTGTCATAAATAAAAATTTTTAGCTTCATGTAAATTTATAACGTGCCTGGACCCAAACTTTCATTCCTAATTAACTGAAGATGGTCAAATATATTCAGACCGAAACGTTTTATTAAAGGTGTTTTATTGACCCAGTGATTCCATCTTTGGCTGATACCTTCTTCTTCATCTAATACATATTATTTATTATGTTGCTAAAAGAGCATTTCTGAAATTCGTTTGTCTTCATCAGCCTATTTACACGTCAAATAATCATTTTAAATTCCAAATAAAACTCTCACAATCCCTTATTCAGGTGGGTAAAATTTTGTAATTCAATTTCGACCCACTTCAATATTTTAAAAATTTTGAAGGCACTCGTATTTGTGATAAAAATTTAATCTTCTATAAACCTGAGTTGTACCTCACCGTGAGTGATAATTTGATTAAATTTCATTTTGAAACAAAAATTTATTTTCTCTTTTTTTGCAACGAAATTTTCTCTGGAGAGAGACGGACTGGTAGAAATTTTAATTGAATGTAATGGAAGGCAACCCAGAGGTAGTGAGGAAAGAAAAAATTAACACATATCAAATAAGGTGTAATTTATTGGAATCCTTCCTCCTTTCCTTTCAAACCGACGTTTCGGAGGATTTTCCCCTCCTTCTTCAGGGTTTGAAAGGAAAGGAGGAAGGATTCCAATAAATTACACCTTATTTGATATGTGTTAATTTTTTCTTTCCTCACTACCTCTTGGGCTGCCTTCCATTACATTCAATTTATTTTCTCTATTTTAATATATAATAGGGGAGTCGGGTTAGCCAAGCCGGCTAACGCGCTGGACCCGTTTCGGTATCGATTGATTATGACGATGTTGGAGCGGAAGGCCGGGGTTCGATCCTGGCTGGCAAATAAAAATTTCTACCGGCTCCTCACTAATCCTACTAACATTTTACTCAAGTGCTGTCTAAATGGACTTTGTTCCTGGTGACAATAAATAAATTTAATATATATATATATATATATATATATATATTGAACACGATCTTGGACCAATCCACCTCAAGATCGTGCAGTTCTGCGTGGTTTAGAACCCGCACAGATCAAGAGATGAAATTGGTCTTATGTTTGTTCACTTGCCCTTAATAGATGGTAAATAAATTTGGAATCGGGGGTGTCTGTGCCGTTCAAGTGAGCTTCCAAATTAGGGTTACAACGGACTTGGTTATCTTTCAGTTGACGCTTCGAGGTTTCTTATAGCCTCTTCCTATTTCAGAGCTTAAAACTAGGTGAGAGTGGCGGGATTACACAGGGTTACACAGATAAAAATAATGTTACAGAAATCTGATTAATTTTATAATCGAAAGAAATTTTATTGATATTAAAAGAAAAAAAAGGAAATTTCATGTTACAATTTTGAATTTTTTTTAAGACTTTAATTTAAAGATGATTTGATATTTTAATATTGAATTTTATTATTATTTACGTTTGAATGAAGTTATTATTTTAAGTTGATTATTTAATTTGGTTTATATCTGATACTGGGCTTCAAGGGTCGATTTCGCCTCGAATGCCTTTGGATTTACAAAATTTGGTGGGGTCCTCTTGATGTGATTCTATATAAGACAATTATAAAAAAAGAATTTGTATTATTTTCAATGTTATAATCTATAAATTAATGTTTAATTATTTATTTAATTCAATGTTTTTATTTAATCATTCAATGTTTCATTATAATTTATACTTTTGTTAATTTAATTCATTTAATCTATTTATTTTAATTGTATTTTCTTTAATTATTAATTATTTATTTATTGAACAACATCATTCTTGAGCCCATGAATCCATTTTCTAACTTACTTGATGAATTTTAGAAAGCTTTAATTTTAATTTAGGACTTAGGCCTAATATGAATCCGTTCAACCCCTATTATATTTATTTTACTAATTTTTTAACTATTACTAAGGTCCGTAATCCACCTGTTTCGCCTTTTTGCCAAAACTATTTATTCTCTCGAATTCATCAAGTGTTAATTAATAGAATCTAAATTCATGCCCTTTAAAACATTTTTTTAAATTAACATTATATATTTTCAATTATAGTTATCATTAAATTATTATTATTATTATTATTTAAATTATAGTATACTAAAAGTTCACGTGTTATTTACTAAAACAGGATTGTCTTTGAACTGCAGTTATTTTTTTATGGTTAGAATCATTAATTAAGAGAGGAGAGATTTTGCTTATCTTTTCATCGATCACTATGGGCTTGTCCCGACGGCTTCGAGTTCCAGGGCTCCAACTTTTTCAGAAGGCTACACAGATACTGGAGTACGTCATGTTAACCTGGCGTCCCAAGATTTCATTAAACCCTTCAGTATAATATCGTCGGAGTTCTGGAGCCTGGAGAGGGCCGGATCACACCTTTACGTGGTTCTTCTTAGTTTTACTTAACGTTGCACGAATCAACCACGGTGCATATTGTTTAAGGCTTTTAAATTATACTCTGGTGTATTGTTTCAAGTGTTCAATTCTACTTGGATGCATATTATTTCAGGTTTTTCATTATACTGCCTGGTGTTTATCCTTTTAAGTTTTTAATTTTACTCTGCTGTAATGTTTGAGTCTTAAGATCTACTCTGGTGTTTATTATTTGAGGTTTTGGATTCTACTCTATTGTATATTGTTTCATGTTTTAAATTCTACCTTGGTGTTTATCATTTTAAGTTTTTAATTGTACCTGTCTTTCCTCGGTGTTTTTCTTAATCAGCTCAGCTGGACTTTTGATAGGAGAATCTTTCTCCCACTCTTAATCTATCTTTCTCTCCTCATCTTTTTTTAAGTTATTTTAATAAATTTTATATAAAAAAACAAAACACATTTGATTTAAAATTAGCATTCTCTCTTTTTTCTATTTTAAATTTCTTTTTCCAAAGCGTTCATTTCGATTCGAGCCTTAATCTTTTTCCAGTTAATCTTTATTTTAAACATTTCATAATAATATTACTTAAATTCAATATGCAAATTATTTGTTTTAAATACATAATCCTTTTTTACTTCTGAAATTTCTATTTACTAATTATTATTTTTTTTTGAATTTAGAAAATGTATGAAATTCTAATAAAATTTCCCTTTAATATCTTTTATTTCAAAAATCTCAAAAAATGCCCCGAAAATTAAATTTTTTCCAAAATTTTGGCCTTTAACAGGACCAAAAACAAACGAAAACTTGGGTGGATTTTGAGGTTGTGCACAATATATATATAATATAATCGTTTAATTTATCAATTTTTTTTCAAATTTTTTTGATTATTTTGTCATATTTATGACTGGAGTCTTATAAATAATTAAATTAGTTTTTTTAATACAAATATTTTATATTTTAGTTTACTTATTCACATAAATTTTGTTAGATGTTTTTCTCTAATAGTTTTCAATAATTCTCTATAATTCAATCTATAGTTCAGTAACGAAATCTTTTTGATAATAGAATTGTTATTTATAAAATAAAAACAAAAAACATAATAGTTGTTCTGATATATTGTGTATTTATACGTAAAAAGCCCCATTCATGGACCATTATCCTTTCTTTTTTTTATTTGATATAAGAGATAACAAAACTTACTTATTTTTCCTTTAGTATATAAACAATAATGTATTTTGACGTCTAGAGAAACTTTAAAGTAATGTTTTTTTATATAATTTACTGCCTCGAGTCTTTTAAAGAAGATAGAATTTATAAGAAAACTTGAGAGTGATATTTGAGTAAATAGTAAGACATTGTTCAGTTTTATTATTCTTCTCAATTAACTTGTTGATCTAAGCATTTAAGGTTGCTTGTTCATATAATTAACGATAAAAAATCCGAGTACAGGTATTATTCTAAAAGAGCTTGATAAACTGGTATTAAACACTTAAATGCTTTTAATGACAAGTAATCCCGTGGAATACAAACAAGGCAGATAATCCCCTGGATAAAACAAAGTAGTAGATTCATTTGTTCAAAAAAATAAAACAAACCCCGCTCTAGTGGTTGCCTATAAACAGGGATTCAGAATAACTTTTAAAGAGATAGGTGTTGGTTCTAGGTGAAACATTTTTTTTTTTTTTTAAATGAAAATGACGAGAGAAGGAGTTACACCAAAAAGGTGTAACCCTTAAAGGCCTGAATTGGCCCCTCCATCGTGAAAAGAAGAAGAAAGAATTCGAAGTCGAAGGTATCTGTGCATACGGGTCTTAAATAGCTGAAGGTTATAAGTCGCGGGAAAGATGGTGGCAGGGAGCGAGTTCCAGTTTCTGGAGGTTATAGGGATAAAAGAGTTAGCGAAAGCACCTGTTCGATTTTTATCCAATTTGACAGCGAAGGGGTGCTGAGCGTTCGAAAACCGCGTGTTTCTCGTAAAGAGGGCTTTAGGGGGGGGGGATAATTGATTTCAACTCGACTGAACAGACACCGTGATAGTATCTGTAGTACAGAGAAAGGGCTAAAACGTTTCTTCGGTGAGCCAGGGAGTCGAGTGAGTTGGTTAGAGCCGGGTCTCCTATTAGTTTAATTGCTCGCTTCTGAATTGCATCCAATGTGGCAAGGGAATGCTTGGAGGCCCCTCTCCACAGATGAGAGCCATATTCGAGACAGGGACAAATTTGAGCCTTATACAGTATACGAAGTTGACTGGGAGTATAATAGCGTCTAGACCAGTGGTTCCCAACCTTTTGTGGCCCATCGCCCCTTTCTGGAGGTTGACTAACACCTATCGCCCCTTTTTCATTTTCATTGTATGCCTAATTTTAATTTGAAGTAAAGTGTAAATAATAAAGCAGTTGTGTTATTTTAAACAATTTTATTACAGTACATAAAAAAAAAACCAGGGTCTATTCTTAATTATTTTATAAAAAAATTTCATTAGTGTGTTCATTATTCATTTCGCCTGCCTGCCGGGAAGTAGCTATTAGAAATAGTTAAATACTTTTGCTTATCTTGATTTTTTATATATCTGAAAATAATTTTCAAGCAAGAGAAGTCATATAAAGCTTGTTCTCATGCCAGAATATTTATAATTCCAAAAAGAACAACTGATTATATTTTGGGCTTTCTAGCTGGTTCACTAATATAGAAAATAAAAAATAAAATTTTTATATGTGAATCTATTTAAAAAACTGTAATTAGGGAGCTAAAATTTGGCAACCTGTTAATATTCATAAACCTGTGGACTAAGTTTTAACTTTCTTTATTTAAATCGTTTTATTAAAAAAATTGCCAATTCTTTAAAATTTGAGGAGAGCGTTCTTCTATTCATGATACAAGTCCACCGCAGACTACAGAGGTTTGTACCTTTTTGGTGCAACTTCTCTTTTAACAATATCATTAGAAAAAAAAATAGTAGAGGAACAGTAAACTTTGCATTTTTCCAAAAATCATTAAAATTTGAACTTTAAATTTCTCTGGTTTAAAATTAAAATTGGCGCATAACATACGTAATATTTATATCTATGGTACGATATGTACTTTAATAATGAATATTTCTCATAAAAAAATAGTCTCTTCTAATCGTATATGAGGAAACTAGTGAAAAATCGGCCACGCCTGAATTTCGCACAAGTCAAAAGGCATGGCTTAAGCTTTAAATATGAATTTCCTATTTATAAACCAAAAATCTAGTAAATTAACTAATTAAAGAAAAAATAATAATAACAATTAAATAAATTATTATACAGTCAAAATTTTGAGTGGTTTCTATGATGATGACACAACGATGTCGAAACTTCTCTCCATGACAATAAAGAAAATTAAAAAAAAAAAAAATCTAAAAAGTTGATATTTATCAAGTAAAATTGATTTCCCCACCTATATCATGAGAAAATTTACCACTCGAAATTTTGACTGTATAATAATTATAAATAATGAAGTGAAGAAAAACTGAATTAAATAAATCAATTCAATATTGAATATAATATCTTTACAAATAATTTTAAGAATAAAATAAAATAAATATATATATAAAGAAAACATGAACTTTAGATAAATTTGTAAAAGATTATTGGATTTCAATAAAGTGTATCCGCTTAAATGACAGAGATGGAAGAATTATAAAATTTGCAAGCTAAGTGAACCCGAGTCCAGGTCAACGGACAGAAAACGAGGCAAATATTGACCAGAGCCCTTCTTCCTTCCTTTATCTCCATTCTGTAGAGAGCGAAAGCATTTGTAAACAAAACTCGAAAAAATGTTAAAAAGAACTTTCAATTTTTTTCTTAAGATGATAGAATTATTGGACATATATAACACTATTTATATTAAATCCATATTATACACGAATATCAATATTCATCAGTTATTTATTATTAAGGTTAGAAATAATATTAATGAGTAGAAAATGCATATGTTGGGACATGGAATTATTAAATTTATAAATCATAAGTTGCCTATATTTGATTCGATCGTGAATCGAAAGCAGGTGATTTTTGTCAAATATTAAGTTAAAATAATATGTGAATTTATATATTTCTAACTTGAAATAATGAAGTTAAATAAATTTAATTTAATTTAATTTTCTGATTAATATATCAAAGAATAATTAACATATTAACGATAATTGTCTTTGATCGCGCTTTTTAAACAAGATATATATTTCGAGACCACTGCTGGTTGAAGCTATTGGAATCTGCTGTCTTATATCTGGACCAAGAGAGAATGAAAAAGATATGATCCATTTAGCTATAATCCAACGTCATTTCGCGTTTAGCCCGCATGACGTTTTATATCAAACACTGATATGGACCACCAAATGAATTTGAAATCTGAGATGTTATATATTCAATCTCTATCTCTATAACATCTCAGATTTCAAATTCATTTGGTGGTCCATATCAGTGTTTGATATAAAAAACGTCATGCGGGCTAAACGCGAAATGACGTTGGATTATAGCTAAATGGATCATATCTTTTTCATTCTCTCTTGGTCCAGACTTAAGACAGCAGATTCCAATAGCTTCAACCAGCAGTAGTCTCGAGATATATATCTTGTTTAAAAAGCGCGATCAAAGACAATTCTCGTTAATAATATGTTAATTATTCTTTGATATATTAATCATAAAATCATAAATTTAATTAAATTTATATATATAAAAAAATCAATTTTTTCTTTTTCGTGTTTAGCAATTTCCTAATTAGGAAAAAAATATTTTTTAAACATAATTTTTGTTGTCTTTATGTATGTCTATATTTCAATACTCATTTTTTTATGTTATTTATACTTTAATTGAATATGGTACATAGCAAAAAAATTGAATAAAGTATTACATTTCAAGATGTTCAATATTCAAAGTCTTCTAATTCCAAAATTATAAAAGTTAATTCTCATCGGTCAATTAATAGTATTCAATGCCCTTAAGATATAGAAACTGAGTATAAAAAAACAAAATGCGTTTTATGGATGTCAGAGTCAAAACTCATGGGAAAATGCAATAATTGGCGTGTGTGTGCAGTGCTATTTTTTTTTTTTTTTTTTTTTTTTTAATGCAATCGAATGCAAGAAAGGGTGCACCAGTAAAGATGCAGCCCCTATGGATCTCGAAAGACCCTTGCATTACCCAAGAGAAGGGAAAGTTGATTAAGTGAGAGGGTGTAGACGTAGGTGTCTCCTAGCTGCACTCCTGTTTTGAAGGTTTGAAGATTATAGGTGCTGGCAAAGATAGAGGCTGGGAGAGAGTTCCAGTTCCTTGAAGTCATGGGGATATATGTATTCGCGAATGAAGTGGTCCGGCACTTTTCTAATTTGACCGCGAGAGAGTGTTGGGAGTCGGCAAAACGCGTGCTACATGCAAAGCATGCTTTGGGGGGAATTATTGATTTTATCTCATCAGAGCACCTGCCGTGATAGTATCTATAGAAAAGGGAAAGGGCAGAGACATTTCTTCGATGAGCCAGCGAGTCGAGGGAGTCGGTGAGGGTAGAATCGTCAATTAGCCTGACGGCACGTTTCTGAATTGCATCCAGGGTAGCAAGAGAGTATTTTGAGGCTTCTCTCCATAGATGAGAGCCGTATTCGAGACAGGGGCGGATTTGGGCCTTGTAGATGGTGAGAAGTTGTGGGGGTTTGTAAAATCGCTTGGACCTGAATAAGAAGCCAATCTTCCTTGCTGCAGATTTCGCCACAGAGGAGATGTGTTCATTCCAAGACAGGTCAGATGCGACAGAGACGCCCAACATGGATAGGCTATCACACATTTTCAGGGTATTCGAATCGAAGTGAATATCAGAGAAATCTTTATTTTCGCGCCTAGAAATTAGACAACACTGAGTCTTGATTGAATTAAAGTTAACTAAATTTTGAGAGCCCCATTTATTCAGTTTGTCTAGGTCGAGAGTAATTGAGGAGGCAACATTGATTCGATTATTCGGAAGTGAGGGTTTGCCGTGTAGAGTGCTATCGTCGGCGTAAAAATGATTGGGGTTTGCCGTTTGATCTATAAGGTCGTTTATATAAATTAGGAAGAGTGTGGAGGAGATTACGGAGCCTTGGGGAACACCAGAGTTTGTGGAGAATGATTCAGATGATGTTCCATCCACCACAACTTTTATACTTCGGTTTGTCAGAAAGCTTTCTATCCATTTGCGAAGTGTTGGTGTGAATCCAAAGGCTGGCAGTTTGGCAAGAAGATTTTTTTGCCAAGCCTGGTCAAAAGCTTTGTCTATATCTATATCTCATCTCAGCATAAGTAAGTCATTTAATTTGAAACTTAAGCTAGGAATTAGCAAGCAACGGATAAGTAAACTTTTGGTCCAAATTTAATACCACTTGTACCCTTTACTTTAAGGGTGAGGTAGTTTTTTTCTGAAAAAATGATTTTTATGCTATGCTTAACAAGTTCTGAAATGGACATTTTTTTTATCTAAATTGATCCACTCTGAGAGACTCTAATTTTAAAGAAATAATTGTTTTCTTTTGGAGAGAGACGGACTCGTAAAATTTCAAAAGAGAATTGATAGAAGGCAGGCCAAGGATAATGGAAAATAAAAATAAAAATTATTAGAATGTCACTTACTTCTTTAAAATTTATTCATTTGAAAGTTTTAATATAGCTTCATTTAGCCTTGCTTAAGTAAGAATGGATAGGCTTCTCTCTGTGAAATGCTAAAAATTTGGGAGGAATTTTTATGAGTAACCATAGCAACTGCGTTGTTTTCTTATCCGTTACCTTTGCTGAAGACAGAGAAATCGATCTTAAACCAAAAATAGCGATTGATTCTCATCTAGTACTTGAGGAATAATCATTCTATATTGGATTTTTGACGTTTCGGTTTTTATTAGTAACCATTGCTGAAGACATAGAGAAATCGACTTTAAACCAAAAATAGCGATTGATTCTCATCTAGTATTTAAGGAATAATCATTCTATATTGGATTTTTGACGTTTCGGTTTTTATTAGTAACCATTGCTGAAGACATAGAGAAATCGACTTTAAACCAAAAATAGCGATTGATTCTCATCTAGTACTTGAGGAATAATCATTCTATATTGGATTTTTGATCATTTCGGTTTTTATTGGTAACCATTGCTGAAGACATGGAGGAATCGACTTAAAATCAAAAATAGCCATCGATTCTCATCTAATACTTGAGGAATAACCATTCTATATTGGATTTTTGGCGTTTCGGTTTTATTGGTAACCATTGCTGAAGACATAGAGAAATCGACTTTAAACCAAAAATAGCGATTGATTCTCATCTAATACTTGAGGAATAACCATTCTATATTGGATTTTTGACGTTTCGGTTTTTATTAGTAACCATTGCTGAAGACATAGAGGAATCGACTTAAAATCAAAAATAGCCATCGATTCTCATCTAATACTTGAGGAATAACCATTCTATATTGGATTTTTGGCGTTTCGGTTTTTATTGGTAACCATTGCTGAAGACATAGAGAAATCGACTTTAAACCAAAAATAGCGATTGATTCTCATCTAATACTTGAGGAATAACCATTCTATATTGGATTTTTGACATTTCGGTTTTTATTGGTAACCATTGCTGAAGACATGGAGGAATCGACTTAAAATCAAAAATAGACATCGATTCTCATCCAATACTTGAGGAATAACAATTCTACATTAGGTTTTTGACGTTTCGATTATTATTGGTAACCATTGCTGAAGACATGGAGGAATCGACATAAAATCAAAAATAACGATCGATTCTTATCTAATACTAGAGGAATAACCTTGTTGCATTCCATTTTTTTGACTTTGACCAATGAACTCTGTTGAAGAATCGTCGACTTAAAATAAAAAAAAAACTTGAGTTGTTTACCAAAAAAGAATTTAGTCTTTTTGATTTTAAGTCGATTCTTCCACGTTTTCAATAGAGGTTGCCATTAATGGTCAAAACATCAAAAATTGAATGCAATAAGGTTATTCCTCTAGTATTAGATGAGAATCGATCGTTATTTTTGATTTTAAGTCGATTCCTCCATGTCTTCAGCAATGGTTACCAATAATAATCGAAACGTCAAAAACCTAATGTAGAATTGTTATTCCTCAAGTATTAGATGAGAATCGATGGCTATTTTTGATTTTAAGTCGATTCCTCTATAGTCTTCAGCAATGGTTATAATAATAACCGAAATGTCAAAAATCCAATGTGGAATGGTTATTCCTCGACTCTTAAATGAGAATTATTTTGAATTAATATCAATATGAACTACAAATTGCAAGTGATATCTGATTAATAATAAAGGAACAAACATATTAATATTTCAAATGAATTTGGATAAAGTTTAGCAACGATCCGCTGCAGTTTATTTTTATTAACTTTTATAAATTAATTATTTCTTATCTCTTCTTTCTTTTCATAAAATATCGACTTCAATATTTCAGGAGGATTTTAAAATTTTCAAATTATTATCTGTTATTTCAAATATTTTTATAAAAATCATTTTTTGTTTTGAAAAGTACATATTGGTTCTCGAAATGAAATAAAATGTTCCATATTAAAATGAATGATTTTCCGAAAAGGGTGCTGATAGAAGGTTTGAAGTCCAGTATGTATTCCAGTTCAAGCATGTCAAAGACAAATTCAGACGAGTTTTAGTCGAATAAAAATTCTCCCTGAGGAAATATTAAAATAGTAATAATACAAAAAAAAGGAATAAATAAAGATGATTCGAGCATTTTCGGACTAATCCATTACTAAGAACTCTCAATATATAAGATCGGAAATAACTAAGAGTGCTATAGGCGAGTCATAGCTTGCTTTTATCAAGAGAATTAGGAGAAATTTGAGATTTTCTTATAGGACAGGCTGATTCTTTGTGGAAGATCGTCAATTTCCATCTCAAGGACTGTGGAGTTTAAGTCACAAGATTTAATTTCTGACTCCTACCGTCACTCACACAAAACAGTATCCGTTCGGGGCGAAGGTCGCAAAATATATTTTAAAAAAATCTAATGTTAAATTTGAAAAATAACGAAAATGATGACGGATTCGAAGAAATTTGCAAAAAAAGCGAAAATTAAAATAATTCAAAAGGTTACTTTTTTTGGACAGCATCCCCTGTTTGAAAAGTCATCAACCGCCAATGATATATATTATGAAAATACTCTAGTTTCGATAGTTTGACCTTCATTTTTTTTAGTAGCATCTTTAATGCAAGCAAGCTTTTAGGAAATTAATTATTTCAACATACGGTAATGGATTGAACTGAGTATATAGGTCACAAACAAAGTTTGACATAAATGTCCTTCCGAGAAAAAAGGCATTAAAAATTGGAATAATTTCCAAAATTTTACATAGATCGAAGGAAGAAATAATTGAAAAGTTTTTGTTTTGCCGAGAATAGCAGAGTTATTGATTCACAAAGAGAAACAAAGAGGTTGTCCTCTGCTTGATGCAAATAAACATTTTCCTAGCCAAACAGCAGTGACGAAGGAACACCAAGTTTTCAATATCCATATGATATTGACTCCATGAAAAACATTTATAATTGAAGAAAGACTGATGATGAAGACCAAGTCTTTGAATCTATAGTCTCAAACAAATAAATAATTTATATACAGATATATCATCTCGATATATATATGTGTGTATGTTTATTTGCATCCTCTTTGTTTCTCTTTGTGAAGGAAGAAATGTTTCCTTTTTACTCTTATTCTGTAGGTGAAATCAAAATATAAATTTAAAAAGAAGAAAGGGATATTGGAATAAGTTAATATTAAAAAAAACTTCTTTAATATCTAGTATCATACCTCAGATAATCGCTATAAGCTATTTAAAAACTCGTTATATTAAGAAGAAATTTAATTATAAATGATTTAATCTTAATTATATATACTTTCCACCATAAAATACTATGACTTTGATTAATATTATTCTCAATCAAATTTTTATCTACCTATTTAAATTTCTTGATGATTAGATTATAGAAAGTTATATTTTTTAAATCCGATCCATATTTATTGCAATTCAATAGGAATGAAAAAAATGACCAAGACTTCCCGTTAATAAGAGGCATTCAGCAAGTGCTTCAACTACTATTATTCATGGCAGTAATTTAGCCTCTTTGTCCACATAATCTCTTCAAATATCTAGAGAGAGCCAATTGGATTGGAGAGAAGGAAAGGAAATTAGTCGATTCTCATCTAGCTCCTACAGTGAAATTGTATATATAAAAATTTGTACACATTTTATAAGGCTGCTTTGTCCCTCTAATCTAATAGGGTTTCGGAAATCCAGTGTGCAGTGAACGAGAATTCTGACGTCACAAGTCCTTTAGTAAGGCGAACAGTAGTATTGAATTATTTAAAAATTTTTTGCTTATCTTGTTTAGAAATATCTGAAATGCGGAGAAAAATCATTATTTTTCTCTGTTCAGTAATGATCGAGTAAAAGAGGTGCGAACTTACCCCCCTTTGCTGAAAAGAGACCCAAAATAAGCAAATTTCTACACAGCAGATTTTTGTTAAAAATTTAATACCTGCACATATTTCAGCAAAGAGCCGCAGGTTCCCGACCCCTGCCCAACCTTCATGACCCACCCATTTCATGAAAAGTAACCTCCCTTGTAAATTATATTTTATTCATTTCTAAAGAATAAGAAGAGGTTTTTATTAATTTCTGTTGAAGTTATTAACTTGACCGTTTTAATTTTTAGTATATAATGCTAATTTTGAAACAATTTTCAACACTCCCCCCCCAGAAATTTCAATGACGCACTCTGCGTCTTAACCCCCACCTGTGGGCAACCCTGCAGAAAATCAGAATCAATCAAAGTGTCTCATGGGGAGCTGTCGAATTGCTAATGAGCTTTAATGCACGCATATTTGTATTAATGAACTGTACCCGTGTATCTTCCCAAACAACTACCCAAACACTGTACAGGCTCCTAAAAATGTTTTCACTTTTCCTCCAATTAGTTTATTAAAATTTGCAGAGAGCAAAATTAAGAAAATGACAAGATAATTAGTTAAATCAAAAAATAAATTTTGAATAGGTGATTACATATATTTAAATTGATTAATACGACAGTTTTAACCCATATTTGTGTGAATTTCCACTCCTTCCACACCCATCTGAAATTTGTGAAAGCTTATCGAATCTTAAAAAATTTCACTATTGCCTCCATTTATTTATTTGTTTTCAAAATGGAATCCCAAATGGGAAGGCTTTGAAAAATAATATAATAATTTATTTACTTAGCGATTTTTTTTTAGTTAAAAAGAAAAATATGATGACTCTGAATCAATTTAAGTAATCAAGGAATTTACTTCATGCCTATCAAGAAAATTATAAGTTTTTGAAGATAAATGGTTTATTAAAAGAAAAAAATGTTAAGCACTGAGGAATTATATTCCCGAAGAACATTTAATAAATTGTTATAATTATATGAAAAAAAATGTTATTTATTGAGTGAAAACCTGATATATTCGCAAAAATTATGATAAAGAGTTATCTTTATAAATTATACTCTATTAATATTTAAATAGTCTCTTTCATTACATTTTTATAATAAAAGAATGATAAATGGGAAAATAAATGTATTTGGAGAATTTACCTATCGAAATATTTCAGGGAATATTGGCCCAGCGGATTATCTTATCAGCAATGGGTTTCCTTCAATTCTTATTTCTCGCTTCATTTGGTGTCAAGAACGGCTTGAAGCAACATCGGCGAGAACGAGAAGTCATCCAAAGGTAAACAACCCATAATATCTACCCCTAAAATCTAAATCAACAATTTTCTTAAATATATATTATAATTAAATATCGTAATCTTTGCTTACTTAAAATTTTCATTTAAAAATTTTATATTAAAAAGAAATAATGTATGGAAGAGGGGGGTGAAAATAAAGGACTGCCCAGCGCCTCAAATACTCTTAATCCGCCAATGTGTTTACGTACATTTTCACAATAAATTAATAATAAAAAAAACTCAATTTTTTTAAAGACTTTGAGTCTATCAGAAAGAAAATTGATTTAGATGGCTAATTTAGTATAGATAAATATATTTCAATTTATTTCAGGGATAATTATAGTATAGTAAATTAGAAATTACTTCCACCTGTTTGCTGGGCGAGGCGAAGTATTGAAATGCCAGAATTTTTTTCTCAGAAAAGTTTGAAACAAAGAAAATTCATTTTTTTCTATCTGTGTCTCTGTTTGGATTCAGCTATAAACAATAGCTCAAAAACAAAAAGTCATAGAAAGTTTATTCTGGTGCCAAAATATTTGAAATTTCTAGAATGAATAATATTGATTAGATTTCGGGATTTGTAGCTTTATAACAAATAGTTCAGAAATACATAAAATTAGAAACATTGGTGTTGAGCTATATTTAAAGGTAGCCTATGAGCTGAAATTCGGTAGACATCTTTGTATTAGTAAACTGAAACATTTTTGCTAGAGCATCTATCTAATATATAGAGTAAACTAAAAAATATTTGTATTTTAATTTTTCTCCTTGTGAAACACCACCAACTCCAACCTAATTTAATTTTAACAATGTTTCACTATAAACCAACACCGCGTTCACTAAATTTTATAGAGCATCTATATTTGTAACTAGATGTTTCTAAAAATGTTTCTTTAACAACACTGGTATACACTTTTGATCAATTTTCAATTTTCATTTTTTTTTTCTGAAATTTCCCCCTGCCCTAATAAATGAAAAAATGACTTTTGAATGTAGGTCTGTAAACCAGAAGACCCAAATTGCAACCACTATAGCCCATCGGTAGATGCATTTAGATGCCCTTAATTATTGCATTTTTAATAAATTTTAATAATTAGTTGAATCCTCATCTTTTTCAAAGTCTAATTTCAAATATCGTCAGATTAAAGCTTAATATTCTGCCCTAAAGGATCGCTAAAGAGCATTGGTAAATTTTTCTACCTTACAAAAACATTACACTCTTAATAGTAGAATGGAAGAAGATGATGATGATGATGTTCTGTTGTCAGGCAACATTTTTTCTTTAAAAAAAGACCATGGAAATGGAGATATTAAAATGAATTATGTTAAGTTTTTTTATAATGTAAATGATAGAAAAAAAATAATTAATTCATATACATATTATCTTATTTGCAGATCTTATTTCCTTCATAGCTAATTTACTTTGGTATTTGCAATCTCTTTAAAATCATTAGTTAACTTCTTGAGCTAAAAATAACACATTCAACATTATTTACAGTTTTACTAAGCCGGAAACATTTATAAGCAATTTATTTGTAATTACGATTTTTTTGTTTTATTTGCGAAATAATTAATATATAATTTTAAAAATTGAATATTATTATCGTATTATCCAAGTATTTTTCTTCTGCCATGTAATCTACTCAAATAGCATTAATTGAAGTTTACGTGTAATTCATAAAAGACTTGAGGATTGGAGATTGTAGGATTGCTGAAAGAATTTGTGGAATCGCAGTTTATGGAAATCATAGAAATAACCAAATTGAGGAATAAGTGGATTCGATTTATTTCTAATTTGACGCAGTGAAAAGATGTTTTGACAATTACTCAATTCTAAACAGAATCAAAACCCGACAAATAAATTTTACAAAATTTTTCAGAAGAGCAAATAAACATTGAAATTGTTAATGTTTTGATGGGAAGGCCGAACTTTGAAAGCGATATTCTTACTGATCTAGCGGATTTTGAATCAAATCCTTTTGCTTCTAGATAGATAAACTGATTGGACTCTAAAAAAATCACCAAAAAAAAAGAATCTTGAAAATTTTTGATTTAGTGGGTTTTGATTCTAACGCCTCAAGTATAAATATCAATAAGAATGTTGTTCTAGTATTAAAGTAACTAAATTAACTTTTGAATATACACTTCTCTCGTGTGTTATTCCTACAATAGACACATACCTTATTATTTTTCCTGTTTTTATTGATTATTATTGCTAGTACACTAATAAATAAATAAATAAATAAATCTTTATTCCTCGACCTGCTTAGAGGCACAAGTCCTCGGTGGTAGGGCCTCCAAACATCAATACAATCTAGCTACAATACATTAACAAACATTAATACAAATTAACTACAACAATTTAACAAATAATAAACAAGTACAAAAAAAAAGTAAAATAGGAGTGTATGCTCATTAACAAATAACATGGCCATAGATTTCCATCGTGAGGTCCATGGATGCTGTTGATGCCGCGTATCTCTAAAATTTCAAACATTTAAAGTATTTTCATAAATATTTTCAAAATTTCAGGAGGATCTTTAAAATTTTCATATTATTATCCGTTATTTTAAATATTTCTATAAAAACCATTTTTTCTTTAGACAAGTACTCGTATATTGGTTCTCGAAATGAAATTGTTTCATAGTTTCAAGGGGCAATTAAAATAAATGATTTTCCGAAAAGGATGCAGATAGAAGGTTTGAAATCCCTGCCTGGTATATCTCCATTTCAATGCCAAAGGCAAGTTCAGACGAGTTTTAGTCCAAGAAAAATTGTTCTCGCTGAGGAACAAAAAAGGAATAAATTAAGATGATTCGGGAATATTTGGACTTAACCATTTCTAAGAACTCTCAATATATAAGATCGGAAATAACTAAGAATGCTTTAGACAAGTCATAGTCATATCAAAAATAGCGATTGATTCTCATGTAATACTTGAGAAATAACAATTCTACATTGGATTTTTGAGGTTTCGGTTATTATTGGTAACCATTGCTGAAGACATGGAGGAATCGGCTTAAAATCAAAAATAACTATGGATTCTTATCCACTACTAGAGGAATAACCCTATTGGATTCCATTTTTGATGTATTGACTATTAATGGCAACCTCTACTGAAAACGTGGAGGAATCGACTTAAAATCAAAAATACTAAATTTTTTTATGTTAACAACTCAAGCTTGAGCTGTTTACCAAAAAAGAATTTAGTCTTTTTGATTTTAAGTAGATCAATCGTTATTTTTGATTTTAACTCGATTCCTCTATGTCTTCAGCAATGGTTATCAATAATAACCGAAACGTCCAAAATCAAATATAGAATGGTTATTCCTCAAGTACTAGATGAGAATCAATCGCTATTTTTGATTTTAACTCGATTCCTCTATGTTTTCAGCAAAGGAAATGACAAGAAAACAAAGCAGTTGCTATGGTAACTTATAAAATTTCCTCCCAAATTTATAGCATTTCACAGAGAGAAGCCTATCCACTCTTACTTAAGTTAGGTTAAATAAGTTATATTAAAACGATCAAATGAATAAATTTTAAAGAATTTAAAATAAAAAATTAAAAAATTAGTATTTTATTCTAGAGTAAAGTACTTTAAAATATAATTTTACTAAAACCTTTATTAAACCTTTTTGTGGTCCTCTAGGTACTTAATTAGGATATTAAATTTCATCAAAATTGGTTAAGTCATTTTCAAGATATTTAGAAAAAGCTAAAAAAGTACTGAAATAAAGTACTAATGTTTGTTGGCCGATATGTACCAAAAACTAATCAGCGCTTCATTTTGTTAAAATAATGGTAGGTTTTCAATTTCATTTCATTCGGTGCAACGGTGTGGAAAAAATCGTGGGCCAAAAAACGGTAACATCCATCCATCCACCCGCACGCACTAAATGAAATAAACCGCAACGGATCGTTGCTAAACTTTATCCAAATTCATTTGAAATATTAATATGTTTATTCCTTTATATAAATCAGATATCACTTGCAATTTGCAGTTCATGTTGACTTAAATTCAAAAATAATGATCGATTCTCATTTAACAATCGAGGAATAACAATTCTACATTGGATTTTTGACATTTCGGTTATTATTGGTAATCATTGCTTAAGACATGGAGGAATCGACTTAAAATCAAAAATAGCGATTGATTCTCATCTAATACTTGAGGAATAATAATTCTACCTTAGATTTTTGACCCTTCGATTATTATTGGTAACCGTTGCTGAAGACATGGAGAAATCGACTTAAAATAAATAATAACGATCTATTCTTATCTAATACTAGAGGAATAACCTTATTGCATTCCATTTTTGATGTTTTGACTATTAATGGCAACCTCTACTGAAAACGTGGAAGAATCGACTTAAAATCAAAAAGACTAAATTCTTTGATGGCAAAAATCCAATATAGAATGATTATTCCTCAAGTACTAGATGAGAATCAATCGCTATTTTTGGTTTAAAGTTGTTTTCTCTATGTCTTCAGGAATGGTTACTAATAAAAACCGAAACGTCAAAAATCCAATATAGAATCGATATTTCTCAAGTATTAGATGAGAATCAATCGCTATTTTTGATTTTAAGTCGATTCCTCCATGTCTTCAGCAATGGTTACTAATAAAAACCGAAACGTCAAAAATCCAATATAGAATGATTATTCCTCAAGTACTAGATGAGAATCAATCGCTATTTTTGGTTTAAAATCGATTTCTCTATGTCTTCAGCAATGGTTACTAATAAAAACCGAAACGTCAAAAATCCAATATAGAATGATTATTCCTCAAGTACTAGATGAGAATCAATCGCTATTTTTGATTTTAAAGTCGATTCCTCCATGTCGTCAGCAATGGTAACGGATAAGAAAACAACGCAGTTGCTATGGTTACTCATAAAAATTCCTCCCAAATTTTTAGCATTTCACAGAGAGAAGCCTATCCATTCTTACTTAAGCAAGGCTAAATGAGCTATAATTAAAACGATCAAATGAATAAATTTTAAAGAATTTAAAATTAAAAAAAAGTACTATTTTACTATAGAGTAAAGTACTTTAAAATATGATTTTACTAAAAACTTTATTTAACCTTTTTTGTGGTCCCCAAGGTGCTTAATTAGGATATTAAATTTCATCAAAATTGGTTAAGTCATTTTCAAGATATTTAGAAAAAACTAAAAAAGTACTGAAATAAAGTACTAATGTTTGTGGACCGATATGTACCAAAAACTAATCAGCGCTTCATTTTGTTAAACTAATGGTAGGTTTTCAATTTCATTTCAATCAGTGCAACGGTGTGGAAAAAATCGTGGGCCAAAAAAACGATAACATACATCCATACATACATCCGCACGCACTAAATGAAAAAATCGCACTTTTTTGGCCTACTCGACGAGACCCCTTGTAATTTTTGGCAAAACCGTCACGTGCTAAAATTCAACCTAATTGAATCACTACAATTTGTGACTTTAATTGAGTCCATGGGTTCCGTAGTCTTTACCTATGAGGACCCTTTAAAGCCACGCTTGCCCCGAGAAGCGATTACAATACTTTACCCATGCTTTGCATTGGATACAAAGTAAAAATCGCACTTTTGGCAGCCTCTCGACGAGACCCCATGTAATTTTTGGCAAAACCGTCACGTGCTAATATTCAGCTTAATTGAATACTACAATTTGTGACTTTAATTGAGTCCATGGGTTTCCGTAGTCTTTACCTGAGGACCCTTTGAAGCCACGCTTGCCCCGAGAGCGATTACAATACTTTACCCATGCTTTGCATTGGATAAAGTAAAAAAATGGCACTTTTTGGCCTCTCGACGAGATTCCAGGTAATTTTTGGCAAAACCGTCACGTGCTAAAATTCAATCTCATTGAATACTTCAATTTGTGACCTTAATTGAGTCCATGGGTTCCGTAGTCTTTACCTGAGGACCATTTGAAGTCGCGCTTGCTGCGAGAGCGATTCCAATACTTTCTCCCATGCTTCGCATTGGATAAAGTAAAAACCGCACTTTTTGGCCTCTCGACGAGACCCCATGTAATTTTTGGCAAAACCGTCACGTGCTAAAATTCGACCTAATTGAATACTACAATTTGTGACTTTAATTGACACCATGGTTTCCGAAGTCTTTGCCTGAGGACCCTTTAAAGTCACGTTTGCCGCGAGACCGATTACAATACTTCCCCATGCTTCGCATTGGATAAAGTAAAAAAGTGAAGATTAAAATAAAATGTCAAAAAATGAAAGATACTTTTTTGGACAGCATCCCCTGGTTGAAAAGTCACCAACCGCCACTGATAGGTATATCGGCATGAAGGGAAAATCTTTCAGGAAGTAGGTTGCTACTTACTTATGTGTATATTTCAAAATTACAAGATATAGAAGGCCCCCAAAAAATTAAAATGATTAAGTTTTCCTTCTGACTTATTTCTAAAATACTTATTTTATAAACTTGAAATTCGGGAAATATATTAAGGAACATAAATTAGATTGTAATTACCCATTTTTCAGATTAATAAATTTTTTGAGCTGTATTTATGAAATTCTATTTATTTTTTTATTTTAATTATTTTCAATTCCGTTTTAATTTACTATTTTTTAATAAGTAACTATCATTTTAATTAGTTCTTGTTTTGGCAGGCCTTCATACAAGAGCGAAAGAGACTTGTTATAAAATATTTTTTATTTCAAAACAATTTTGTATTCAAAAGCTGAAGAAACAAATACATATTTATAGAATTCATTCTAATAAATTTCGCCTCGTTTATTTTAAAGTTGTTGTAATATATTTATGGAATATAAAACAATATTTCAAAAATGAAATGGTACTGCTTTACATAACATTCATATATTATTATATTTTTTACTAATTTGTTTAATTATTTTATTATTGTCATAATATATAAAACGTAATAAATTAAATTCGTAAAAGTTTACACAATAATGGATGAAATAGATTTGTTATATATTCATAAAAGGTAATTTTTTTTTTTTTTTTTTTTTTGGCTTTTCGGCCTTTCTAGCCATAAGCCATTTACGATATTAATTATTTTATTTAAATTTGTCTCTACCTCGGGGGTCAGATTTTAGCCGGATGCCTATAAAAGGTAATTAAATATTTAAAGAATTTTTTTTTAATTTTTGAAAATCGTAACCATCAAAATATTATAATTAAAATATATAGTTTTACTCTATGTATAAAATAAACTAACCATGAATTATTTTAATAATGAAGATTTAATCTTTCAGAAAAAAGTTTTACACATTCTATGTCAGATTGGTTAATCGTTGGAGGGCAAGCCAAGTGCCCGGACTGCATTTTTGGCATCTAGGGTTTAATTCCTAAAGGGATAAATACAACCTTCTAGTATAATTAAAATTATCCATAACACCTTGAATTTAGTAGTTTACCAAATCAGATGATTTTCTATAAAAACTTAATACTCAGAACAAAATTTTTTTCGTTGTAGGTATAATCTATTAAACTTTTTTCAATTTTAGATTTTTGTTTCAATTTACAAAATTTAATCAAATGGTGAATTGAACCCGAGTACCGGTAACAGCAATCCGGGCCAGCAACACTCAACCACTTTTATTTAATCTAATGGCATGGCTATATGTTTACATTTCGAATCATTAGACCGCGAAATTTTTAAATGAAATTTAAATCTTTAAGTAAAATATTTAGCGCATTTACTATATCAGAAGGGTTCGCAACTCACAGGGTGGTCACATGGCCCGAATTGCTGTTAGTGACACTCGGGTTCGATTCGCGGAGGGATAAAAAACAACTCTTTTGACATATCGTCAGCTTAGAGTGTAAACCTGCTAAATCCATTTTTTATCGCATATCACATATTAATACCGTTCGAAAGAAAAAGAGATGCAGCATCTTCCAAGTAAAACTGCTACTTAAAATTACGATCGTAAGTAGTAGAAAAAATGTGAAAAATGGTTCCTTTCTTAAAAAACAATATTAAATTTTGTAAGGTTTTTTGTCTGCCTTGTAAAAAAATCCATTCCATCGGGTCTAAAAGATCTCACGAAAATTTAAATCTATTTCTATCGGCAACTTGAACTCTCATAAAATCTATTCATGTTGTTTAAATAAAATTTTTCCTCTCTCAATTTATTGAAGGTGGACTAATTTGAAAAGAGACACTTGGTAGGATGATTTAAATGGGGGGTATAGGCTAGGGGTTAGCATGTCAGCCTGCTAACCAAGTGGACCCGGGTTCGAATTCGACTCTAGACATCCGACTAAAACCTGACCCCCCCCGGGGGGGGGGGGAGGTAGAGACAAATTTAAAAAATAAAATAATTAGGATCGTAAATTGGCTTATGGCTAGAAAGACCGAAAAGCCAAAAAAAGGATGATTTAAAAAAGTAAAGGCTGTAAGTGAAAATCGTGTGGTGTACACACCATTTTTTTCATTAAATCTAAAACTTTAATCAAAAGGCTCAGTTGTAATGGAATATAATTAATCCTATCTTTTAAGCAGGTAGACTTCAATTAAGAATCGAAAGAAATAGAATTGCTCTAATAATTTCTCGCGACCGGCGTTCAATTCTCTCTCTCTCTTTCCTACTATCCCTCTGTCTCTTTCTCTCTCCTTGACTTTCACTGTCCCTCGTTAAGCGTATCGGCCGATCACCTTAGTTGGGGAGGTTTTGCTCATCAAGGCAAAAAAAAAGATGAGGCAGCGGAAATGGCCTTCATCAAAGGTGCAGCCGGAAGTGCACTTGTATCACTCGCTATCTGATGATGCTTCCTTCTTCTTTCTCCAACTTTCCCTTTCTTTAACTGAAAGCTATTTAGAAACAGGTTCCCTCTTTCCCTCTTTCTTTATTCATTTTGATATATTTCAAATATTAAAATACATTAATTTCCTTTGAAAAAAAATCTCGACATTTCTTCTTCTATGAGTGACTTATTTTTTATTTTCAATTCATTTCCGTCTTAGACAATAATTAATAATAATAATAATAAAACAGAGAAAAATCTACATTTTTAAGTAGAAATTAATGTGGTTGTCTCCTGCTTGATGCAAATAAACATATATACCTATATAATAGGTCAAGTAAAAGGTTCTGAGCCTTTTTTTTCTCTTTATTTCGACCATGAAATTAACATAGTTAGGATTTTCCGATTTAGATCAAATATGCGCCGTTTTGTTCAATAACTTTTGTGCATTTTGAAGGCAATTTCATAATTGAAGAAGTCTTCGTCGCTATTGGTAAAAAACTTGAACTTGCAAAGAATCGCAGGCATCAACACGGTCCAAAAGGTTGTTTTGCTCAATTAGTGTTTCACCCATACATCGAGCTTCTTCTTGAGACCAGCCTTATGCAAATGGTTCCAAACGGATTTTTGGCTAATCTTCAGTTCCTGGGGAATGGAATAAGTGATCGCATGCCGGTCCGACTCCACAATTTCCAAAATTTTATCGACATTTATCGACGATTGGCCTACCTCATGGCGTGTCTCATCTTCGACGTCCATATTACCAGAACGAAATCGTTGGAACCACCGCTTTGCTGTTGCATTCGATACTGTATTGGGGCCATAAACAGCACATATTTATTTGGCCGCCTGCCCCGCTTTTTCCCTTTGGTCGTAGTGGTACTGAAGAATGTTTCGAATTTTCTCTTTTTTTTTACCTCCATTTTAGAACGCTCTAACACACAAAACTCTCAAATAACTTTTTTTAAAGCGTTATGTCACCTTTAAGGCCCAGTTTAGAATGACCAGATGCGACGCATACATCGTGAGATATGGCTCATTAAAATCCATCAAGCAGAAAGGGTCAGAACTTTTTACTTCACCCATTATTATATATAATGTATATTAGAGTGTAAACCTGCTAACTTCCAACAAGGAAATTTTACAGGGCAGACAAAAAACAATCAAAATTTAATATTGTTGTTATGGAAAGAAACTATTTTTCACATTTTTTTCTACAATTTACGATCATAATTTTAAGTAGCAGTTTTATTTGGACGATGCTACATCTCTTTTTCTTTCGAACTGTATTAATATGTCATATATGATAAAAAATAGATTTAGCAGGTTTACACTCTAAGGCGACGATATAATAAATAAATTCAAATGATGGCACCGGGAATTCGGATTCTGGGGACCCTGTCGACCAAGAAATCAAGAAAGATACCATATGAAAAATAACATCTAAAAATCAATTTTCACCTTTTTTTAATGAAAATGATGAGAGAAGGAGTTACACCAAAAAGGTGCATCCCTTAAGGCCTGGGTTGGCCTCTCCATCGTGAAAAGAAGATATGGGCTGGGTGGGGTCGAAGGTTTCTGTGGATACGGGTCTTAAACAGCTGAAGGTTATAGATTGAAAGAAACATCGATTTCGAATTTTCCTTATGTACAAATATAAAATAAAATGATACTACTGTCATTAAGCCTTAACGTATTTTTCTGCACAAATTACCTGGAGTTAAAAATGCTATTTTGGCATCTACGCTTGTTGGTGGTACCTACTCTGTTAATAATGAGCGATATATGTTAATTTCTCTAAATATTTGTCTCGTTCATCTTCTGACAGCTCGGTCTCCCGTCTGATTGTTTTGGATAAATATATTTTTGTATTATTTTTGTATTATTGTTTGTGGCAATTTTTTATTTATAGCTAATCCCGAAAATACCGGTATTTTACCTTAGCAAATACACGTTTTACGAATTTGCAAACTAGCATATAATATCGGTATTCGGTATTTATAGCTAACATTGCTAGTATTGCGATGCCTAATTAGATCCCAAACGTTTCGGGAGAATTTCTTCCTTTATCAAAGAAAATCTCTTTTTCCATTTTTTTCAATCTGACTCTATCAAAACAAAAAAATTATACCATTTTTCATATCTTTATATTTTATAAATATTCCATGCCATTGAGAGAAATAATTATTCAGTTCATCACTTGTAAATATTCTATTCAAGTTATTTCCTTTTTGAAGTATTTTCTTGGAGGCTGGTAGATATTAATAAAGATTTGATGGAGATTTTTTTGATGAATGACAATGTATAAGACCAAACAGGCAATTTAAAAGAGATTAGAAGGAAGGTTCTTTGATGACCCTTTTAGACCATGATGAAGGAGGGAATATCTTTCGAAACGTCGGCTTTTGGAAAAATTTAAAATTGACGTTTCAATAAATTATTTTAATCGCATTTTTTTATCATCCCAGAGTTGCCTCTCCATTAAAATATCTATTACTTCCTATTTATTTATTTAATTCTTTTTAATAAAAAAATATTCAAATACATGTAGCATGAAACAATTAAATAAAATTGTTTATATCGAGAAGATTTCAAGTGGAAAAGAATTCCGACGAAGGAATATTTATTAAAAAAAATATATATTCATTAAATTTCAATTAGATAATAAGGATCTTAAGAAATTAACGAGTTGTTTCCGATTGTTTGCGGTCGCCTGGCATAACCACTTAGGATAATCGGAAGACCTCGAGGAAAGAACCGCCTCTCGATTCCCTAGTTCCGTATAGAGAGAGAATTGCCGAGTATTTAAATAATAATAAAAACACGATATTGGTTCGACTACAGGACGACTCTGATTATAAGACGACTCACCCATTTTTTTTACTTTATCCAATGCGAAGCATGGGGAAAGAATTGCAATCGGTCGCGCGGCAAGCGCGACTTCAAAGGGTCCTCAGGTAAAGACTACGGAACCCATGGACTCAATTAAGGTCACAAATTGTAGTATTCAATAAGATTGAATTTTAGCACGTGACGGTTTTGCCAAAAATTACCTGGGATCTCGTCGAGAGGCCAAAAAGCGCCATTTTTTTTGGAAGTGCGTGGGGATGGATGGATGGATGGATGGATGGATATATGTGTGTGTGTGTGTTATCGTTTTTTTCGTCCACGAATTTTTCCACACCGTTGCACCGATTGAATTGAAATTGAAAGGCAATAAGGTTATTCATCTAGTATTAGATGAGAATCGATCGTTATTTTTGTATTTAAGTCGATTCCTCTATGTCTTCAGCAATGGTTACCAATAATAATCGAAACGTCAAAAACCTAATGTAGAATTTTTATTCCTCAAGTATTAGATGAGAATCGATGGCTATTTTTGATTTTAAGTCTATTCCTCCATGTCTTCAGCAATGGTTACAATAATAACCGAAATGTCAAAAATCCAATGTAGAATGATTATTCCTCGACTATTAAATGAGAATTATTTTTAATTAATGCCAACATGAACGACAAATTGCAAGGGATATCTGATTAATAATAAAGGAACAAACATATTAATATTTCAAATGAATTTGGATAAAGTTTAGCAACGATCCGTTGCAGTTTATTTTAATTTGCTCTTTCATTTATAAGGAGATGTCTATTCTCTCGAACGTAAAGCGACATCTTATTTTTTATACGGATCTGCGTTTCCTTTATAATGTTTTTTATGCTTAAAAACGTTTGAAACTTAAAAAAAATTAAAGATTAAAATTTATTTGAGTCTGTGTAACTCAAGAACAAAAGCTCTTTTTGTGTAAAAAAGTTTGTAATTTTAATTGCAAGAATTGATTAGATTTCGGTATATTTCGATCAACAAACTTTAATTATTTTATTCCGAAACTATTTTTCGTTTTTTTGAATATCTTTAAAACGGTTTTATAATATAAAAATAATCAAAGTTAATTTCCTATTTAAATTGGAAGTAATGTATATTTTTTTAAATGTACCTAGGTAGGTACTTTATTCCTCTATCCTGGTACATTTATATTTAATACAACTCATTAGCTAAGTTTTTAATTCTACTATATCTAGTTTTATTTAGATGGGCTTCTAAAATATAATACAATTATCATATTTAAGAAAATATTAGGTATCTAAGAAATCATAACAATTGCGATAATATTTTTGAAAATTGTCATTACCATTGCTGAAAACATAGAGTATCGACAAATTGAAAATATTTATTGATTCTGGTCTAATAGTGGATGGACAAACATTTGGAAGATTCGACTATCAATCGTAAAAACAATGATTACATCATTAAAAATTTAAAGAGTTTAAATTTAGTAGCAAATGGCCCGTCACAACAGGAATACCAGGATGTTCAACCCCTGTAGTCCGAGGTCCATCAGAATCTAATATAAAATCTATTTTAAAATTTCATTTATAATATACCATATAAGTGCAAGTTTGGCAATCGGGTTCGATTCCTGAGGGGACGCTCTCTTCTCACATAAGGACTTAAGGGGAATTCTCTCGATTTCACATATAAAATAAAAATATCCTCTTTCATACAAAATTAGAATTGGCCTTTTCGTTGAGATATATAAAATCAATATTGTAGTATTTTATGCTTCCGTGAGATGTTAAAATTTTTAAAAAATTCGATTTATTTTAATAAATTCATAAATTTTTAATGAATCACTTGTTAGAATTAATCTTAAAACTTTATTTCCGATATTTTTATTTTAATAAATACCTATGTTATTTTTATAAAATTATGATTTAAAAAAAAGAAGTTTTAAGCCTTCCCCCCAAAATCTTTAGCTATATTATAAGGGAAAATTAAAATTTAATTATATTCAAACGACTGCCAATTGATAACAAACCCAAAGGTCGAAAATAATTTTTTCTTTACCCCGGGGCGCAATCAAAACGAGGCCGCGTCGAACGACAATTATAAATTTAATTAAATTAGCGAGCAAATAAAAGTTGGGTAGATCTCGGGTTTGAACCCCGGCTGATCCTATTGTCTATAATAAAAAATGTTTTCTTCGTTCGCTAATTTAATTAAAATGTAATATTTTATTGATATTTAGCATATGAAGAAGCTAACAAGGAATTAAATCCAGTATTGCTTAAGCTAAATTTAAAACAATGCTCCTTCAGAATTAGCTTAGAAAATAAGTAGATGATGTTGAAGTCAGAGACATAACTAGCCTTTGGTAGGCCCTTTGCTAACTATAAACTCCCCCCCCCCATATTTTTTTAAAAATAAATATTAATAAAAGAAGTTGTGTAATGCGTTTTTTGTAAGAACTTAATTTTATTATTATAGTATTTTCCAATTTAATTTGTTACCATTTTTATTATTTGCTTTTCTATGTTGGGTGCTTTTTCAGGGCCCCTTTAGAAGCTGGGCCCTGTGCGGATGCACCTGTTGAACATATCTAACTAGCTGGCTGACGATATTTGCACGGAACATCGCTATGTTTCGTTGTTAAACCAGAACGATTGGAAATATGACCACCTCCCTGGTGTAGTGTCGGCCGGCAACCTGGAGGTCACGGGTTCGATTCCCGGCTATACCCAGACATTTTTTCTGTAAGTATAGGGTCTGGAAAAAAAATTAAGTGGGAGATAAATTTAACCTAATTTATCGCACGGAGAATTTACCACTGCTCGAAGCCCTTAAAAGAACTTAGTAAATTGGATTGTATCGAACTTTCTGAGATTTGGCTTGTGATTCCGGCTTCTTTCCTTCTACTCTGTTCTTTTCACGATGGAGGGGCCATCATATACAGGCCTTTAGGGGATGCACCATCTGGTGTATCTCCTTCTCAGATCAATATCATTAAAAAAAAAAAAAAAAAAAAAAAATATATAAGGCAGAAGAAAGAGACTGTAGAAAACCTTCGAAATGTGGGTCTACAGAAGAATGTTAAAGATTAAATTGTTGAATACAATTTCAAACGAGAAGTTCTTAGATCACGGGGGATTTCCAAGGGATTAGAAGGCGAAGAGGAGGCGAGTGCTTACGTCAAACCAGTCTTAAGACTGTATACTCGATGATGATGGTGATAAACGACAAACTTTTAATTAATAAGCAATGTTTTACTTCGTCCTATTTTTTATAGAATCAATCAATATTCATTTTCAAATGATTTTTGAAAATCTTCTATAAATATAATTAAACAAGTTTGGAACTGACAAAAAAGTTTATACAGTTTATTCGTTCAATATTATCATTAGGTATAGACGATATACGAATACAAAAATTCAATTACTTTAGATAAAAACTTCCATTTGTATACTAATGGAAATAAAGTTTATTTCAATGAAAGAAGATGCTCCGCGTCAAATAATCCAATAAGACATACGATAGGAGGACGCATTCATTTTATATAGGTATTTTATAGGAGCAAAAAACATCGTAAATTTAAAAGGAAATTCAATTAATTAATTTTGTAACATTCCCTTGAATGATAGAAACTGGAACAACCATGAAACCCTTTAAAATATTTCAAAAATTCACCATCTAAAATAAAAATAAATAAATAAAATAATTGACTTGCCGATTAATGCATTTGCCTGCCAGATATTTGATAAATTTATAATAAAGGATTTAATTGTCGGATCTAAAATCTGTATTAAAACTTGCACACAATTTTTATAATTTATATAAAAATATATAATACATTTATTAGAAGTGAAGACTATTTCAAGATTCAGTTCACTCTCAGGTACTAATAAATAATATGCTTAATAATAAATTGTTTATTTTTACAGTCTATATTATGATATCGTCTTGAAATCTCAATAAAAAATGATTTTTTTAGTATTTTCGAAACAGAAGTTCTAAATCTAATTAGTTCATCCAATCGGAATTAATATTTTGACACAAGAATAAACTTTTCACGAGTTTCTTTTCTTGATTTATCTTTTGGATATCGGAATCAAGACAGACAAAAATAACCTGACATGTTCTGATGTGGCCATCCACTTGACTTACCATACAACCTGGCCCCTCACTTATATTTAATATTTAATAAAATTATTTATATTCATGTAGGGGGGGGTTAGTTTTTGCATTTTTAGACTCCTGGGGGCCCACTGATTATGTATACAAAATTTGGTTGAGTTTGGTAGAAGAGCCTAGATTTTCATTTTTTGACCATACACCTCCCCCCCATTTTGGGCGGTTAGTTTTTGCATTTTTAGACTTCTGGGGGTCCACTGATTATGTATACAAAATTTGCTTGAGTTTACTCAAATGGCCTAGATTTTTAATTTTTAACACCCCTCCACCCCCTTAGTTTTGAGTCGATATGCATCACAATCTAATCAGCTCTCTTAATCTCAATGGACCAAAACCACGTGTGAAATTTGGTTTCGATATTCAAACTAGTTTTTGAGCTAGCTCGTCCACAAAAATTTGATAAAGCACAGACTAAAGGACACCCAACCAGACACGCAGACTAACAGACATTTTGACAAAAATTATTATCTCGAAAAATATAATTTTTTCTATGTTCACTTATTAGAGCTTTTTTGTAGAGCGAAATGCCAGGGTTTTGCTCAATTTTTTTAAATCACAATAGTTTCAGCCGTTTTAAAATATTTTGAAAAAAAGAAGGAAAAAAACCACTTTTTTCATGCACGATTACAATACTTGACCATACCCTGTGTGGTAAAGTAAAAATCATGATCGATGAAAATTATTTTTTCCAAGATTTAGACATTTTCAAACACAATGAACATTTTTTTTTAATTTATCCATGCAAAGCGTGACTTAAAATACTCAAGCAAAGTCTACGTCTCAACCAAAGTTACAAATTGTAGTATTCATTCATCAGGTTGAATTTTAGCATCTGAAGGTTTTGCCAAAAATTATATGAAGTCTCTTCTGGAACCCTAAAAGTGCCCAAAAATTACCGCAAATTCCTCGAGCTCGTCATCATTTTCTTAGGCGGAACACCTCCCACAGGTATTTCTTTTCGAGTTCTAGGAGAGTTTCACCACGCTCGATGGATGTCGAAGGCAATATATAGTTTAAAAGTGTATTTTATTCCGGGGCTAGTTTACTTTGACCAATGAAGAAAAAATTGGGATTCGGGATATTTGCATATTTCTTGCCAAACTGTACCTTAAAGGCTGCAAAAGTTCCTCGATTGGACTTAGAATTTTTCAAAAATTTGTATGTCTATCGCTAAGTTGATGAGAAAATAAGCATAATACATAAATTATGTAACCACATGTGGTATCTGTCATTAGTAACAGCAGCCCTAGCATTTTTGACAAAGAAATTAGATGAAACACCAAGAAACGGATGGTGGAGTTATTGGATAAAATTGATAGTGGCGAGAACAGTATGAAAAAATTTGAAATTTTTCCAAATGATGTGGATAATTTTTTAACAAAGGGCATAGAGAACTTCATTTCACAAAATACAAGAGGATTTTTTGTGAGATTTTCCACTTCAATGGATTTTTTTACAAAAAGATCCTCTTGAATGGGATGTTAATAGCAGTTTCCAAATTGGACTGGAAATTGTAGAAAAACTTCAAATTGTAAACGACATCGCTGAACGAGGAGTGAAACTCATGGAAGTCTACAATAGAAATCTTTCAAGAAGCGAAGACGAGAAACAATTTACCATACAAATTGTTTCAGAATATAGAAAAAAATACCCCGACAGCGGCAGTAGGAAATCAACATGGGCGTCTCTGTCGCATCTGACCTGTCTTGGACTGAACACATCTCCTCTGTGGCGAAATCTGCAGCATGGAAGATTGGCTACTTATTCAGGTCCAAGCGATTTTACAAGCCCCCACATCTTCTTACCATCTACAAGGCCCAAATCCTGTCTCATTAATCTTCAAAGCTTCAAAACCAGAGTGCATAGACACCTACGTCTACACCCTCTCACTTAATCAACTTTCCCTTCTCTTCGGTAATGCAAGGGTCTTTCGAGATCCATGAAGGGCTGCATCTCTTACTGCATGCACATGTGAATTCGGATTGCATTAAAAAAAACATTGGCATTATATTTGGTTTGATTCCTATTTGGTTAAATAAAATTTATTTTGGGACAATAATCTTATTTCTATTAATTTACCAATACCAATTAAATCTCTTCTTGAAATATATAAAAAAAAAGTTTACTTTTATTATGTACTTATATTACTAAAATAAATCCGTTTCTCGATGCGCCTAGGAGGTAGGCATAATATTGAATTCATTAGAATTTTTTTTTCTTTTGATCTATGTGTATAATAATGGTTGAATGACAAAGGTAGAGGCGGGATTTCGGAAGATAATGTTTAGTAATTTCATGCCCATCGATGTATTTATTCTTTGTTTCAATTTAGCGACGTATAACATAATATAGTAACCGAATATCGCAAAATTCTAAAAATTTCAAATTTTCAAATGAGATGCGCCACCTGTTCGCGTTGTCTGATCGATCTCAGATTTTGTACAAATTATTTTTTTACCTAACCTCCTAATTTGAGCTTTGTCCCAAAAACTTTTCCGGAAAAAAAATTTCACCAGGTATAGCTAAGTTCTACCCTAGTGGGCATGGATTCTTTTTTTTTCATCGACCATTTTTTCACACCACTCACTCTTTTAGATAAACATATATTTATTACAGTTGACCAATTTCGAAAATATTACAAATGGCGCTGGGATATTGTTTAATTGTTTAATTAATGAAGTCAAGGCCATGCTGCGAAAAATGAACGAGGAAGAGATTAAAGAAATTTCAATAATTCATATAGACATTAGGTATTAGTTTGAGTTCGGGGATCAGTGGCTAAGAGGATATAGGAGCTAAGGCTCTTATGACAAAGCATCGCAGCGCACATGCGAAGATCCCGGGTTCGAACCCCGGCTGATCCTTTTGTCTATAATAAAAATAATCTTTTCTTCGTTCCCTAAATTTAACATTACAAATTATTTTATCAAACTTATCCGATCTGATAAGGAATATATTATAATTATAATTATAATATTTTTTGTTCATTAGTAATAAAAAATAAAGCTGTCTGAATTCATATACTTACGATTATTAATAACAAAATGTTGTACAAAGTAAGTCCTAATGCCAACATATTTACATTTCCAAAACGAAGAACTGGTTAGATTTCGTATTTTCTATCTGCGGATTTTTCGGTTCATATCATAAGGAAAATAAGAAAAAAATCGAATTATCATATGGGAGCTATTAAACGGATGTAATTAGTAAACTGAAAATTGGTACACATGTTTACATTAAGAAAATCCGCTTCCGTGATAGGTTTCAACTTTTTAACTCAAACCATTCACTTGGCAAAAATTGCCATGTAAAGAATATCGAGATTTAAACCTATTTGTTTTGAATAATTTAACCTTCTTTCAACCATTTTGGTATACACTCCTAATGAACATTTTAATATTGATTTTAATCTATTATTAGGTAAATAAATAAATAAAATATTCTTTACTCGTATGGGTAAATCATAAGCTACTTGTTTAATGTACAACTTAATATAATAAAAAGGAAATGACCACCGATTTGGAACTGCTATTTTCTTGAGTTAAATCTCAAGAGGCTAACACTCAATGTCCGTGAAAGAGAAGACAAACGCCCTGGGGGTTTTCTTC
The DNA here is from genome assembly GCA_024734495.1 of Forficula auricularia. Classification (NCBI taxonomy): domain Eukaryota; kingdom Metazoa; phylum Arthropoda; class Insecta; order Dermaptera; family Forficulidae; genus Forficula; species Forficula auricularia. The sequence goes on along the minus strand of JALMQS010000880.1, from coordinate 71,207 downwards.
TTTTCAAAAATGCATTAAAAAAAATACATCCGAAGTAAATTTCTTGTTCTCGGAACTCTTGACAGTTCTATTTTATTATCTGTTTTATATTGATCTCCATTGTTTTAAAACATTTTACGTTTCTTAACGACACTTTTTTCTCTCAAAAGGCAATATCTAATATAATAGATATATGTTGAAAAATAAATTTAAAGGTTATTTAACCTTTATTTCGAGTTTGATTTGGGTGAAGAGCTACTATTTTTAGGGGATGTTAGTCTTTATGATTGTAGCCGTTTAGGGGCCATTCATAAAATAAGTTTGCACCAAGGGGGGATCTAAGAAAACCCTACATCGCACTTAATCAATTTTATTTTAATTTTTTTTCTTAACTTGTCAGTAATAAATCGTTTATAGATGGGGGATCTAGCTTTTGTGGCGTTATATTTGTTAGGGAGGTACCAGAAAATGTGACGCAGCGTGACGAAAAGGGGGTCCAAAAAGGTGACATTCCGCGTGACGTATTTTATGAATGGCCCCTTACTAATCGCTCCCAAAACCAGCGAGTTAGAGATAGTAGAAATGAAAAAAAATCAAAACAACGTCTGTCATTGTGTGAAATTGATTAATTTATGTACACAAGATTTATAAAAATTAAAGCTATCAATATCAAATATTTACATTATTCATTCACCATAAATTATAATAATCAGTTACATTTTGTTTTTCAAAGCTCTTTATGAAATTGATATCATTATCAGATTGTTGCTTATAAAGTAATTTTTAATAAAAATGACTTGAGGGGTGGGAGAGGAGATCAACTTGAAACCCGCCGTAGAAGTTGATAACGCTACACTCCCACTCATTCCTCCCCTTCAACTTAGAGCCTTTATTCTAAATTAAAATATTAAATGCTTAATAAAAATTCTAGTGTTTATATTTTATAAATAAATAAATCTTTAATATTTTTCTTGATTTTTAGCGTTTTGAGTAGTTCATAAATTTGTTTCGATCATACTCGTATAACCAAAAGACTAAATAGGAATGAGTTAGATCCTTGAATATCAAGTGAAAATTTTCTTACATATATGTTATCATCATTATCTTCTATCATGGATTAGGCTCATTAGCCAGATCCGTTCCTTATTCTTTTCTTAGTTTTCCGAGGCCTTTCTTCTCTCGAGGTCGAACAAGATTTTCCTCTATTAAAATAGACCATATTTTTTTGTAATGATAGAAATGAAAGAGCGAGTTGTTCCAAGAAAGGGCATAAGTAAAAAAACTGGCTCCTGTATCCTAGAAAGAGAATACAGGTCTTAAGGGACAAAACAATGTAGTACACTGGAAAGTTTGAAGCGGGATCGGAGCACCAACATTTAGAAGTCATGAAAATAAGTAAATCGGCAATGAGTTTAATTTGGCCACGAAAAAGAAAAATAGATCGTTGACTATTTTCAGATAGTGTGTATATATTTAACTATGTTGTTTCTTCTCATTTCGAAATCTCTTAAGGCATTGTTCAGCTTTTAATTTCTTGAAAGTATTTCATTTCAAAATTATTGGATAAAAAAATACTTGGTAGGTTTCACATTAAAGATATAAAGATAAAATAAATTTCATTTTACATCAACCCTACCTAAAGTATTTTTTATCCAATAATTTAAAAAATGTATGATTGGATGTTGATGAAGGCAGTCCACGGTGGTTGTAAAAAATAAGACTATAATGGTTTTATTGTTTTACATTTATTTGTTAAAACCGACGTTTCGGAGATTTATTCTCTCCTTCTTCAGGATAACAAAAGTCAATGAAAGTAGTTCAAATCATATTACTTCCTGTCTCCTTTGACAATGCCAAAAAAACTTTATAATGTTTTTTTTGGCATTGCCAAAGAGACAAGAAGTAATTATGATTGAACTACTCTTCATTGACTTTTTGTTACCTGAAGAAGGAGAGAATAAATCTCCGAAACGTCTAGTTTCTAACATTAAATGTAAAACAATAAAACCATTATAATCTATTTTTGTAAACCACCGTGGACTGCCCATCAACATCCAATTACATATTTATACCAGTCCGTCTCCTAAAGAAAAACGCTATCAATTTTAAAAAATGTTTCACCAAGTACCAACACCAAATTCCTTAAAAACTATTGAATTTCATTTCAGTAGTTTAAGTTTTTGTTCAGGCTCATTAGGTCATCGGCCATAATTCAATTGCCACTTTAGAAGTTAGTTACAACGGTTTTTTCATAATAACTCAATGGGTTATCTATTCTACATAGTTTTATTTATTTATTTATTTAATAATTTGTTATTACGAAGATATGATTGAGATTTGTTTTCTATATCTGAATCTCGATTGAATCTAATGCTGCATACAAAATGAGAAAAGTATCCTGATGTGATTTTAAATAAAAATAATAATGTAAACATATGAAATGTCAACTTCATGACACGAGTTAGTTTTTGTATACTTGTTCAAACCAAAGGCGTACCTGTGGTTGGTGAAGCTGAAAATTCTTTTTGTAAAGTAAATATTTTTACGAACAGAACACATTTCATTTTCTCATGCGGACAAGGATAGAAGTACACTACTCTACCTAGAATGTTCGATTCCAAATTTCTCATTTAGAGAATATTTATCGATCAACATGTTACGGAGGCAAACATTAGTTATATTATACAAGATGTATGTATAATAAATTTGCAGAAGCTGTCATTTGCATTGCTCGATATCTATTTGTTATGAGGAGTATCGATGGTTATTCAAGACCAGGTGACATCGACCCTCCAATTGTTATTATTATTCGTAATTCCTTAATAACGTAATTAAAGAATGAAAACCCAGGATGGGAATCTCGCAAAACAAGGTAAAAAACTCAAACACCTGTCAAACTTTCGATTTGTTGTAATATCATCGTGAGTTTATGGATCTTAAATATTTGTTTTGTAGGATAAGAACAATTAAGCAAAAATCTCATCGAAAGCCCCTAAGGTTCGTTATAATGGATATACTGTGAAAAAGCTTTGTTATGCTGATAGCATTTACTGGGACTTCAAAATGAAAATGAAAAGAAAGTTTCAAATGAGGTAATGAGAAATAATAGAAACCTCCCTAATTTTGTTTTAATGTTCTCTCTAGTTATACATTTTTGAAAGTTTAAATTATATTTTTAATCGACTTCAAAAAAGGAGGAGGTTCTCAATTCGACTGAATTTTTTTTTGTGTCTATGTTACCTAATTTCTTCGCCAATTGTGAACCGATTTTGATGATTTTTTTTGCATTTGGTTCAGTCTAGTTTCCGATTGGTAAAGATATAAATTTCATTGGTATTGGACCTTTGTTGTTGGGTACGTTCACGCATAACTTCTTTGTTTATGTACCGATTTTAATGATTCTTTCTGCGTTTGGATCAATATAGCTCCAAGGTAGTCAAGATACCTATTTATTTATTTATTTTTATGTATGTTCAGCGAGAACTTTTTGCCTCGTAGACCGATTTCGATGGTTCTTTTTTTTGGAAAGGGGGTACTTTAGGGGTGGTCCCATATTAATTTGGTCAAGATCTGATGATATGATCAATGAAGAAATAACGTAAATCTCCAATTGAGCAAATAATCGGAATTATAATAAATAAAATCTTTTTTTATAAGAAACAATCTTAAAACATTCATTTAAAACCCTCAAACGTTTCGAGAGAATTTCTATAATATTTGAATTTTATTATCATTTCCTGATTCATTCGCCCGACCCTTTCTCTTACGAGATACATGCAAGGTATTATTTTAAGTCACTATTAATAACATCACTAAATAAAAAGATAAAAATAAAAATAATATTTATAAAAAAAAATAAAACCGACTTCAAAAAAATTAAATGCAACAAACAAAATAATAAGAACTCAAAAATAAAATAAAATCACACTAAAAAGTATAAAATAATTATCCGATTTAGTTACAACTAAACGATGAAATTTTTACATGAAATCACTTTTTGAAGTCGGTGCTAAACAAACTATATAAAGCCAGTTTAGTCGTCAAACGTACTAAGTAGGATCCGTCGAGTTCGATTCATAAAATGTATATTTTTGGCACCGACTTCAAAAAGTGATTTCATGTAACAATTTCATCGTTTTAGTTGTAACTAAATTAGATGATTATTTTATACCTTTTAGTGCATTTTATTTTATTTTTTGAGTTCTTATTATTTTATTTGTTGCATTTAATTTTTTGAAGTCGGTTTTATTTTTTTTATAAAAATTATTTTTGTATTTTAATTTATACTTCTTTGTACTAGTCAGGTGCTTGTGTTTTGAAAAGAAGAAAAAAATTTATAAAAAATATTTATATTTTTTATTTGCTATAAGTTTGAATAATTGAGGAAAAAGTGAAAACATTTTCAAGACCCGATACGCTCTTTTGTACCGATATCATGTCATGGCCTTAAAATCTCAATAAAATCAAAGAAAAAATTATGCTTTCTGTATTTTTGATCCTGAAGTTCAAAATCTAGTGAGTCCGAAATCTAATCAGTTTTCGATATTAAAAATGCACACATTTTTGCACATGAAGAAATGTTCTACGAATTTCCATTCTTGAGCTATCCTAGCTATCGGAATCCAGACAAACTTACAGACTCCACAAACCGACAGAAAATAAATCATGGTTGGAAATTATATTTCTTCACTTTTCAGATGTTTTTAAACAAAAATTTGGAGTGAATTCAATACTAGGGACGCCTGGTATCCAGGCTTATTGCCTCACATGCGTATAAATTAACACTCTTATGAACGTTATTTGGTCAGAACTTGTGCTAGTATCATTTGCTGTAATTAGAGTATTACATACCAAAAATATTATGTAGTTTTTCTTTTGCCTGACATTTTCAACTATCTACATCATATTTTAAGTCGTTAAGATTTTGGAGAAACCAGTTATAAACTAAGCATAACGACAAAGAAATTTTCTATTTCTAAACTGATTATAAAATTTGGAAATATAAGTAATAGCTGTAAACGTTTCTATATCTTGTCAATAAAATTATTCGACAACAAAGAACATGTAAATCGAAAAATAGCAAAAAATCGTTATAGCCACTTTTGAGAAAAAGTACAAACAATTTAAAAGGACCTCTCATTTAAAGGGGTAATTTCATTGAGTCAATTGAAAACACTTACTTGAACCAATATCTAAATTAAAATTGAAATTTCTTTTATAAGAGATTTACCATTTTGAATTATTATGATGATATTCCTATTGACAAACAAATACTTATAGAATATTTTTTTACTTAGAGAAAGTGGTGTAAGTTTTGGGTGAAACATGATATTAATTAATAATGGTTGGAAATGGTCTTATTAAATTAGTAAAATTAATTTAAATCTATATTCAAACGCCTTCCCAATCGATCACACATCTTTAATTTAATTTAATTAATTTTAATGTTTTACCTAATCCTTTGAGTATACAATTTTTTTAGTTTTTGTGAGACTCATTTGTTTGTATATAAATAATAATTCAATTAAAGACTTCTTGCTTAGATGAATAACAAATTTTATTAGGATTGCTTTTTGAAATATTAAATATGCAAGATGTTCTGTTTCAATAGACCACCCTGGTTGATGGCTTTCGCTCTGACCTTACCTCCTTTCTTTTTCACATTACTTGAGTTTTTTTTCTTTTGTTTCTGGTTCTTTTATTATATGTTCTCTCTGTCCGCTGAGTTTTATAGCTTTTATTATTCCCCTTTGGAAGGGAAGTTTTGTGGAATCGGATGGTGGTTGAATTTTTAGTCGACGAATTTTTCTTCTATTCTGATTCCATCTTATTATCTCTCAACTTTATTAGCCTGATGTAATTTTATGTGTATTTAAGTCTTCACTTTGTGTATGAGCTACAACCTCTTTGTGGGTTAATAATCTATTAATTTCCATAGTCTTTTAGAAGATTAATTAATTTTAAAACTACTCATATTAATTGAATATATTTAAATATGTTTACTCTTTTTGGTTTCTTCAGAAAACAATAATATGACGACTACTCGTACCGTCTTACCTAGGCATATGAAAAAATAGTCCATATCTATTTAAATATTTTTTATAATAAAACGGATTCTTATATATAAATATCCTATACTACTAAAGCGCATTTGTGCCTGCCTCTGTACCTATGTCCGTCCCCCAGGGGGCGGAAGGGGGGCCTAGGGAGGGCAGGGGTGGGGGTTTTCAGGTACTAAAGAGTATTTCTTTCTGTGTCTGTACCTATATCCAGGGGATACTAAAGGACATTTGTGACTGTATATATACCTATGTTTATCCGTTCCCCAGGGGGTGGAGTTTGGGGTCCAGGGGGCTACTAAAGGGTCTGTAAATTTTTCTAATTTTTCTAATTAATATAACAAAGAATAATTGCTATATCAATGAGAATTGTTTTGACCGCGCTTATTTGAAAAACATATTTATCGCGAAACTACTGCGGATTACGCTATTGAAGTCTGCGGAGTCTTAAGTCTGGACCAAGAGAGAAAAAGATGTGATCCACTTAGCTACAATCCAACGTCATTTCGCGTATAGCCCGCTAGATATTCGAATGGATCACCTTGATGATCTTATAGTTATCAACGACAAATATGAATTGTTGAGGGACCCTTATCAACTTTCACATAAAATTCAAGGGTAGACAAAGAAACTTTTTTCGAGTTTCTTAGACGAAATTATAATTTCTTATATCTTTATAAAATACTCTACTAGAAATAAGTATAATACAAGATTGTAATTTTATTGAGAATAAGCAAGAAGGTAAATGGTGCTAACTGCCATCTTAGTGCACTGAAAAATAACCCATTTACAATATATTTAAGTTGTGCGATGTAATATTATTATTATTATTATTATTATAAGTTTCTCTTCTTTTGAAGGATTGGGTACTACACATCGACTGTAAACAGTAGAGATGATAGCTTCTATATTATTGTTGAGGGAAGGTTCAGGAACCTCCGGACTGTCGCGCATTATTATTATTATTATTATTTTCCCTCCTTTTGAAGGAGGTTTATACTATACTATACATCGGCTATAAACATCAAAGATGATAGCTTCTATAATATTGATGAGGGAATTATTATTATTATTATTACAAATCTGATTAAATGGGACATCTCACAGTTTCAATTTCTCTATTATATGTATCACTTCCTAATTATCTAAATTTTCTGTTAAATACATATATTACTTCGTTAGATGAAAGCATATTAAAATTGATTTTACATTTAATCTCACAAATCAAATTAATTTTATTAACTGATACATTTTTGGCTAATATTCTGTAATGCCATTTTTAGGTGATTTTTTACTTTTTGACGTTCAGAGGGGTTTAACTTAAATTTATGAAAAAATCCCACAAATACCCTAATTGTCTAATTTTATAGTTATCAACGACAAATATGAAGGATAAAATTAGACCACTATTATCACTAACATTGCAGCACCATTTGTTACATCTAGTGCAATTTAAGCTTTTAAATTTGGTGAAATATTTAATAGTTTATTGACTGGTGTCAACAGTTAAAGGCGTGCGTTAAGTTTAAAGATCAAGTTAAAAGTAAAGTTGATGCTAAAATCGTACTAGTGTGGACATACACTAAAACATTTTCATCCCTATCATTTAAAAATCTCATTTAACCATTTATTTCTTTTTATATTTAGATAGTTGATATTATTATGTGTTTTTAACTCTATACATTTATACATAATGTATTTGCTACAATCCTCTTTTGATTTACTAATGCTATTTTATTTCTATACTTATTTACATTTTTACTAGTGCTAATTTAATATTTTTAAATGTATTTACCTTCTTTACAAAAACATCCACTCATTATAGAAAATTAAAAATTTTATAATAGAAAATGCAAACACATTAAGGCGATATTCACCTTTAATGTTGTTCGGAATGAATTGTCCTTCAGCTACGGTGGATAATTAATTCATCAATGATAATATGTTATTCAAATAGGATACAGAGGGGAGAATTTTGCCCAATTGACTGACCATTCACTTTTTTGTTTACAGGCATGAATTCCATTGGTCCGAGTAACTAAATTATTGAACGCATATTAGTTCATGTATTTCGAGATTAGGGTTGTTCTGAATGCTTAAAGTTTCCCACTAATCAATAATTGAGATCAGCTCTTGAAATAGAAGCCGAAACTCTGTAACATTTTAATTTCAATCAATTTTCATATCATTTGCTATGTATTACATAGAAACGGTGTTTCTATATATTTAGTTGTGCTAAATAGTGCGAAAGTGTGAAACCTAAAGTAAACCTATAGCCATCTGGACACATGTGAAATTAATTATACAGCGCTACCTGATTTCAGAACGCGTTAGACAAATCAATCAATTTTATAATGAAAGTATTTGGATTCTTTTATAATATTACGTTCATTCGTCTTCTAATTCAAGATCACTTATTCGGCTTTCAATTTTTGAATAGGTATTATTTGGAAATCTTTAAAGAATTTGGTGTCGGTTCTAGGTGAAAATTTTTAATAGATAATAAGTAAAAATATTGTTTACTTATTATGTATTATTTAGAACTAAATTTTAGCTTTTATTATTAGAATAGAAGTTTTCGCTAAAAATGCACTTTTTTGAACCCTAGAAGCCAAAATCTATTGATCTCTGTCTGCATGTAGTCTCATATAACAATTCTAAGTAAAATTTAAAATTAGAGTTAGTTATCGTCTAAAGATATCACACAGCAGAGTGATGGTGAGCCAGAGGCCCACGGAAGTTTCAAATTCTCATTACCCACCTTTAATTCATTTTTGGTATTTGCTCAAAAACATCTCTAAGAATTTTTGTATTTATCAAAAAATTGCATTTAAAAGACACATTTCCCATAGAGTTAAAATTTAATCAAGAAAGATTTTTTGCTACGAAATCTGAGGTGTTATGGATATTATTTTATTATTTAATCCTTTTGACATACAAAAAATATACATAACACCTCCGATTACGTAGTTAACAACCTTTTTTGTTTTTCTATCAAAAATTTCATGTTCTTTGTTGTTTGTAAATATTATGAAATTCTAATCTTTATGAGAAGAGATATATAGATAATTAGATAAGTTTGAAAAGATTTTAAGACCTAAAGTAAGGGTTTGGATTCCCTCATAAATAACTAATTAATATATATACACGGGGGCGCCCGCAGAAAAATGTTCAGGAGGGGAAGCTTGGAGCCAAATAGTCAGATTATTAAATTTTACATTGAACATCTGGACACCACGAAGTATGGTGTAAACCTGTAACTGAAAAATTTTGTATTTATTTTCATATTTCATTAATTCATTTAATGTAAAAATTAATTTGCTTTATATAAAGATGTGAAAATTTGTTATTAATACAAACAAATTTGATAAAACAATTTACAATTAATTCATTTATAAGTATGTATGGTCACTGGCTTCAAACTATCAGGTGCATGCGTAGTTGCTTTTATCAAAAGAATAAACAGAAATACCCATAGGTCTGTTTTATTAAAAATAAAAATACATGTACTATATGTTTAATAAGAATTATTTAAATTGAATTCATTAGCTAAAGTTAAAATGGAAGACCCTCGCACACGGCACCTCTAAGCACTTTCCCTTTGGCTTCTATATCATTTTAATTTAATTTTATTTTTTAATTTTACCTCTTTTTATTCCTGTCATTCTACTTTTATTTTTGCTTGCAAATTTCCAGACCTAAGTACAAGGTCATGTATTTATTAAATTTATTGTTGATCCTTCTAAATAAATAGAGTGCCGTCTTGTCTTTTGTTTTGTTTGAAATAGTCTTATTTTATTTTTTACTTTTATACGGAAGAGTGTCTCAAGTGATACACAGGAATAAACACACGTGCGTTTCGCTTTATCTTGGAATTTTTTAAATGATAAAACCAGCAAACGAGATGATTCATGATAAATGAAAAATATATAATTTCTTATATTCTTTCCAAGTTTGGAAAACAAATCTGTTCCTGATTGACAGATCACATTCAAATTTTCCTGGCTTCTTCGCTAAGGCGAATCAAGTGGGTGTCAGACTACTAGGGGCACGCTCAGAGTGGAAAACAGATTAAGGGCCAGGCAAATTTCCTTTGCTCGAAGATTCTCTCTAATTAAAGAAAAATAATCATTTAAATTGTTGGCATTAAAAAAAAAACAATTTATTTTACATAAAAATAACAATTTAAGAACGAAAAAAGTAATTAAATTTAGATACATTTCTTTAAAAGAATTCTCAATTCTTTTATTCTATCTTTTTTTTTAAATTAATTACCATTCGATTTCTTTTAAAAGGTTTGTTTTCATAAATATAATTCTTTTTAAGTCAATCAAGAGTTTTTTAATAAAGAATCATGGTTCGAGAAAAATTTAAGCATTTGAAAACTTATTAAAAGAATGTCCTATTATTTGTTATGAAAAATATATATTATAATAATAATATACCCAGAAATTTCTTTAGGGGAGTGGGAGAAAGAAATGAAAAAAGTTAAATCAAAGTTTTATAAAAATAATGCCAGTAAGAATTAAAATAAAAATATTCCAATAAACGTTCTGTTAAAGTTTTTTTTAGTATTTTTTATTAGACTTCCTTAGATTTTCAATTACATTTAATGTCAACTAGAACTAGACGATTTTGGCAAAAGGGTGCCCTGGGTATGCCCATGTCATGAGCATTCTATTTTATTGCAGTTAGTATAGAGTACCTATTTCGTATGGAAGTGTTAAAAAACTTGAATATTTATTTTTATTCTCTCATTAATTTTTATTTATTCATTAAATAGTTTTGGTCCCAATAAGATGACCATCTTCAGTAGTTAACAATGTTATCTGTTTTGTAAATTATTTTGTTTATTGTAATATAACATCACTAATTCATATAGGCAATGACACGTTGATACATATCCTTATCATATATCAATTATTTCTATTTCACTTTCCCAATTTGATTATTATAAAACTGATTTTTCGTATTATTTATAATGAACTTTATTTTAATATTTTTTTTAGGTTTTTTATATTTAATAACATAACCTAAATATTTTTCTAACTTATACCTACTCTTATTTTTGTAAATAAATAAAATAGTAAAATTAGCAGAAAAAGTGAAAACATTTGATAAGATTCTTTCAATTCAAATAGTCCCCCCACTCAGATCAACGTAATTAGAGGTTTATTATGGAGAATGCTAAAATTAAGCAATAAATCATTTTGGAAAGAAAATATAGTCAGATTTAAAAAAATTGCCAGTTGTAATAATTACCCCCCATCATTGATAAGCAGGACGATACACGAGACCTTGAATAAGATAACAAGATCAGTACCTGTGGTTAATGAAGCTAAAATTGACAATTCTCAACCAGGGAGGCTACAGGTTATGACTTTCACATCCGCGTATCATAAACTAAAGTTGTTGTTCTCCAAATATAGAATAGATCTAGTGCCAAAAATAGGCAATAATTTGTCTTTCCTGTTCAATAACAAAGACAAAGTAGAAAAAATTAATCAATGCAACGTAGTTTATAAAATATCTTTCATTGATTGTAATAAAATTTATATAGGCATAACAGGTAGACCTATGGAAAAAAGATTATATGAGCATAAAAGATCTGTGCTTAAAAAAGAGAACAACAACCAAACAGCATTGGCACAACATGCGAGGACTGAGGGTCATAATTTTGATTTTGAAAATTTTAATATAATTGACTATGAAAAAAATAAAACAAAACGTTTTTCAAGAAATCGTGTTTCATCCAAAAAAGCCTAAAAAACACAGTAAATTACAAGGTATACACGGGCTTTTTAATGAGGAAATATAAAATTTTAATAGAAATCACAAATAAATAAACATTTATGCTTTTTTATTAATTAATTGCGCGTGCCAGAAAGCGTAGACAATTTTGTGGTCGTTGGCCTTCCCTCGACTGGTCATTAACAGTAATTAGTTAGTTAAATTTAAACCAGCTCTGGTGCTGATCATTTTTCGATTTTTAAATTTCATTGGACTTCATTATAAAGAGATGAAAATAATTGTATATTCGTATGTTATCTCATTTTAAATTTGTATATAAATGTATTTGTGTGTTGTGTGATCGAGCTTTTTATCAATGTTCTGTACAAACTGATGGAGTCGGCACCTTGGTGGGGGAGTGGGTGAGTACTTTTTTGACACCTGTAATTATAATAACTCACTGACTTGTCTATTGTGTGGTGATCCCACATTTTCCACTGAGGAAGAGATGCTGAGAACGCTCTCGAAATATTTGGAATAACCATTTGAAAAACAAAATAAATTACTGGAAAGAAGCAAATTCAATTTATTTATCCTTAACAATAAAAAAAAGATTCTTTACACTTTCGGCAAATTTTAACGATTTGAGAATTTTTTGTCATTTAATAGTTAGATCTAGAGTTCAGACTTGGCAGATAGGTACAGTTTATTAATTCACATATCTGGGCTTCAGTTTCAGCTAACTAGCTATACCTAAGTAGGTATATTACGATTTGAAATTTTTTTATTGTTTGTATTTTCGATCCAGTTCTGAAGGTAGAAAGTCGAAAATCTAATCCCTCGTTTTGAAAATACAAACAGTTTAGAACCAGGACAGAATTTCAACAACATATCGTTTTTGAGATGTTGTGGGTATAACAATCTAGATCTACAGAAAATAATACCGATTGACACATAGACAAAATAAAAACTTGCTTGAAAAATATTTTTCTTCAAGTTTCAGACATTTCATAGCAAGTTAAGTAAAAAAAAAATTTCGCATAAATTTTATTCTAATATTATTATAAACTATAAAACCGACTTCAAAAAAATTAAATGCAACAAACAAAATACACCAAAAGGTATAAAATAATTATTATCTTATTTAGTTACAACTAAACGACGAAATATTAACATGAAATTACTTTTGAAGTCGGTGCCAAACAAACTATACCTATAAGCGATTCATAAAAGGTATATGTTTGGCACCGACTTCAAAAAGTAATTTCATGTTAATATTTCGTCGTTTAGTTGTAACTAAATAAATAAGATAATAATTATTTCATACCTTTTAGTGTATTTTATTTGTTGCATTTAATTTTTTTGAAGTCGGTTTTATTTTTTTCTTAAAAATTATTTTTATTTTTCTCTTTTTAGTGATGTTATTAATAGTGATCATATCATCAGAACTTGACCAAATTAATATGGCACCATCATCCCTAAGATAGCCCCTTTCCAATAAAAAAGAATCATCGAAATCGGTTCATAAACAAATAAGTTAGGCCTGAACAAACCTAACAAAAAAGGTCTAATACCAATGAAAAAAACAATCGGAAGGTAGACTGAACCCAATGCAATTTTTTTTTTCAAAATCGGTTCACAATTGGCGGAGATATGAGGTAACTAGACACAAAAAAAAAATTCAGTCGAATAGAGAACCTCCTCTTTTTTTGAAGTCGGTTAAAAAGCATAAGAAAATAATTTTGTTTGTCTATTCATGTAAGAAATTATAATATAATGATATTTATTTTATCCCTAATTTCGCTTTATTATAATTTCCGAGCCTGAGTAGTTATCTCCATCCAAATCCATGGTTTTCTTATATGAACAAAGTATGCGAATAGTTCTTTTGGGTGGTCAACATTGCAGAGAGCAATCATTATAAATATTCCGGTCGAATGCATATACAATTGGGCTGACTAATTGATAAGATCCCTTTCAGAAAATGAAACAACTCATCATTGGTCTGTTGATGTTAAAATTTGTGTTCTATAAAAAGTAGGCCTCATAAACCAACCGCCTTGCGGATTGCCTACATGATTTGCTTGCCTCACGCCAACAACAAACATCACGTTTCTTTGTATCGAAGCAAAAGGCTGAATTTTAAGAGATTTTGATTTAAAACTACAAACACATCGTGGAATATATGATAGCATAAAAACAAACCGCATCTAAGAAAACAAATAAATTTTTATGCCTTTCCTTTTTTTACTTATCGCAAAGTTTCCAACAAATTTGCAAAACTTGCCTTTGGGATATTTTATATTGAATAATCTTTTTTTTTTTTATTTGCAATGAGAACATGTTTTATCATTTAAATAAACATTCAACCATTTTGTCATAAAGTTTATGGATATTTTATTAATAATCAAAACAGTAATAATAATAATAAAAATATTATTGTCGAAGTGAAAGTCATGTGGTATAACTAGCACACACCCATAATAGAATTAGATAATTAAAAGTAATATTAAATAAAATTAAAAGAAAAATTAATTATTTGGATTTTCTCTTTGAAAAATGGATATTTAAAATAAATAAATGGCCTTAGCAGTCGATACGCCCTAAAATCCTCATTTAATAATAAAAAAATTAAATTCTTTGAAAACTTAAGTTTCAAAGTAATTTATATTCTTTTAGCTACATGGATTATTTGTTATACAATAGAAATATGTATATTCCATAATATAGATAAAAAGAAAAGTGTAACTACAAGGATTTTTAGCAGTTTTTTCACTATAAATATATGTTTTTTTTTAGGGGGGGGGTCAGATAGGCTAAGGGTTACCCGCACGCCAGCCTGCTAACCAAGTGGACCCGGTTTCGAATCCGACTCGAGGCATCCGGCTAAAATCTGACCCCGGGGGTAGAGACAAATTTGAATAAATAAATAGTATCGTAAATTGGCTTATGACTAGAAAAGCCGAAAAGCCAAAAAAAAATTTAATGAAATTAATTAGTATAATTAAATTTGAGTTGCCGGGAAAAGCTTTGAAGAAAAACCCGACCGGCTATTGATTTTTTACTTCAAAGTAATAGGTAATTTTTGTTATTATTAGAATAATTATTTATGTATATAATAATGTAAAGAAAAACTAATTATTGATTGTTTTTAATATAATGAAAAAATACAAATCTTTATAAAACTATCTTGGAACTTTTATTTTGAAACTAGATGTTTGAGGAGAAATTCTCCCTTTATCAATAGAAATTTTTAAAAAATTGAAAAAGAAAAAGTTGTTTTCACTAATGTTTGGAAAACAACCTAAGAAATTAAATATTTTGATAACAGGCAATTGTACAAATTGTCTTGGTGACCAGATTACATTTAATTCAAATAAAAATATAAATATAATTTTAAAATATTTATATTTTTATTTGAGTAAAAATATAATTTTTCATAAATATTTATCTTTTTTATTTGAATTAAAGGTAATCTGGTCACCAGGTCAATTTGTACAATTGCCTGCTTTCAAAATATTTAATTTCTTAGGGTTGTTTTCAAAAAATTAGCGAAAACAACTATTTTTCTTTTTTCAATTTTTTTAAAAATTTCTATTGATAAAGGGAGAATTTCTCCTGAAACGTCTAGTTTCAAAATGAACGTTCCAAGATTGTTTTATAAAGATTTGTATTTTTTAATTATAATAATGTATATATATCAGTATATAGAGACCCTTTCAGAAAAAATGCAAGGTCCGGGGCAACTAGTATTTTAAGCGTCTCCAAAATTCAAAATAAAACTCTGAACAAGAATTTTTTAAATTTATTAAATTATAACATTAATTTATTTAACTGAAACTTAACAAATTCACTTATTATGAGGGCCCAAAAATTGTCAAGACACTTGATAAATACACTAATTTTAAAAAAAATCGTTGGAGCCCTTTTTGAGAAAAAAAAAACGAAAAATCTTTTATTTAAATGTCCACTTTCGGTCTTCCGATTTCAACCAAAAGCTTGATTTACTCCTTCTATCCTATATCAAGCTTAAGTTTCGAATTTCGTATCTCTGAGACTTATGGTTGCGAAAACAGCAGGGGGGGGGGTAAATTCTTACGTACGTAAACATCAACTTCCGGTTTTTCTATTTTAGCCAAAATCTTGTTATACTTATTGTAGCCTCTAGATAGCTTAAGTTTCAAATTTCAAGGCTCTGCGACTTTCCGAAGACGAGATATGAACGATTAAAATATTTATTTTACGACACTCCTAATTTACAACCCCTTCCTTTAATTCAATCGGATTAAAAATTTGACACAACTATTAACTCATGACACTTGATAAATACACTAATTTTTAAAAAAATCGTTACAGCCGTTTTTGAGAAAAAAACGAAATAAAGGAAGGGGGTGTAAATCAGTAGTGTCGCGATGACTTCAAATAAATGAAAATGTGAAAGTTGATTTTATCTTATATAGTTGAGGTTATAATTTTGCTTTAAGTGAATTTTATTCTTGAAAAAAGCTTCACATATTGTACAAATATACATTCCTATTTTGAAAAAGGTAATAAATATATCTCTACATGTAAATCACAATGTTTTAAGGAAGTTTATGATTTTATGTTGGGCCACACTCATTGCAGAGCTGGGCCGCATGCGGCCCGCGGTCCACGGGTTGTACAATGTTCAGCCCTGTAATAAACTATTCAACCACCAAATCAATAAGAGATATTTTGTTTTGAAATAATTCAGGGATTTTCAAAACACCGTTATATATTTACCTAAATGTTTTACTTTTAATGGTTTATTATGAGAATCTCTAGATGAAAGTTGAAATAAAAGAGCTGGAGATTGCAAGGCAAACAAGATTCGCGTTCTCCCACACCAGAGTACAACCTTGAAAGATAATCGAGGAATCCCCGTTGCTGCCGCCAAGACTGCACTCCAAGAGATTTATTACATGAAGCGAAATCAATGAGATTGTCCTCTGCTTGATGTACATAAATATATATATGGTACCAGAACGAGCTTACTACAGCTTTTTTTCTCGAGTTATCCTAAGTATTAGAATCCAGAAAGATAGACTCATAGATAAGAAATCATATCAGAAATTAATTCATTTCTTAATACAATAAAAATAATTTTTAAGAAAAAAATAAAAACCGACTTCAAAAAAAATTAAATGCAATAAATAAAATACACTAAAAGGTATAAAATAATTATTATCTTATTTAGTTACAAGTAAACTACGAAATATTAACATGAAATTACTTTTTGAAGTCGGTGCCAAACAAACCATACCTATAAGCGAGCGTACCCACCAAACGTACTAAGTAAGATCCGTCGAGTGCGATTCATAAAAGGTATGTTTGGCACCGTCTTCAAAAAGTAATTTCATGTTAATATTTCGTAGTTTACTTGTAACTAAATAAGATAATAATTATTTTATACCTTTTAGTGTATTTTATTTGTTGCATTTAATTTTTTTGAAGTCGGTTTTTATTTTTTCTTAAAAATTATTTTTATTTTTCTCTTTTTAGTGATGTTATTAATAGTGATCATATCATCAGAACTTGACCAAATTAATATGGCACCATCCCTAAGATAACCCCTTTCCAATAAAAAAAGAATCATCGAAATCGGTTAATAAACAAAGAAGTTAGGCCTGAACAAACCTAACAAAAAAGGTCTAATACCTATGAAAAAATGGGACCAATCGGAAAGTAGACTGAACTCAATGCAAATTTTTTTTTCAAAATCGGTTCACAATTGGCGGAGATATGGGTAACATAGGCACAAAAAAAAATCAGTCGAATAGAGAACCTCCTCCTTTTTTGAAGTCGGTTAAAAAAGAAAAAAAAAGAAATGATTTTTTAGCGAACACACTACTCCGCCGCTTGGTCGGCAAAAGCTCGCTGAACTGACATGAACTGGTTGATGGGAAATGTGAAGCGATTCTACATAAGTACATAGTTCGGTCTGAAAATTATATTTTCTGGCTTAAAAATGACTAGTAAGTTAATTTTCCAAATTTTCAATCTGGTTTTAAACAATGGCAGAACCAAACAGAAAAAAATCAATATAAACATTATTTTTCAAATAAATTATTGATTTTATGTATAATCAATTGGTGTGTTCAACACACGACTTTCACATTTTCATTTATTTGAAATCATCGCGACACTACTAATTTACACCCCCTTCCTTTATTTCAATCGGATTAAAAATTTGAGACTACTAATAACTCATGACACTTGATAAATACACTAATTTTTTAAAAAAATAGAGCCGTTTTTGAGAAAATCAAAAAACAAACGAAAAATCTTCCACTTCCGGTTTTCCGATTTCAACCAAAATCTTACTGTACTTACGTACTTACTTCTAGCCAATATCGAGCTTAAATTTCGAATTTCGTAGCTCTGAGACTTATGGTTTCGAAACGCAGGGCCCGTTACATAAGTACATACATACTTACGCACCAATAGATTTTCGCCCTCTTTTTAGCTCCTGGGGACCCCAATTTCAGGTTTTATGGTTTAAATCTGGTTTGCAACTATTAAGGCCATCGATTCCTTCCAACTAGAAGTTAGAAAATGAAATTAACTTTTTTCATCTCTGAGATACAAGCTCTCAAAGAGTCAGGACCCAGACAGGGCATCGCAATACTTCCACATTATATTCTATGAATATAAATGCGAAAGTAAAAATGAGTACAATTCATTTTTTCAATCAAAGAAACCTTTATTAATATTTCAAACGTTTCGGGAAAAATTCCTCCTTTACCAATGAAAAATGGAAAGAATAGTGAAAACTTTTTCAAGACTCGTTTAGAGCATGTTTGCCAGGGGGTGGACAACCCCATTCCAAGAGGATATAACTTAAATTAGATCTTAACATTTAAACATCACAAACAACCCTTGAAGTGAGAAGTGTAACAAATTATTCCCAGCTTCAAATATTGTGCTTATCAATTCCTTATCAAAAGTAAATCTCTTATAATGGGAATGTTATTTGATACGGCGATAAAAACTTTCTAGAATTCTTTAAAGTATCTATTAAACCTCAATAAAATAAATAAATATATAATTTTCTTCTTGAGTTTTTCTATTCAATGGCTCTAAAAAATGGCGGAAAATAGAAAGTGAGATTGTTTCAATCTTGATCACGAAATCGAATAGCCCTTTTGTGAAATTGTATTTTAATCCAGCCATTTTCGACTTGGCTACTCTCGGTGCATAAAAAAATCAGCTTAATGATCTTTCCGGAAAAACAAAGACATATCTTCTTTTTTTCACAAATACGGGTGCGTGGTGGTTTTTTATTCTTTTCACTTTCACTATCATTTCAACGAAAGTAAATATGCCGAGCAGAATCGATATACGGTTTTAGAGACGAATTTCAGAAATCATTTGGCTAGGGGTAAAGAGCAATGACCCCACAGCGATGGTTCGGGTCAATTTTGGCAAGGATCCATTTAAATAATATCCCGAAAAGTTTTTGTTTATCAATTTCTTTCGAAATTAAGAAAATCTATATTCAAGCAAATGCTTGGAAATGGAGCCCCTCACAAAACATAAAGGTAGCGCCTTTTTAGAGCAACGCATTTTTCTTTCACTATCATAAATAAACTGCAACGGATCGTTGCTAAACTTTATCCAAATTCATTTGAAATATTAATATGTTTGTTCCTTTATTATTAATCAGATATCACTTGCAATGTGTAGTTCATATTGACATTAATTCAAAAATAATTCTCATTTAATAGTCGAGGAATAACCATTCTACATTGGATCTTTGACATTTCGGTTATTATTGCAACCATTGCTGAAGACATGGAGGAATCGACTTAAAATCAAAAATAGCCATCGATTCTCATCTAATACTTGAGGAATAACAATTCTACATTAGCTTGAGTTGTTTGCAAAAAAATTTAGTCTTATTGATTTGTAAGTTATTCTTCCACGTTGTCAGTGGAGGTTACCATTAATGAGTCAAAACATCAAAAATGGAATGCAATAAGATTATTCCTCTAGTATTAGATAAGAATCGATCTTATTTTGATTTCAAGTCAGATTCCTCTATGTCATGCAGCAATGGTTACCAATGAAAACGCGAAAACGTCAAAAATCAATATAGAATGGACTCCATTCCTCAAGTACTAGTTGAGAAATCAATCGCTATTTTGGTTTAAAGTCGATTCCTCTATGTCTTCAGCAATGGTTACCAATAAAAACCGAAACGTCAAAAATCCAATGTAGAATGGTTATTCCTCAAGTACTAGTTGAGAATCAATCGCTATTTTGGTTTAAAGTCGATTCCTCTATGTCTTCAGCAATGGTTACCAATAAAAACCGAAAACGTCAAAAATCCAATATAGAATGGTTATTCCTCAAGTACTAGATGAGAATCAATCGCTATTTTTGGTTTAAAGTCGATTCCTCCATGTCTTCAGCAATGGTTACCAATAAAAGCCGAAACATCAAAAATCCAATGTAGAATGGTTATTCCTCAAGTATTAGATGAGAATCAATCGCTATTTTTGATTTTAAGTCGATTCCTCCATGTCTTCAGCAATGGTTACCAATAATAATCGAAACGTCAAAAAACTAATGTAGAATTGTTATTCCTCAAGTATTAGATGAGAATCAATCGATATTTTTGCTTTAAAGTCGATTCCTCTATGTCTTCAGCAATGGTTACCAATAAAACCGAAATGTCAAAAAACCAATATAGAATGGTTATTCCTCAAGTATTAGATGATAATCAATCGCTATTTTTGTCTTAAAGTCGATTCCTCTATGTCTTCAGCAAAGGTAAGGGATAAGAAAACAACGCAGTTGCTATGGTTACTTATAAAATTTCCTCCCAAATTTTTAGCATTTCACAGAGAGAAGCCTATCCATTCTTATTTAAGCAAGGCTAAATGAGCTATATTAAAACGTTCAAATGAATAAATTTTAAAGAATTTAAAAAATTAAAAAAGTACTATCTTACTTTCGAGTAAAGTACTTTAAAATATAATTTTACTAAAAACTTTATTTAACCTTTTTTGTGGTCCTCAAGGTACTTAATTAGGATATTAAATTTCATCAAAATTGGTTAAGTCATTTTCAAGATATTTAGAAAAAACTAAAAAAGTACTGAAATAAAGTACTAATGTTTGTGGGCCGATATGTACCAAAAACTAATCAGCGCTTCATTTTGTTAAAAGAATGCTAGGTTTTCAATTTCATTTCAATCGGTGCAACGGTGTGGAAAAAATCGTGGGCCAAAAAAACGATAACATACATCCATCCATACATCCATACATCCATCCATCCGCACGCACTAAATGAAAAAATCGCACTTTTTGGCCTCTCGACGAGACCCCTTGTAATTTTTGGCAAAACCGTCACGTGCTAAAATTCAACCTAATTGAATACTACAATTTGTGACTTTAATTGAGTCCATGGGTTCCGTAGTCTTTACCTGAGGACCCTTTGAAGCCACGCTTGCCCCTAGAGCGATTACAATACTTTACCCATGCTTTGCATTGGATAAAGTAAAAATATGTGTGAGAATCATCCACATAAGCTCACGGGGAAAGTGAAACTTTAGCCCTAGAGGTTATTGAAATATATTTTTTTTTAATTTTATTAAACCAATTATTTTACATTAATGTATACATTGTATTTGAGCTTCGACTCCGGAGATTACTTCTCCACCATCGAGTGTCCTTGATCATCTTTAGTCCTTGTTTTTAATAAGATAATCCAATTCAATTATTATTTTTCAATTCTGCATTGAAATAATTTATAAATTTATTAAACCAATTATTTTACATGAATTAATGTATAGATTGTATTATAGCTTCGACACCGGAGATTACTTCTCCACCATCGAGTGTCCTTGATCATCTTTAGTCCTTGTTTGTAATAAGAGGAAAAAACTAATTAAAGAAAAAAACCTCTTTTCCAATAATTATTCCAATACCATATTGAATTCCTTTCCCAATCCCTGCATTGAAATAATTTAAATTTCCTAATTTTTATTTGTCATGAAATATTAGTGGGTTTTAAAATAATAATTTAAATTTCATAATTTTAATAAATTTTATTTATAATTAATTAAATATTAGTGGATTTTAAAACAATTATTTACCGTCTATGTGAGTCATTTTTCCCCTTTATTGTAACAAAAGAAAAAAATCAAACAAATATGTCGCTAAAAGAAGTTTCACTTCAAAAAAGAATTAATTTTGAAAAATATATATTAGGTATTATTATTTTTTTTTAAGTATAACTTTTTATGCGAGTTCAGGCGGCCCATTGTTAAATATTTAAAGCAGAGTAGTGGGGGAAAAATCCACTGCGCACTGTATAATGTAAATATGAAGTAATATTCTATGTTTATGATTTATAATCTTGATAATTACATGGGAGTATTGTAGAATTTGTGAAGAGATTTTTTTATCTATGTCATTTCCACTGCAGTTATTTTATAGCAATTTGGTAGCACAGCGAGGTTTTTATTTACCGAAAGGCGATTTTACAAGAAGAATTAAATAAGAAGATTATAAAGAAAAATAAGGTGACTTGACTTTACCATACAACCTGGCCCCTAAAATTATTTATAATCATGTAGGGGGGGTTAGTTTTTGCATTTTTATACTTCTGGTGTCCTACTGATTATGTATACAAAATTTGGTTGAGTTTGGTAAATGACCAAGATTTTCATTTTTTGCCCCCCCCCCTCCTTACCCCCATTTTGGGGGGTTATCTTTTGAATTTTTAGACTTCTGGGGTCCCATTGATTATGTATACAAAATTTGGTTGAGTTTGGCCTAGATTTTTAATTTTTAACCCCCCCTCCACCCCCCTTAATTTTGGGTCGATATGCACCAAAATCTAATCAGCTCTTAATCTCAACGGACCAAAACTACGTGTGAAATTTGGTTTCGATATTCAAACTAGTTTTTGAGCTAGCTCGTCCACAATAATTTGGTAACGCACAGACTAACGGACAGACAACCAGACAACCAGACAGACTAACTAACAGACATTCTGACAAAACAGTTATTATCTCGAAAAATATAATTTTTTCGATGTTCACTTATAAGAGCTTTTTTGTAGACCGAAATGCCATGGTTTAGATCAATTTTTTTAATTAAAATAGTTTCTGCCGTTTTTGAGATATTTCGAAAAAAAGAAGAAAAAAAAACACTTTTTTCATGCACGATTACAATACTTGACCATACCTTGTATGGTAAAGTAAAAAAACGCGAGTTTATCAAAATATAAGATAGTAAATGTTAAAATTTAAGCAAAGTGTAAAAACTATTTCGGCCTAGATCATCAATACTCTAAATCAGTGTTTTTCAACCTTTTTCATGACACGACCCCTTAGTATGAAACAAATTTCGCGAATCCTCCCCCCCCACTGTATTTTATTGCGTTACAAATATCAAATCCGTACATCATTTTTATTAATTTTGATAATTAGGTATCGACTAAATACAGAATTAAGTACCTATAACAGACATATTTTTACATCGATTACATCGCCAAACGCCTCCATAGAAAAGTGATACGACAATAGTAGATTAATAACGTGCGTGTGTACTTAGAATTAACCACAGAAGCTTTGAAGTGTTTAATTCCATTTGCCACTTCTTAATTGTATGAGTTGACGTTTTCGTCAATGGCCCAAATAAAAAGTAAACACATAATTCGTCTAAATTTAGAAAAACGATTTAATTCTATGGTATGTGTAGCAAAAACGGATCCACGATGGGAGAAATTAGTTAGCGAAAAACATTCATATGAATGTGACTCATATTTATTTTGTTGATTTGTGGTAACCTACAAATGTCCTTTAATAAACATTTTCTTAATAAAAATATATTTTTAAACTTTAAAATGTTTTTTCTTTTTCCCAGGGGTTGCAACCCACAGGTTGAAAAACACTGCTCTAAATAGAAAGCTAATTAATCTATATCAAATCAACAACGTTAGAATGTTGTACCACTTATTATTCAAGTAATTTGTGGATTTCTCGAGACATCTAACGACACTTTAAAATAGTATCAGTTTTTTAGTTAAGTGATGAAATTTCGAAAACGTTAATCTTAAATATTTTTTAAGAAAAGTTAAATTTTTCTACAAGATTGTAATGGAAAGTAGACTTGGGGGAGCATTTGGCTTTGCCTAAAACCAGGAGCACTTCGACAAATTGACCTGTCAAATTTCTGGACGATATTTTATTCCCTTTCCTCGTCTACGCAAAAACATCATTTGTCAATTTTTCATGTTTCCCAATGTCTCAATATTTATCTATCTGGAATCCTATACATCTAAATCAGATCAATTATTTTCAGAACTTTAGATAAAAAATATTCATGGAGACAATTGAACATAAAAAGATAATGCATCAATATGAATAAAATTTTATTAAAAATAATAATCTTACTCCCTTATTGCATTTTTACTTATTTATAATTTTATATCAAATGATGAAATTATGACAAATAAAAAACTAGCTTTTTTATTAAAAATTAAATGTATATAGTGTAATTCGTTAGATGCAATAATATTTATATTAGGTAGTATTAGGTATATTCATTTATTCATTCTGCAAAGCCCCTGTTTATAGGAATTTGATGCACGTTGTTTGTTTTTACATGCTTTATATTAGGTTCCCCTGTATCTATCTATCTTTATATCTATCTATCTATCAATGTGACTTTTGTTCTGTTAAAACCCTCAAACATTTCTCTATATAAATAATTGTTTACCTACCCAATTTAAATGAAATTATATAAGATGGGGAATGAAGGGATTGGAAAATAATGGAATTGGAATAATTATCGGAAAAGAGGTTTTTTATTTAATTAGTTTTTCCTCTTATTAAAAACAAGGACTAAAAAGATGAATAAGGACACTCGATGGTGGAGAAGTAATCTCCGGAGTCGAAGCTCAAAACAATGTATACATTCATCATCATCATCATTAGCCTGTCGATAGCGACAATCCACTGCTGAATATAGGCCTCTTCCATCAAATGGAAGGGGGTTGGCATTAAGTCACCACGCTTGCCAGACGGATTGGTGACTAGGAATCAGATTATAGCCGGTCAAATATCAATGCAGGGACTCGGACTCGAACCCGGGACTCCTGCTTAGAAGGCTAGTGTCTTAAGCTCTCGGCTAATCCGATTGATGGGAAGCAATGTATACATTAATTCATGTAAAATGAAATTATATAAAAAATGATAACAATAAATACAATTCATTCTGCTAAATTTGGTAAACTTTTCTCTATAAAAATAATTAAGACTAAAAAGTAAAAAAATAAATTATATTTTAAAAAAACTAAAAAACATGCTTCTAAAAAGTACAAAATAATGTAATACTTAATCAAAATGCGTGGGGCATTTTGTCGAAATTAATTAAAAGTTTCTACACCCCACATTTTTTGATTAGGTATTACATTATTTTGTACTTTTTTTGTTTTTATATTTTATTTTCAAATTAAATTTTATAATCTCAAAAATGAAGATCAGTAGACCTTTAGTTATATTAATAGGTGGCAAAAAAAAAAAAAGAAAATCGCCGATGAATTTCCGAAATCTGTTTTCTCTGAAGATAAGCTTTAAAAATTTTAATGACTATTGGTGAAAATAAGAGGGTCTACTTAATGCATTGCTCTTATGGGAGAATGGAAATTGTTTTTCCGAATACTTTCTACTAGCAGATGTCAGGGGTGTTCATTATATGTAATTATTAATTCTATACCATGCGAATAGATGTTCCTTTTGTCGTGTTTTTCTCTAATATTAATAAAATAAGTTTAATTTATTCAATAAATAAATAAAATTGGTAAAAATTTCAGAAGATATTTTATATATTGAATTAAATAGATATATTGAATTTTGAGGACTCTATTTACCATATATCTAGCTAATTACATTCTCAAGGGAGAGCCCAAATCCGTTCCTGAATAATATCTATTTAAAAAAGAAAATAGGAATTCAAAAATTATATAAATAAAAACTCAGGAGCCAGCTCTATATTCAGGTCTAGGCGATTTTCCATGCCCTAGCAGATTTTAACTCTTGAAAAGCCCAAATCCGTTTCTCTTTCGAATACAAAATTTGCATCTGTCGAGAGAGATCTCCAAGCTTTTCTCTAGCCCCTCTCTTTCCAGGCCCTTATGATCTTCAAACCCCCAAGAGTCGGGTGCTCAGACGTCTTTACTTTACTTTTTCGCTTAACCCATTTCTCCTCCTCTCTTTGGTAATGCAAGGCTCTTTCAAGATCTAAAGAGTTTGCATATTCTTGCATTCGACTAATATTAGACTAATATGAGATCCAGCATTAACTGACACTCTCAACTCCCTGCCCTATCGTAGAACTGTCTTCGCACTTTCCCTTTTTTAAAAATACTATCATGGCGTTTGTGCTGACGAAATAAACTCAATAATCCACCCCCAAAAACGTCTTCCTGTATCGATATCATTATAAAAAGAAAAAAAAATCGAGAGTAATTTTTGAATCTATGAGTTAGGTACTCGATTCAAGGTTTTGGCTATATCTGGGCCCATCTAGCAAAAAATTAAATAAAAATAAATAAATACAATCTTAAAAATCATAAATCTAGCTAAAGATAAAAAATTAATGATCCGACTTTTAAAACTGTCCGAAAAAGGAAACGGTGGAGGTTTTCGAGGAAGAGGGTAACTTCTTCTTGCTCTTCTAAATTCAGTGATGTAATTTTATCATTCAGGGATAGTTCCATTTGTTGATAATCTACCAAAAAAAAAATATTCATTCACATTCAAAAATAACGTCTACAAGTTTCTTTTGAAATTCAAAGAAAAGAATCTCTAATAAATTGTATCCGAATGCTGTGATGGTTAGGTTAACTTTCCCTATTATGGTGTGTTTTGACGGAAATACAACCCCCTTAGGAATTGTTGTTTTGCCATCAACACCTCTGCAGACATAGGATACTCTTGAAAGGTCAAAAGTTCATGAAGCCCCCTCCTTCTCCATAGAAATAGCAAATTAGACCCGAATTCAATCGAATTATTATTGCAAGAAATAGATAGATATTGAAATGAATTCAAGTTAGGACGATGAATTTTACAAATGTATTCGCAATTCATTAATTACTTATTAAGAAAGAGATTCTTAGTAGAATGCATCCAATGAATTATTCATAGTTTCTTGAAAGAGAAGTTTCCAATTTAAGTAATTATTAATTGAATAAAAATTCGACACATTAATGGAATATCCAAAGAGTCAATGAAAAAGTGTATTTCGACTATTTTCTTCCTAACTATAACAACCATTGATCGGGCTAGATTTAAACTGGTATAATTTTCAAAATAGAGAATCGATTATAGGCGAAAATCACGATAGCAGTGACATATTTTCAAGATATATAGAATCTATATGGTAAAGCAAATTCACAGAGACAGAGAGTTATTGGTGAGTAACAACCTCTCCACCACACCCACATAATAACATGTTTGTTATTCACCAATAATGGACGTCTCTAGCTTTTGCTGATTTTTGCCAAACCTCATTAAAACGTTTAAAAAACTTCAATTGATTCTAACATAGTACGGGAGTTAGCAGTGAGTCCCTTTACTCATGTTTGATAGTTTATTCACAACAAAAGTGGTACAAAGTCGAGTTAACTCTGAAATCTCTTTTATAAAATGTCAGAAAGCGCCATTGATGTGTAAATCCGAGAAACTTCACTTTCAACTTATATATGCAATCGACCATTAGAGACAAAGAAAAATCTATACTAGGACCGGTTCAAAAATATGTTATTAGGTATTTTTGGTTTAAAGTTAAAAGGACTTTCATCCTCTGGGGAACTTAGCCAAGTGCCAAAGCGCTATCCTGGTTGTTTGCCTTTCCTTTGAAAGGAAGCTGTATTGATATAGCAGTGGTTATTAATCGGGGGTAGTAGCTCTCTAGGGGTTCTCGAAAGGTTTTTTGCTGGACCTTGCGAAATAATTAAAATCGTTATTTGTTTATTACTGATGAAAATTTAAATTAAAAATATGAACTAAATAACTTCTGCACTATTTTAAAATAAATATTATTATAGTTATCTCGCAATTTGTTGGATAAAGAGGAATAAGTCAAAAAATTGCCAAAATGTGATAAGTTTATTTAGATCTTTCCACAATACCGAAAGCGCTTGTAATGAAAAATTAATTTGATGGCGCAGTGGTGAAAATCAGGGTGGGTAGTTAACGGGGAGGTAAATACATTGCTCTTATGATAGAATGGAAATTGTTTCTCAGATAACTTTCCGCTACCAGATGTCAGGAGGGGTGAATACTCTATTCCAGGGGTTCCCAAACTTTCCCATCAAGCCCGCGGCTACTACGAAATTAATTCATAAATATTCACTATATTAAATATTAATAGCGTATTATTAATATAATTTTCGTATAATATTTTATATCCGGCCAGCCCAGAGTTTCCAATGTTCACTTGCTCTATTTCTAAAAAGTTTGGGGATGATCTATTCCATTACATGTAATTATTAATTTTATATACTGCGAATAGATGTCACCTCTTGTCGTGATTTTTGCCAATATTTCTTTGATGAGTAGCAGATTTGTTGATTCATAAAAAAATATCAACGAGATCGCCCTTTGATTAATGCAAGTGCATTGGTTTGTTATTTGACCAGGTAGATATTACAACAAAACGAAAACATCAAATCGGGTATTTGAACTCGTGAGAAATAACAGATAAAACATTTATAATTAAAAAGACAGATAATGAAGGTCTAAACTTCGATACGATAGTCTCTAACAATTAAATGATATATATTTATTCATTTATGTTCGTTATATATACCTAAATATTTATGTTTATTTGCGTGAAACATAGAACAACTGCAATGATTTCTCTTTATGAAATTTGCTTTGTTTCTAAGCTAGCTAGATATTATGTTAGTGAAAACTAGAGGGATGTTGAATGATGATAGATGAATTAATAAATTAAAGGGTGTGTAGTTTCACAGTGAATGAAATAAAACTCAAAGAGGTTTATAGAAACTCAATATATTTCTCAGTTTTAACCTCTAAACTCCTGATGATGGACTAATAATCCGAAATATATTGAGTTTGTATAAACCTCCATGAGTTTTATTTCATTCACTCTGAAACTACACACCATTTACTTTATTAATTAATATTATGTTTCACCTAAAACCTACACCACTTTCTCTAAGTAAAATTGATGATAGATGTCTACGAAAGTGATAAAAGATTAATAACCACAATAGCATATAGGACCAGCTATGAAATTTCAATTTAATCTTGTAATCTTGTTGTGTTTATCAAGTTATTAAGTAAAGATACTTATAATTTTAAAAATATGAGATTTTTTGTGAGACTCAAGAAATTTATTCGTTTTTATATGTATCAAGTTAATTATTTAGTTTTTTAAAAATAAAAGATAAAAACCACTTTTGGAGATAAACATGGCTATAAACCTAGCCCAAAAAACTGGCTTTCTCGGTGTTCATTTGATATTAAATAAATAGATGTTCAAACTTGGTTAATGAATAGTGAACATTACGAATGAATTAATAAGGTCTACTTACTAAAATTTCAGTTGGTAGTAGCTAAAGAACTTACCTGAAACAAAACAAAACAAACCATTATTAATTCAATTTTAATACATTATAAAATTTTATTAATTTTAAAGAAATAAATTTTTTTGACTCAGTGAATGAATCCGTGAAAACTCCTGTGAACGAGGGTAGAATAGGTCCACATTATCTCCTGCTTGTCGTAGAAGACGACTAAAAAGTGTTGGACCTGAGACTACAAGCCTACTCCATAACAAATTTCCCGGTTATAGTAGCAACGCAGTGCCTCGAAACCATTGAAATTCTACAGCTTCAATATATTATAAACACCATTATACATTCAAAAGCCAAAGAAACAGTCACTTGATGATTTTAATTCAGATTCACTTTTTCTATATCTATTGCTTTACACTGAATATTTGATTCATGATCATACGATGAAGATGCAGAGTATTTAGATTGAAATCTTTTACTTGATTATCATCTTCATCTGCTTAAGAAGCTGTGGACGTATTAATTGAACTATATTGTAGGACTTAAGCGAGGATCTTGGCAAAGCTTTCAACCCTATCCCATCTGTCTTTCTGTCTACGACTTACTTCTTTCTCTCGGTTTTCTTTTCTTTTTTTAAAGGGGGAGGTGGGCTACAAGCTAAATATTATTATTGTTATTATTAAAGTTAAAAAATTATTATTTCAAAACATCAATTTTTTATTATATCTTATAAATTTATCAACTTATCTAAAGTTTTGACTTGGCCTCGTATAATTCTGGTTTTTGTCTTTGCAAAAGATGTAATAGAATCCATTATCACAAATTCGATAATAGTAATAAAAAGTAGGCACGTCTGTAAAAAAATAAGTTTCTAAACTCTGGTATCTCATCAGAATCGATTGTTAAAAATAATAATTAATTCAAATTCCAAAAAATTATTTAATTTCACAATCTTTAGGAAAAATTGTGAAGGTGAAAGTGTCTGGTTCTTGGATGATTGAAAATTCTAAGAATAAAGAAAGATAGAGGCGAAGAAATAGTTCCAGCCCTCTAAAAATAATGGGGATAACGTATTGGTGAATGTTCTGATAGCACTTTTGCTTGAGAAGATGTCTTCTAAATATGTTAAAGACAATGAGAGTTGAACTGAATAAGATATCTTCTAGAGATCTAGAAGCAATGGTCGGCAACATTTTAGATATTGCGGACCACTAAATTTTCAATTCAAAATTTCCCAGAACACTAATATATTTTTTAAAAGTACGAATTATTTACGGGTATTGAGTATGATATAAATGTATATTTATTTATATATTAATAACTTTAATTGTATATATTTGACGTTTTGTTACTTTTTCTATGCTGGTGACCAGGGGGTTAATAATAATACAGCTTAGATAAACTTTATTTTTTACTTAAAAATTTTAATAAATGAGCTCAGTGAATTTAAATAATTTCTTAATTTCTTAGCGGACCATTACAATTACGCCATGAACCACCACTGGTGATCCGCGGAATACTGGTTGCCGACCGCTGTTCTAGAGAGTGAGCTTGTTATCTGGGCGAACGGGTTGTTTCTGTGATTTTTTTCTTTTTTCATTATTCTTGTAATCAGAGACAAATTTTAATCAATTTAAAAAATTAAAAGCTGGTTTCGTGCAAACCAAGTCATGAATATGTAGGATTTGTACAAATTCAGAAGCAGTTTTCAGATTAGATTCAAAGGGATAAAATTTTAATTAAAAGTTAGATACTAAAATTGTCTTTTTTTATTGGTGATTTCCCTTTGAGTGTGAAAAAGCAGATTTCATCAAACGAAAAGATACAAATTTAAAATTCTTAGGTTAATAATAGACTATCTTGTTTTTAATTTCGTTAGGGTCATGCATTGTGTGAAGTAAATTGTTTAATTATTTGAATTTTATACACTGCCTGGTAAAAAATAAAATAAAATAAAAAACTGTATCTCAGTTAGAGATGTTTTTCTTTAAATGGTATTTCTTAAGAATCGTGCCAGTTTTTTGTTAAAGCAAATCGAAAAACAATTATTTCTCTTGAAGTTGATACTTTGATGGTCAAATTAATGTTATGGGAGGTTTTTAGGATTAGACCACCCGGTGATATGAGAAAATTAATTAAAATTTTGTCAAATGATCAGAATTTAAAGCCGCCTATATTTACAGAAGCATTCAAGTGAATGGAGATGTTGGATTTTAATAAATGCAACTCGAATTAAGTTATAGAACTCTGCATCGAAATACATGCTTTAAGAAGCTTTATAATATTCCTACTTTATTCATCTGTGAATTTGAAACAGTTTTTAAAAAATGTTATTAATGAATCCAACTCAAAGAATTAGAGAAAAATGGAAGACTTTTTCCAAGACTTGGTTCAGAGAATTCGCAATTTTTTGTTAGAGAACGACTTCAGCTAAAAAAGCTATTAATATAAATTTTGGTGACAATTTTCGTCCCTTAACTACCATAGATCCCATACATCGATTCGATATTTTTCTAATTTTCAGCATTATTCATTCTGTGATCTCAAGCTATATAGTAAGTGTTATCAGTTGTTTGTATACAAACATATTGGGATCAGAACTAACGTTCTACAAGTTATTTCGTTCCTGGGTTATGGTAAGTCAGAGAAAGAAAAAAAATATAATAGGTTGTTGTAGGGAAATAAGGACAATTTTTAGCTTATGCAAGTATTTTTTATTTTATGCCAACATTTCCTCAGGGCTCAAACAAATTAATCTCTTTGCATATTTGTCAATTTATAAATATTCATTCTTAGCAAACACATATAGGCACAGATTCTCAACAACAAAGTTGACGAAACATTGGCATAAAATAAAAAATACTTGCATAAGCTAAAAATTGTCCTTATTTCCCTACAACAACTTATTAATTTAATCGATGGACATAAATAATCAAAATAAACAAATATATGTATTTAAAAAGGGCAAATCAAAGGGAGTTTAATTCAAATAAATATACATAATATTTTATTTATCATATATTTAAAAGATTTTTAGTCCTTTTTTTTAAGATTAATTTAAAAAAAATAATAATTAGTAAAAATTCGATTTCATCCATCACTATCAATCAAATTTGCTCTGCCAATTCAGCTAGATATCGATATCCCAAGAATTTATTCAGAAACTGAGAAATTATATTTATTATTGATTCCTACTATAAAATTTTACTTGAAATGTCCACGCGAATATGCTCTAGCTCTAGCAGGAACATTAAAATGCATTTGAGAGACAAGCTTATTGGGCCTATAGATATTTTTATTTAGAATCTCAAATATCATAATAGCATCCATCAATATTCTATGGCTGTCACAACTCAAGATGTTCAGCTCATCCATCATATCCTCATAATTAATATCGGATTCAATGGTTACTCTTCTAAAACCAACACACCTAAGAAACCTCTTAAGCCCACCCTCAATCTTGTCTGGGAAATTCTATCAAATTGCGGAATAATAATCAAAATAAAGAATTACTAAAGCACAAATAGGGCTCTTATTTCATAAATATCATCAAAGCCCAATTTTTAGGATAATGAATCTCATTATGTTAGTCGTGGAAATTTTAATACGTTCATGTGTTGATAAAATGATATAACTCAATCTCAGCTCTCTTAATAAAATTGATATAATGTATTTGCATGAGTGTGTATTTATATTATTTTATTTATATGTGTGTATCAGTGGCGGTTGGTGACTTTTCAACCAGAGGATGCTGTTCAAAAAAGTACCCTTCATTTTTTAATTTAATTTTAATCTTCGCTTTTTTTTCAAATTTCATCGAATACGGCATCATTTTCGTTATTTTTCAAATTTAACATTAGATTTTTTGAAATATATTTTGGGACCTTCGCCCCCAAAGGGATACTGCTTTGTGTAAGCGCGGCTAGGAGTCAGAAATTAATTCTTGTGACTTCAACTCCACAGTCCTTGAGATGGAAATCGACCATCTTCCACAATGAATCAGCCTGCCTTTAAAGAAAATCTTAAATTTCTCCTAATTCTATTGCTATAAGCAAGCTATGACTTGTCTATGGCGCTCTTAGTTATTTCCGATCTTATATATGATGAGAGTTCTTAGAAATGGATTACTCTAAAGAATCTCGAATCATCTTTATTTATTCCTTTTTTCCATTATTTCTATTTTAATAGTTCCTTAGCGAGAACAATTTTTATTCGATTAAAACTCGTCTGGTTACTTTTGACATGCTTGAGCTGGATAATATACCAGGCTGGGAGTTTAAACCTTCTATCCGCACCCTTTTCGGAAAACCATTAATTTAAATTGTCCCTTGAAAATATGCAACAATTTTATTTAATTATGAGAACCAATTTACTTTTCAAAACAAAATTTTTTTTATAGAAATATTTGAAATAACAGATAATAATTTGAAAATTTAAAGATCCTCCTGAAATTTTGAAGTCGATATTTATGAAAATACTCTAAATGTTTGAAATTTTAGGGATGCGCCACATCCACAGCATCCATGGACCGCACGTCACTGGTGTGTATATTTATTTAGACACCCACTTTGATTTACTTTTAAAATCAATAAACCCCTGACAAGAAAATGTTTTCAATCTAATTAAGATATATATCGAATTAAAAGTACATAATTCATAATCCTTTAGATTGATTATCCATTAAAACAGGAGTAAAAAACAATTCTAAACGATTCCTGCATATCATACTTTTTTAAACAGATTTTTAGTAATAAAGTTTAATATATAATAAAATTGTGAATAATTAAGCGCCCATGCTTTTATTTATAGGAATAAAGAATTTTTTTAATATCTGCCGAAAAACTCGTATTTAATTCAGATCAATAGGGTATTTGGTTTCACAAAGACTTTGTACATTCAAGATCGATTTTTACATTTCGTTGATAGCTAAATACATCATAGATACATATCCATCGCTATTTAGTTGTTTTTAAATGTTGATTACATATCCAGAGAATAGATAGATACTAATGGGATCGCATCATTTCGAGCTTAGGGTTATGAAACCAATTCCAATCTCTTTTCTAAAACAGAATAAAACAGCAACCCATGGTAAATGACGACAGTGTAATGGATTGTTTGTTACAAGAGTTTAGGAGTAGATTACACTGGGTGCTGAGATATATCAGTTCCGACCTTGCCACGTTTTATGAGGAGCAGGGCCGGAGCAAGGCAGGTTCAGCGAGTTGGCCCCGCGTTTTGAGAGCCTCCAATTAAAAAACACCGATTTTGATTAACTTTTTACAGAATGATTATACCATTAGAATCCATTTCGATATGCAGCCGTTGCACAAAATCATAAAGTGCTAGCGTTGTTACTCTTTGATTAATTTACTCCAATAATAATTAGTAGAAAATCAATGGAGATTTATTGGTTTCTTAATAAATTCTTTCTTAATAAATTCATCCAAACTTTTTGAAATAACAATCTTTTTCGAAACAAATGAAATGAATAATTTTTCAATTTTATTTCCAAATAGACCAACTAATAATTTGTTGAAATGTTTTTATTTTGCCGAGAGTAGCAGAGTTGTTGAATCATAAACAGAAACAAAAGGTTTGTCCTCTGCTTGATCAAGCAGAGGACAACTTCTTTGTTTCTCTTTATGAATAAATTTGTGTTTATCAAATGAATTTATTTCATCGGTACATTTTGTAATCATATCTTTTTATACTGTTCAATCAAATATAAAAAATATTAAAAATAACCAAGAAAAATATTATAGTCATGCAAAAAAATGTATATATTTTGGCGAAATGTTTTCAGGTATAAAGCTAAAATTTAGTAAAGTGTAATGTGAAAATACATAGATTCGAATCTAGTTTCATTAGATAAAATTATTTAAGATTGGCACTTTAAACTCACAGGAAACGTTTTCAGATATAAAGATAAAATTTGGTGCATTAAAATGCGAAAATACATAGTTGAGTACCAAGTTTCAGCTTATTAAATAAAACCATTCTATATTGACAATTCCTATTCTCGGGAAATATTTTCAGATATATAGCTAAAATTTGGTGCATTGTAACATAGCTGCGTACCAATTTTCAGCTCATTAACTAAAATCATTCAAGATTGGCATTTTGGACTTTCAGGAAACGTTTTCAGATATAAGATTAAAATTTGGTGAATTGTAAAGTGAAAATACATATTTGCGTACGAATTTTCAGCTCATTAACTAAAACCTTTCAAGATTGGTATTTTGTACGCTCATGAAATGTTTTCATGTAAAAAGCTAAAATTTAGTGCATTGTAACATAGTTGCGTACCAATTTTCAGCTCATTAACTAAAACCATTCAAGATTGTCATTTTGTATTTTCAGGAAACGTTCTCAAGTATAAGATAAAAATTTGGTGCATTGTAATGTGAAAATACATATTTGTACCAATTTTCAGCTCAATAGGTATAACTAAAACCATTTATACCAAATGAAAATAATTTTTATATTATATAGGTATCAATAATTTTTTACTTTATCCAATGCAAAGCATGGGTAAAGTATTGCAATCGCTCTCGGGGCAAGCGTGGCTTCAAAGGGTCCTCAGGTAAAGACTACGGAACCCATGGACTCAATTAAAGTCACAAATTGTAGTATTCAATTAGGTTGAATTTTAGCACGTGACGGTTTTGCCAAAAATTACATGGGGTCTCGTCGAGAGGCCAAAAAGTGCCATTTTTACTTTATCCAATGCAAAGCATGGGTAAAGTATTGTAATCGCTCTCGGGGCAAGCGTGGCTTCAAAGGGTCCTCAGGTAAAGACTACGGAACCCATGGACTCAATTAAAGTCACAAATTGTAGTATTCAATTAGGTTGAATATTAGCACGTGACGGTTTTGCCAAAAATTACATGGGGTCTCGTCGAGAGGCCAAAAAGTGCGATTTTTTCATTTAGTGCGTGCGGATGTATGGATGGATGTATGTATGGATGTATGTATGTATGGATGTATGTTATCGCTTTTTTGGCCCACGATTTTTTCACACCGTTGCACCGATTGAAATGAAATTGAAAACCTACCATTAGTTTAACAAAATGAAGCGCTGATTAGTTTTTGGTACATATCGGCCCACAAACATTAGTACTTTATTTCAGTACTTTTTTAGTTTTTTCTAAATATCTTGAAAATGACTTAACCAATTTTGATGAAATTTAATATCCTAATTAAGTACCTTGGGGACCACAAAAAAGGTTAAATAAAGTTTTTAGTAAAATTATATTTTAAAGTACTTTACTCTAGAGTAAGATGGTACTTTTTTAATTTTTTAAATTCTTTAAAATTTATTCATTTGAAAGTTTTAATATAGCTCATTTAGCCTTGCTTAAGTAAGAATGGATAGGCTTCTCTCTGTGAAATGCTAAAAATTTGGGAGGAATTTTTATGAGTAACCATAGCAACTGCGTTGTTTTCTTATCCGTTACCTTTGCTGAAGACAGAGAAATCGATTTTAAACCAAAAATAGCGATTGATTCTCATCTAGTTCTTGAGGAATAATCATTCTATATTGGATTTTTGACGTTTCGGTTTTTATTAGTAACCAT
This sequence comes from Forficula auricularia, assembly GCA_024734495.1. Lineage (NCBI taxonomy): Eukaryota > Metazoa > Arthropoda > Insecta > Dermaptera > Forficulidae > Forficula > Forficula auricularia. The sequence continues at coordinate 34,276 of JALMQS010000880.1, read as the reverse complement.
TGCTGAAGACATAGAGAAATCGATTTTAAACCAAAAATAGCGATTGATTCTCATCTAGTTCTTGAGGAATAATCATTCTATATTGGATTTTTGACGTTTCGGTTTTTATTAGTAACCATTGCTGGAGACATAGAGAAATCGACTTTAAACCAAAAATAGCGATTGATTCTCATCTAGTACTTGAGGAATAATCATTCTATATTGGATTTTTGACGTTTCGGTTTTTATTAGTAACCATTGCTGAAGACATAGAGAACTCGACTTTAAACCAAAAATAGCGATTGATTCTCATCTAGTACTTGAGGAATAATCATTCTATATTGGATTTTTGACGTTTCGGTTTTATTAGTAACCATTGCTGAAGACATGGAGGAATCGACTTAAAATCAAAAATAGCGATTGATTCTCATCTAATACTTGAGAAATATCCATTCTATATTGGATTTTTGACGTTTCGGTTTTTATTAGTAACCATTCCTGAAGACATAGAGAAATCAACTTTAAACCAAAAATAGCGATTGATTCTCATCTAGTACTTGAGGAATAATCATTCTATATTGGATTTTTGACGTTTCGGTTTTTATTGGTAACCATTGCTGAAGACATAGAGGAATCGACTTAAAATCAAAAATAGCGATTGATTCTCATCTAATACTTGAGGAATAACAATTCTACATTAGGTTTTTGACGTTTCGATTATTATTGGTAACCATTGCTGAAGACATGGAGGAATCGACTTAAAATCAAAAATAACGATCGATTCTTATCTAATACTAGAGGAATAACCTTATTGAATTCCATTTTTGATGTTTTGACTATTAATTGAAACCTCTACTGAAAATGTAGAAGAATCGACTTAAAATCAATAAGACTAAATTCTTTTTGGTAAACAACTCAAGCTTGAGTTGTTTACCAAAAAGAATTTAGTCTTATTGATTTTAAGTCGATTCTTCTACATTTTCAGTAGAGGTTTCCATTAATAGTCAAAACATCAAAAATGGAATTCAATAAGGTTATTCCTCTAGTATTAGATAAGAATCAATCGTTATTTTTGATTTTAAGTCGTTTCCTCCATATCTTCAGCAATGGTTACCAATAATAATCGAAACGTCAAAAACCTTATGTAGAATTGTTATTCCTCAAGTATTAGATGAGAATCGATGGCTATTTTTGATTTTAAGTCGATTCCTCTATGTCTTCAGCAATGGTTACCAATAAAAACCGAAACGTCAAAAATCCAATGTAGAATGGTTATTCCTCGACTCTTAAATGAGAATTATTTTTGAATTAATTTCAATATGAACTACAAATTGCAAGTGATATCTGATTAATAATAAAGGAACAAACATATTAATATTTCAAATGAATTTGGATAAAGTTTAGCAACGATCCGTTGCAGTTTATTTCATTTAGTGCGTGCGGATGGATGTATGTATGGATGTATGGATGGATGGATGGATGGATGTATGTTATCGCTTTTTTGGCCCACGATTTTTTCCACACCGTTGCACCGATTGAAATGAAATTGAAAACCTACCATTAGTTTAACAAAATGAAGCGCTGATTAGTTTTTGGTACATATCGGCCCACAAACATTAGTACTTTATTTCAGTACTTTTTTAGTTTTTTCTAAATATCTTGAAAATGACTTAACCAATTTTGATGAAATTTAATATCCTAATTTAGTACCTTGGGGACCACAAAAAAGGTTAAATAAAGTTTTTAGTAAAATTATATTTTAAAGTACTTTACTCTAGAGTAAGATGGTACTTTTTTAATTTTTTAAATTCTTTAAAATTTATTCATTTGAAAGTTTTAATATAGCTCATTTAGCCTTGCTAAGTAAGAATGGATAGGCTTCTCTCTGTGAAATGCTAAAAATTTGGGAGGAATTTTTATGAGTAACCATAGCAACTGCGTTGTTTTCTTATCCGTTACCTTTGCTGAAGACAGAGAAATCGATTTTAAACCAAAAATAGCGATTGATTCTCATCTAGTACTTGAGGAATAATCATTCTATATTGGATTTTTGACGTTTCGGTTTTTATTAGTAACCATTGATGAAACAATAGAGAAATCGATTTTAAACCAAAAATAGCGATTGATTCTCATCTAGTACTTGAGGAATAATCATTCTATATTGGATTTTTGACGTTTCGGTTTTTATTAGTAACCATTGCTGAAGACATAGAGAAATCGACTTTAAACCAAAAATAGCGATTGATTCTCATCTAGTACTTGAGGAATAATCATTCTATATTGGATTTATGACGTTTCGGTTTTTATTAGTAACCATTCCTGAAGACATAGAGAAATCAACTTTAAACCAAAAATAGCGATTGATTCTCATCTAGTACTTGAGGAATAATCATTCTATATTGGATTTTGACGTTTCGGTTTTTATTGGCAACCATTGCTGAAGACATAGAGGAATCGACTTAAAATCAAAAATAGCGATTGATTCTCATCTAATACTTGAGGAATAACAATTCTACATTAGGTCTTTGACGTTTCGATTATTATTGGTAACCATTGCTGAAGACATGGAGGAAACGACTTAAAATCAAAAATAACGATCGATTCCTATCTAATACTAGAGGAATAACCTTATTGAATTCCATTTTGATGTTTTGACTATTAATGGAAACCTCTACTGAAAATGTAGAAGAATCGACTTAAAATCAAAAAGACTAAATTCTTTTATGGTAAACAACTCAAGCTTGAGTTGTTTGCCATAAAAGAATTTAGTCTTTTTGATTTTAAGTCGATTCTTCTACATTTTCAGTAGAGGTTTCCATTAATAGTCAAAACATCAAAAATGGAATTCAATAAGGTTATTCCTCTAGTATTAGATAAGAATCGATCGTTATTTTTGATTTTAAGTCGTTTCCTCCATGTCTTCAGCAATGGTTAACAATAATAATCGAAACGTCAAAAACCTAATGTAGAATTGTTATTCCTCAAGTATTAGATGAGAATCGATGGCTATTTTTGATTTTAAGTCGATTCCTCTATGTCTTCAGCAATGGTTACCAATAAAAACCGAAACGTCAAAAATCCAATGTAGAATGGTTATTCCTCGACTCTTAAATGAGAATTATTTTTGAATTAATTTCAATATGAACTACAAATTGCAAGCGATATCTGATTAATAATAAAGGAACAAACATATTAATATTCAAATGAATTTGGATAAAGTTTAGCAACGATCCGTTGCAGTTTATTTTTTTTAATTGATATTTTTTCATCAGAGAAAATTAATAAATTCGAAATATTCGAGAAAACATTTTTTGTAAACTAATCCCCTCCAACACGTCTCAACTTGTCCAAGCGTGTCTCGACTCGTTTGAAATAGACTCGAGTTTTCATCATTTGAAATCTATTAAATATTTGTAAATGGAAATAAGCAAAACGGGCAATTCTAGAGCAATTGAGTACTGATAGCTTATACCATGAAATATATAGACACGCCCTCTGCTACTCTCCACACAGAGTGAAGTGAGGCCAACATCGCCTACAGATGACGTCATGTTCTCGCATAAATATTTTGGTCATATTAATTTAATATTAATTTGCGATTATTGGAATCCAAAATAAATAATCTAAACTACGATAAATTTATCTCAATGTATAATAATTCCTATAGTGGACATGCTATTTCTGGGTGTTCCTACCTACAGATGACGTCAAGTTCTATAGAAGATGTTGGCTTCACCAAATCGACACCAGGGCGTGTCTATATATTTCATGGTCTAAGACTGATAATATCTAATGGTTGATCTTGACATTATTTATTTATTTATATTATTAAAAAAACAAAAATATCTTTCGATGGCTTCTTTTAATTATTACGCGAGTTTGCCGAATCACTAGCCTCCTATTTCGCAACTAACTCCACCCTAGATGATAAAGGGCTTAACCCACCCACTTATACCCCCAAACCAACCTCATGGGCAAAATAATTTTCATACCCCAAATAATCATAAAAGCCATTAATAAATTAAATTCCAAATCCGCCGCTGGCCCCGATAACATCCCACCAATTCTTATTAAAAAATGCGCCCCTGAACTTGCCCCTATCTTATCCAAGCTATTCCAACTCTCTTACGAATCGGGCATATTCCCCAAAAGCTGGAAAATAGCCAGAGTCACACCTATTCCTAAAAAAGGAGACTCTTCACAAATCTCTAATTACAGGCCTATCTCGATCACCTCTGTTCTTTCCAAAATAATGGAATTAGTCATAAACCAACACGTCCTTCATCACTTAGAAAACAATAAATTAATTCACGATAGGCAATATGGATTCAGACAAAATCGTTCTACAGGCGACATCCTAACCTATGTCACCCACACCTGGAACAATACTCTAGAGGCCGGAAAAGAAACCCTCGCTGTAGCCCTTGATATCTCCAAAGCCTTTGACCAGGTTTGGCACAAAAATCTTCTTGCCAAACTGCCAGCCTTTGGATTCACACCAACACTTCGCAAATGGATAGAAAGCTTTCTGACAAACCGAAGTATAAAAGTTGTGGTGGATGGAACATCATCTGAATCGTTCTCCACAAACTCTGGTGTTCCCCAAGGCTCCGTAATCTCCTCCACACTCTTCCTGATTTATATAAACGACCTTATTGATCAAACGGCAAACCCCACTCATTGTTACGCCGACGATAGCACTCTACACGGCAAACCCTCACTCCGGAATAATCGAATCAATGTTGCCTCCTCAATTACTCTCGACCTAGACAAACTGAATAAATGGGGCTCTCAAAATTTAGTTAACTTTAATTCAAACAAGACTCAATGTTGTCTAATTTCTAGGCGCGAAAATAAAGATTTCCCTGATATTCACTTCGATTCGAATACCCTGAAAATGTGTGACAGCCTATCCATGTTGGGCGTCTCTGTCGCATCTGACCTGTCTTGGAATGAACACATCTCCTCTGTAGCGAAATCTGCAGCAAGGAAGATTGGCTTCTTATTCAGGTCCAAGCGATTTTACAAACCCCCACAACTTCTCACCATCTACAAGGCCCAAATCCGCCCCTGTCTCGAATACGGCTCTCATCTATGGAGAGGAGCCTCAAAATATTCTCTTGCTACCCTTGATGCAATTCAGAAACGAGCCGTCAGGCTAATTGACGATTCTACCCTCACCGACTCCCTCGACTCGCTGGCTCATCGAAGAAACGTCTCTGCCCTTTCCCTTTTCTATAGATACTATCACGGCAGGTGCTCTGATGAGATAAAATCAATAATTCCCCCAAAGCATGCTTTGCACGTAGCACGCGTTTTGCCGACTCCCAACACTCTTTCGCGGTCAAATTAGAAAAGTGCCGGACCACTTCATTCGCCAATTCATATATCCCCATGACTTCAAGGAACTGGAACTCTCTCCCAGCCTCCATCTTTCCCAGCACTTATAATCTTCAAACCTTCAAAACCGGAGTGCATAGACACCTACGTCTACACCCTCTCACTTAATCAACTTTCCCTTCTCTTCGGTAATGCAAGGGTCTTTCGAGATCCATAGGGGCTGCATCTTTACTGGTACACCCCTTCTTGCATTCGATTGCATTGAAAAAAAAATTAGCTCCGATATTCAGTTTAAACAGGCCCACAGAGAAAAGTAGGAAATCAGCTTTTATCAATTCTCCAATAGGCAGTAAATAATTTCAAAATTTCTACTAAGAAATTTAAAAAATATAAAACAAGAATATTGGTAAAATTTTAAACTTGTACAGAGTGATCAAAATTTTGGTCATCCATGAAAACAAATTGTTCAACTCTTCTAGATATACAGGGTGGGGCATAAAGATCTACCACATTTTGAAGAGGTATAAAAAATGAAAAAAAACTGAATATATTTTTAAAAATAAAATAAAACTAATTGTTTTTTTATGTGTTTTAAACATTATCAGACAAAAAAAGGAGGGGGGGGGATCAAAAATGAAAATTCTAACCTTTTCGACCAAACGCAACCAAATTTTGTATACATATTCTGTGGGCCCCAAAAGGCTAGAAATTTAAAAACCACCACCCAAAATGGGGGAGTGTCAAAAATAAAAATTCTAGCCTTTTTGACAAAACTCAACCAAATTTTGTATACAGTGGATCCCCAGAAGACTAGAAATGCAAAAACTAACCAAATTTTGTATATATAGTTTGGTCGAAAGGGCTAGAATTTTGGCTGGTTAGTTTTTGCATTTCTAGCCTTCTGGGGCCTTCAGAATATGTATACAAATTTTGCTTAAGTTTGGTCAAAAGGATATAATTTTCATTTTTGACTCCCCCACTCCCTTTTTTTGTCTGATATAATGTTTAAAACACATTAAAAAAAAAATATTTTATGTTCTTTTCAAAAATATTCAGTTTTTTTCTATTTAAATTTTTTCATTTTTTTATACTTCTTCAAAATGTGGCAGATCTCTATGGCCCACCCTGTATTAAGTAATTGATGTTCGACTCCGCATGGAATAGTCAACTGCACTGCTTCACCTCATATCTACTGCTTACATGCATTGGCTTTTTTAGGGCAAGTAGAACGGAACCTTATTAGTGTTAATACAATGTCTGTCTGTCGGTTTGTCAGCGCAGTGTAGTTCGTAAACTAAATAAGATTGAAAGTTGAAATTTCCAAGCTATAATAATTAATTTTCTCCAAAATTCATAATCTTATTAAAATTTTAATCGAATTATTTTGTTTTAGGAATGGTCGAATTTTCGAATCCTTGTCTATGAATCAGCAAGCCCTGGCTTAAGCATGCTCACCGCAAAGGTAATTAAATTATGTTACTCTTTTAGTTTCATATATTTTATTGAAAAATCGATAACGCTATTTTAACAAAAAAAAAAAAAAAAAAAATAATAATAAAAAATAAGTATTCAATATTTTTAATAAATTGAACTATTAATTTTAGAATTTTTAAATATAAATCTTTATTTACTTACCCTAACCGACTTTGAAAAAAAGGAGAGGTTATCAATTCAACGGAATGTCTGTTTTTTAAACATTTATTTCTCTTTACCGTGTTGACCGATTTGGATGATTTTTTGTATTGGGTTCAGTCTTGTACCCGATTGGTCCCATTTTTTCAATGTTATTGGACCTTTTTTGTTGTGTATGTTCACGCATTACTTCTTTGTTTATGAACAGATTTCGATGATTCTTTTTTTATTGGAAAGGGGATACCTTAGGGGTGGCCACATATTAATTTGGTAAAGTTCAGATGATGTTTGTTCGTCGATTTCTCTTTACCATGTGGACTGATTTCGATGATTTTTTTGCATTGGGTTCAGTATAGTCGCCGATTGGTCCCGTATAAATTTCATTGGTATTGGACCTTTTTTGTTATGTATGTTTACGCATAACTTCTTTGTTTATGGACCGATTTCGATGATTCCTATTTTATTGGAAAGGGGATATCTTAGGGGTGGTCCCATATTTAGTCAAGTTCTGATGATATGATCAATGACAAAATAACGGAAATCTCCAATTCTTATGAGCAAATAATCGAAATTATAATAAATAAAATCTTTTATAAAAAAAAACAATCTTAAAACGTTCATTTAAAACCCGCTAACGTTTCGAGATAATTTCTCTATTAATGAATTGAATTTTATTATCAATTTCTGATTCCTTCGCTCGAATCTTTCTCTTACGAGATGCATGCAAGGTATTATCATAAGTCACTATTCTTAACATCACTAAAAGAGAAAAATAAAAATAATTTTTAGAAAAAAAAATCGCGACTTCAAAAAAATTAAATGCAACAAATAAAATAATAAGAACTCAAAAATCAAATAAAATGCACTAAAAGGTATAAAATAATTATCTAATTTAGTTACAACTAAACGATGAAATTGTTACATGAAATCACTTTTTGAAGTCGGTGCCAAACAAACTATATAAGCGAGCTTACGCGATGTTGTCTTCATTACACGCCAAACGTACTAAGATCCGTCGAGTTCGATTCATAAAATGTATATGTTTGGCACCGACTTCAAAAAGTGATTTCATGTTAATAATTTCGTCGTTTAGTTGTAACTAAATTAGATAATTATTTTATACCTTTTAGTGCATTTTATTTGATTTTTGAGTTCCTATTATTTTATTTGTTGCATTTAATTTTTAAGTCGGTTTTCTAAAAATTGATAGTGAAATGTTTCCGATTTAACACTAGAGAGTTCTAGATACAGACATGAATAATTTTAGGAAATTTCTATTCCAATTTTTGGTAGTTTGAGAAAGGTGTTTTTTTATATATCCTTGAGAAAGAATCTTTCCATTATCAATAATTCACTCATTAGCCTGTTAAATTTTCTAAACATCGAGGGAAATATATTTATCCACAAGCCTGGTAAAACAGATTACTTTAATTATTATTATTTTTCTTTTATCTTTGGAAATTGGCTGGCTTAAGAAAATCCCGCATCGGATTTTCCGGGTGGCAGATGTTAATCATTACTCCTCGCTACCACCCTCCTTTCCACTTATCATCCATCCCAAACGCCTCTATCTTGGTCTCCTGGCTATCAAGCCGAGGATTTACTTCTCAAGTGGCAGCACTTGGCTGATTGAGGGTAGGAATTCGTCACCATTAAGTGAAATACACTTTAAGGATTACACAGCTATACGCTTAAGAAAATAGAAATACCACAGAAGTAGGCTTCATTGAGATATTTTGCGTGTTATTTTTTTTCTATTTCCATATTTATTTGACAGAATAAATACTTTAACATACCTATACATTTTCGTGAAACTCGATACGTTAACTGCAATTTTTTTTTATCAGCAAACAGAATGAACTAGAAAACTAAGTAACTTGTATGTAGAGACAGGATTCCTATGCAATTGCATATTTTGTTTGCAGCCACCTACGACCCAGGAGATCAATTATCTATCCGAATCATGCATCTAGGATACACTAGGTTAAATTTTATAATGCATATTTTTGCATATTTGAGGAATATTGCATATTTGAAGGATATTGCATAAAATTGCATATTTCGCACCAAATACCGATGTTTTAAAAGTAACTTTTCGGAAAAGGAATAAAAAAAAAAGAAATAAAACAGGGGGACACTAATTTAAATTCGACGAAAACAAAAATAGGCCTCAACGACAAGAGTGTAGTCTATAGGGTTGCACGGATTACAAAGGATGTAAACATAACTAAAAAACAACAATCCACTTATTTTTCTTATTATTCAGTTGTACTTTGACTTGACTCTACTTTACTCGAAAATGCCGAAAAGTTTGCAATCTTTTTCTTTCAAAATAAAAGTGGGGGTTTTAAGTTCCTTTAAATTCGTCCCCATTATGTCTGTGAATGTGGACCGTTCCTTTTCATAGTATAAATCAATTTTAAGTGACCGTAGACATAATATCCTGAAGAGTATTTAAAAAAATAGTTGTAAACATAAATTATTCACATTACAATCAAATTTTAATTATTTTTGAGATCCTTTTGTTAATGTTTTTTTTTTTTTTTTTTAATGGCCTTCGGGAACTATAGCCCATTCTGGCCATTGAGTGTTCGTGTGTATTTTTGTGGAGGTGTGTATAAAATAAGTGTAGGGATCAGATTATAGCCGGTCAAATTTTGCATTATTTCTTTATTAGTTTATTATTTGTACGTAAATAGGAAGAGATGGTTAATATAAAAAATAAAATCAATACAATCCTGTCTCTTAAATAACTATTTTCCTTAATAAATGTACATATTTGACACTTGGTGTCTGTAGCTTGATCATTTTATTCCTTTCATAGCATCCTTTCAAATATTTAGTCTTTTTGTCTTCAATTTTAATTTTTAGTGCATAAAAAATTTATTTAGCTATTTTTTACTGCATATTTTTGCATATTTCAACGTACACTGCATATTAGTTGCATATTTCAGCATTTTTAACTGCATATTTTATGTCATATTTTGGCATAAAAATCCGGTCTCTACTTATAAGACATAAACTTATAATACAAAGATTTGTTTAGAATTTCAACTCATTAACTACAACCCTTTAGAGAGCTCTTCGTATAACGATTAGTATTAAATAAATACAATCTTAAAATGTTAATTTCATGAAAAAATATCTTTTCAAAATATAACAATAAGTTTTTTTTGTTTGTGTGTGTTTCTTCTATTTCGTTTTCCACCAATCCACCATAAAGTCTTAACTTGAAGCTCGTAGATAGTTGGTTCTGATGCTTAAATGGGTTCATTTCCATTACAAAGCACTAGCTAGAAATTGAGTTTAGCTTCAAATTTTCAAGATGAAAAATTCAGAAAATCATTTTTTTATAATCATATCAAAAGTTCCTGAAAATAAAATAGTAATTTTAATACACCATGTCTGTGAAGTAAATGTCAAATTAAAAAGGTATTTTTCCGAAAGAAGTATTTTTCTAATTTGGAATAAATAAAAGTAACGAATCTTCTACTTCAAATAAATATTTTTCTTTATTCAAATTCTTTGTTATCGAGAGTACTTACACTACCAGGCTTCGCAATATATGCCTTTGAATTTCCTCTTCTTCAATGAAGAATAATAACCTTCTCTTTATTTCACACTGAATATTATATTTAGTTTTGTGGTCTCATATCCATATAGACTTCCATATTTATCTAGACAATCAAAAGATTTTAAATTGACCGTCTACTATTACAATACAACAGGCAATATAATCTTAGCTCAATTTTTTGGTTATTTTAACTAAGCTTCTAGGTACATTCATATACAATGGGTGCAAACTTTACAAACAATCATGTTGTTATTGATCACGATTTGTTTGCAGTCTATTTTGGCTTGACATGCGGATACCCCATTCAATTGTCCAGGAGGTGATCGTAGTGATTATTTTCCAGGCTGCTGCTTCAGATAATTTTTTAGCATTCGCTAACACTGCCAAATAATCAGTATATGCTGTAATTAGAGTTGTGGGAATATCTTAACATCTAAAGTATATATTAAAAAGTAAAACACCTGTCTCTATAGACTATCTTCGAGAATTATTTTTGTGGTATTGAAAAAGAAGTAAAATATTTGTCCCAAAACGCTAGCATTGTTAACTCTCCTGGCTGTTGTAAATAAGAAGCGAAAGATCAGTTTCAATATACAAGCATGAACAGTCTTTTTGTGGTGTCAATTAGAAGTAACCTAGACCAATATCTACAAAATCTTAGGAAACCCGAAAACTGATGAGGGAGACTTTTTCACTTGGATGTTAGGAAGTCCCTTCAATTTACTTAATTGTTAGCACTCAGGACAATGAAGTCAATAAGGACTTCTTAAAGATACGTAAAGATAAACAAAGAGATTGTCCTCTACTTGATTCAAATAAACATACACACATATATATCGAAATTATATATCTGTATATATATTATTTATTTGTTTGAGACTATAGTTTCGAAGACTTGGCTCTCATCATCAGTCTTTTTAATTATAAATTTTATTTTTCATGGGATCAGTATCGCGTGGATTTTGAAATTTTTTTTCCTTCTTTCTCAGCTTGTGAGCCAGGTAGAATTAAATTAAGAATATATTTTTTTTAATTCCTCCTGGCTAACAAGCTGAGAAAGGAAAAAATTTTCGTAGATAATAAGCAAAAATATATTTTTCTAGGTGGGTTTCACAACCTAAAACAAATATATGTTTTGAGTTTTTATCTCGATATATATTTTGGGTTATGAGCCCATCATATATATAAATAACCTAAAAATTATTTTCCATTTTCAAAATTTCTATTTTAATATTTTACTATTGTTTCTTTCGAGTTCGTAATCCCCCCTCCCTTCCCTTATTCTACTTCTTCCTTCCTTTATTTCTAAGGCCCGGTTGTATGTCGCAAAGTAAATGCTTTTTACCACTAACCAAGGTAGATGGTAAATGGAGCCACTGGGATGGGCCAATCAGATGACAGGCACATTCAGTATTATATTATATTATTATATTATATTCACATACACCTTTTATGAATCGCACTCGACGGATCTTACTTAGTACGTTTGGTGGGTACGCTCGCTTATAGGTATAATTTGTTTGGCACCGACTTCAAAAAGTAATTTCATGTTAATATTTCGTCGTTTAGTTGTAACTAAATAAGATAATAATTATTTTATACCTTTTAGTGTATTTTATTTGTTGCATTTAATTTTTTTGAAGTCGGTTTTATTTTTTTCTTAAAATTTTTTTGTAATTCCTGATGATGGGATCATAACCCGAAATATATATCGAGATAAAAACTCGAAACATATATTTGTTTTATTTGTGAAACCCACCTAGAAAAATATATTTTTACCTATTATCTATTAAAATGTTTTACATAGAACCGACACCAAATTCTTTAAAGATTGAAAAAATTTTCAATATCCACATGATCTCATGAAAAACAATATTTATAATTAAAAAGATTGATTGAAGGAGAAAATAAAAGAAGTGTGTCTTCTGCTGGAATTATAAATTTTATTTATTTATAAATTCATAAATTAATTCCTCTAAATCCATTGTAATGATGATGAATTGGGCAAAGTCCTCGAAACTATAGTCTCGTTATAAATAAATAAAATTTATAATTCCAGCAGAAGACACACTCTTTTATTGTCTCCTTCATTATATAAAAATTCTGCTACTCTCGGCAAAAACTTTCAATTTAATAAAAAGACTGATGATGAGAGCCAAGCCCTCGAAACTATAGTCTCAAACAAATAAATAATATATATACAGATATATAATTTCGATATATGTGTGTATGTTTATTTTAATCAAGCAGAGGACAACCTCTTTGTTTCTCTTTGTTTCTCTTTAAGAATCAACAACTCTGCTACTCTCGGCAAAATAAAAACTTTTCAATTGAATAAAGACTTTTTATAATGGATAGAATCGATTAATTAATAGAAAGATTTAAATAATCATTTATTAAACTATTTTAATGAATATATTTGGAATGTCTATTTCATATAATTTAATCATTGATCATCATGTGGGGCGTAGTGTTGAAAGCTAGAACCTAAAGTTATTCTGATCTCAGGGTGTAGAGCATTTACGTAATGTGCTGGTTTCGGTACACCACGGGCTGGTTGATGCTGCTCTCTCGTATACGTTAAATTATTAGTTCGTCCATCTTTCTCTGCAGATAATTGGAGCTCTTTGAGGAGATAACTCAATGAAGGGTTGGATATACCGAGGTCGAAGCCAATATATCTCTATAAACTCTTTCTTTATTTTTGTGGAAGGGAATGACGTAAATAAACATTATATACCTACCTACAATTATTATATATTTGTTTCGGCTTCAATTATCAAGTTTAAATAATGTTTTTTTTAATGAACTTCTGCTTGAATACCTATGTCGCAAACCCTTAATAAGGAGATAGAGAGTTAAAGGGGATGACTATTTTATCATGTTTAAAATAATGGTTTGAACTGTTTATTAAAAACAAGACATTGCTTCTTCACCTTTGGTATTTTTCATCCTTTTTTACTTTCTCTCCATTTTAAGATAAAATTTTGTTTATTAGATTTATAAATGTAGTTGGGTCGAACCTATATTTTCTCTTTCTCTTATAATGCGCAAATATTTCTTCACAAGAAATCTTGACATTCTTTACATTCCATCCCCTAAATAGCAAGCTATCTCAAAAACATTTTTCCTTTATATATAATATTTAAAAAAGAAATAATTAGAAAAATAACATTGTGAGAAAAAAATTCACAATAAATGAATAAAAAAAAAGAATAAGCCTTTAAAATACTGAAAAAATGACAAAGAAAAAAGCAAAAATAAAAAAGTAGGTATGCAAAGTAAAATGTGAAAAGTTTAATGAGAGATGAATGAAATATTTTTGACTTGCAAGCGTAAAGTACAATCATTAAATATTCATGGTGAATAAAGTGATTTCAACGTATATATATTTTTGATATTAGAATTTATTTCACGTACTTTATTTAAAAAAAAAGACAGTTTTATCGACGTTTTGATATCATCTCACTTATCAGCTTTTTGAACGTTAATTAACAAACTCCCTAAATTACGTATAAAAAACACCTTGCTATCAAAAACATATATCGAGAAAATATCTCCAGAATCGGTTTCTAGGTTAATGACAACACCCATATATCTTTTCGTCTTCTCATTCTTGCTTGCTCTCACTTTATATATATATATAATAAATATTACTCGTCCTTGGCATATTGCGATAGTCCTTTTCCAAAGTTGAGTAACATTTTACTAGAATGATACTAGGTAGGTGACCGAGTAGAAACTCTGTGTTCTTTACTTATTATAGCTGATCAAATCTTAGGTAGATGGCTGGTAGCCCACTTGCGATGATTACTGAGATCCGTACTTGCCAACGACTTTTGTTCAAATTAAGAATTAAAGCTTGTCAAAATTGGGATATTTAAAAAAAAAATCGCGAAGAAGAATACTTATTTTTAGGCAATAAATAGAAGCCAAAACCCACCCAGGGTTGGAGAGCTACGGAATGAGTAAGTAATAAATATTGACACAGATAGATCAATTCTTTAAATACATTTTTGGGATTCGGTATCATTAAACCGTCAAAAAATATCGCAAATTTTATGTAAAAAAATAAAATTACAAAAATATAATCTATCATTATAGTTTTATATTTTTTATTTTTAATTTACCATACAGAGGTATGGTCGGGGAGTCGGGTTAGCTGGTTCGGCATCGATCGATTATGACGATGTTGGAGCGGAAGGCCGGGGTTCGATCCTGGCTTGCAAATAAAAATTTCTACCGCTAAAAACTCGGCTCCCTCATTAACCCTACTAACACTTTACTTATGTGCTGTCTAAATGGGCTTTGTTCCCGCTTACAATAAATAAATAAAAAAAAAAAGGTATGGTCAAGTATTGTAATCGTGCATGAAAAAAGTGGTTTTTTGCTTCTATTATTTCGAAATATTTCAAAAACGGCTGAAACTATTTTGATTAAAAAAATTGGGCGAAACCAGGGCATTTCGATCTACAAAAAAGCCCTCAATAAGTGAATATCAAAAAAATTATATTTTTCGAGATAATAACTGTTTTGTCGAAATGTCTGTTAGTCTGTTAGTCTGTTAGTTAATATAGTTAGTCTGTGCGTTACCAAATTTTTGTGGACGAGCTATTTCAAAAACTAGTGTGAATATCAAAACCTAATTTCACACGTAGTTTTGGTGCATTGAGATTAGAAGCTGATTAGATTTTGGTGCATATCGACCCACAATTTAACCAAATTTTGGATACATAATCAGTAAACCACCAGAGGCCTAAAAATGCAATAACTAAACGCTCCAAAATTTTTTTTATAATATTTATATATACATTTTCAAAATTTAACCTTAATATTGATAGATAGTTTAATTAAAAATATAGAATATATATTTTTTTTGTTTTGAAAAAGTTTGAATAATACCGAAGTTAGGTATATCAATTAAATATTACAAATCCGAGCCCCACGCCGAGTCAGTCAAAGGTGTATCTAACTAATGTCACCTATCTGTATAAAATATCTTCTACAATCTGCCAATGTAGAGAAGTATAATTTAGAATAGGTACAAGTTATATTCTAAATGATGTTTTGTACTACAACATGTAAATAAATTAGCGTTTTTTTTCATTAAGGTACCTTCTAAATTTTTTAATATTTTTATAACGTAAAAATACGAACTCAATTTTTATAGTTAAGCTATCTATTAATATTAAGATTGAAATATGTGTAAACGAATTAATGATTGATTTATTCATAGATTACAAACTTTGAAAGCAATGAGAAATCGTCAAATGGCGAACGATGTTTTCTTTTTTCCCCTTGAATAGTTGAATACGAGTTTCAATGCCAACGACTTCCTTGGGCTTACATAATATTTGTATATAAATAATAATATATTTTCATATTATTATAACATATGAAATTGGGGATTATTGATTAAAAATAATATACCCTTTTTAAGTATAATAATACCTTTCAGAATACTAAAATTTCAAATCATTATATAATTTGATACTTGATATTTGAAGTTCCAATATCTTGTAAATAGATCCGACTTTACTTAATCTACTAGTATAGATACTATTAGCGAGCTTATATATATATAAGCTTTAATAAATATAAAAAAGAATAAGAACTCGACAATTAACTTTTAAAGGAATTTTCTTCATGGTCAGATTAAGGCAAGAGAAATAAAAAGATAATACTGTAGAAACAAGAAAAATAAAATAAAAATATCAGATCGTCCAAGGGAGACCAAAAAATAAATTATTAAGTCGGAATAAGAATGAAATCCTAAGATGAAAATATTTAGCTACTTTAACGAAAATATCTAGAATCAAGATATAATAAATCCATCAGTTTAGGAATAGCCCTATTTTGGGCTTCGGTTTTTTTAATAATCCAAATCATTTATCCCTATGACTTCTAGAGACTGGAACTCTCTTTCTCCGGCGGTCCTGCCAGCAACTTATAACTTTCAATATTTCAAGACCCGCATCCACAGATACCTTCGACTCCTGCCCATTCCCCAAATCTCTTCTTATTTTCACGATACAAAGGGTCCATCGCGGACTACAGAGTTTGTGCCTTTTTGGTGCAACTTCTTATTGTATAAATATCATTATAAAAAAAAAATTCATCAAAATTGGTTAGGTAAGTCATTTTCAAGATACTTAGAAAAAAATAAAAATAGTTGAATAAAGTACTAATGTTTGTGAGCCGATATGAACTAAAAACTAATCAGCGCTTCATTTTGTTAAAATAATGGTAGGTTTTCAATTTCATTTCAATCGGTTGAACGGTGTAGAAAAAACGTTGATTGAGACCAGGCGTTTCGTAGTTTTTACCTGAGGACCCTTTGAAGCCGTCTTTGGCATGAGTCCGATCCAATAATTTTTTCGCATGGCATGCATACCCTTAACAGATTTGTCAATTGAGTTGTCTAAACAACAGGGGCTCCCATTTTAAGAGGTGTGGATATTAAATGATTTTCGAGGTTTTAACTGGTGGGAAATAAAGAAGGAGATAAATTTGCAACAGGAATATGGAAATCAGTTTAATAATATATTTCAATAACAATTTTTCATAATAATATACAAATTTAAATTAAGAAAAAAATGTTCAAAGCATTGAAGAAATGAATGGCTACTTTATAGATAATAAATTAAAGTAAATATTTCCTATTATGAGTGGGTTCTTAAAATAAAATATTTCTAGAGAAAGAAAACAAATTAACAGGTTGGCAATTAAGGTGTTGCCTTTTCAGCCAGGCATATCTCCTGGAGCGCGAGAGACGACATTGACAAGGTTATCATTTACTCTTGTACCTGACAACAGTGTGGAGTATTTTGAAAAACAAAATTAATTGAAAGCTAAAATAACGTTTGAAAAATGATAATATTGATAATATAAAAACCTATTTAAAAGTAAAAATCTCTTCTCCTATCATTGCCTGGGATTTTAATTTAAGTTTTTTCCACAAAAATATAAGCAAATTTCAAAATTTGATGCCTTAGTCTTTGATTACCTTAAGAAAAATTTCGGCTAAAATCATTTAGATTGCAATTTTTTAATAAGAATTTTATCAGAATGCACTACATTTGAACACCAAAAATAGGTGCAAAAATCGTGCATTATGTTGAGATTTATCATTGAAAATATGCACTCATTTTGTGTTACAGCCATCGACGTAGCCAGTGAAGGAGAGACCCCCCCACGCCCAAAATGTTGAGATAAACATAAAAATTTTACAGGATATAAATATACGTTCAATGAAAACTTATTAAAAAAAAATACTCTGATAAAAAACAGTAATCTGGGTATCATTGAGGTCGTGCTCCTACTCCTAGGAATATATCCATACTCCCCTAAACCCTCGGTTCGTAACTACCCCTACCGAAAATTAACTAACCCCCTTAGAAAAAATTTCTGGCTACTGCCTTGATTTCAACCGAAACTTTGCTTTCGATAAATTTCAAGATAGGTATACTTAAATATTGAAATAGACTCAACGTCTGCTTTATACAATTTCATCAATTCAAGAAAAAAAGGATTAAAAAGCTGCTTGCTAATTGGGAGCCTGACCTGAGTATCTAGTTTTAGTTCTTTAAACTCATAGCACGTGACTGGGGCGTCAAAGTAAAAATTACATAAGGACAAGTGCCACCACTCGATGAAATGTGCACATTTTTTTGACCTGATATCTTAACTAACTATTTTATAGTAACCAATAACTAAAATAAAATAGGTAGTCACACTATTCTACTTTCATGAATTTTTACATATAATATTTTGTCCCATCTCAACTTTTTCACTTCTCTAAAAGTCCCACATCCCATATACCATGTACTTCGGTATTTTTTGAGAAACAATCCTTTTTAGGCATTCCTAATTTCTTTCCCAATTCAGCCTTTAAAATATATCCTCGTGCCTTAATATGAGTCCTATTACCTGAGGCCTTCTATTCCTTACATTCATCCACAATTCTCTTGTCTCTAATTTTTGTTAGAACTTCTTCATTAGTAATTCTAATCACCCCTATTCCATTTTTATATCTATACTATATCTATTAAAATTGTTGAGATACCATTCATACCTAGGTACGTATAATCCTAAAATCCTATCGAGAAATTCCAAATTCATGAAAATAGCTTAGATTAGAAAAACTATTCAATGAGAACTACAAAACAATAATCAGGTAATCTAACTTAGAAACTATATAACGAATTAAATGCCATATTTTAATTTGCGAAAAAATATACCAGATTCCAGTTACTAGTAAATAAAACATCAAAAGAGCTATTTATTCTTAAGATAACATAATATTTACCAACATTTTGTGGGATGTTCTGATCTCTTCTTTTAGAGCATCATAAATGTTTGAATGGAAAAAAGAATTATTTATATCCATCTCACGGAATGAAATTTCACTTTTGTTTTAGAAAAAATTAACACATATCCAAATAAGGTGTAATTTATTGGAATCCTTCCTCCTTTCCTTTCATATCTTTTTTCAATCTCTTGGTCCAGATTTAAGACTCAGCAGACTCCAATAGCTTCAACCAGCAGTAGTCTCGCGATATATATCTTGTTAAAAGCGTGATCAAAATAAATTTATTTAACTTCATTATTTAAGTTAGAAATATTTATATAAGTTCAGATATTATTTTCACTTAATATTTGACAAAAATCACCTACATTTGATTTGCGATTGAATCATATGTAGGAAACATACGATTATTTAATCTTTTCAATTACAAATTACGACTTATCTATTTCAAATTCTGAATAGTATTAATAAAAGTAGATTAATTTAACTCTATTAAGAAATTGTTTATTCCCATTTTGAATTTAATTAATTTCGATTTGAAGTAGAAAATGTATACCTAGTAGTAATATTTGAAATTAATTTCTGAAATCGAAAAGTACTACAATATTTAATGAAAGATATAAATGTAATGTTTATTTTCCCTTACTTGATTTAAACTGATTAAACATTCGTCCGATTTGCCGATAATTATTATTTCTCTCAATCTATCTGTATTTTACCCAGTTATTTGCTCTGAAGAATTTTTATTTGAGGAGGAAAAACATAATCTCTATTTTGTGGTTTCCTCTTTTTAGCATCGGCAATCGATTATCTCATTAATTATAAGGTAATTATTAAATCTCGTATGATTGGCGTGTTTTTCTTTAAAGAAAGGCTGCGAATAAAATTAATGCAAAAAATTGTGATAAAAAAAAAATCGTTAAGTATTAGAAATGTCAAACAAAAGGAAATGTTCATTTCTTTCATTTGTCACAAATGGATAAGAAAAATAATAAAATGAGAATCGAGAAAGAAAGAGTGAAGATAGGCTGTTATTGAATGGAAACTTCATCCACTGGGATATTTGGTATTGATTGTGACTAGAAGTTGAATAAGAAACGAGCAGCTGGCAAAAAGAATCTCCAGGTATCCACGAAAAGTCTTACACGGTCTATCGATTTACCAAGTTCATCGTTAGCTCTACAATCGGTACCCTATTAACCCTATTTCACTTTGTTGCAGGAATATTACTATGTCGTTTATCGTTAGAAAATTATATATTTTAAAACTTTTAGCCTTATAAACAAGCAAATTTTCCAAATAGTGAAAAAGTCTTAGATGTACTTAGTTTTGAGGAAGTAAACTTTCAGAGGACGTCCATGAGCTTTTAATTAGGCTTGTACAGATGATTTTTATAGGTAAACATTCCAAATGATTACGTTTTTGCTGTTGACATCAAAACTTCGTAAAAATCATTTTAATTGGTCATTTTCATAATTCAATAAACTGCAACAGACCGGTTGATATATCGATGTTCCACTCGACTTTCTGAAATAATAATTGAAATAAGCTGACGTGTTCTGATGTGGCCATTCACTTGACTTTACCATACAATCTGGCCCCTCACTTATATTAATATTTAATAAAATTATTTATAATCATGTAGGTGAGATGGGTTAGTTTTTGCATTTTTAGACTTCTGGGGGCCCACTGATTACGTATACAAAATTTGGTTGAGTTTGGTAAATGGCCAAGATTTTCATTTTCTGACCCTACACCCCACCTCCACCCTACCCCATTTTGGACGGATAGTTTTAGCATTTTTAGACTTCTGGGGTCTCACTGATTATGTATACAAAATTTGGTTGAGTTTGCTCAAATGACCTAGACTGTTAATTTTTAAGCCCCCCTTCCACCCCTCTTAATTTTGGGTCGATATGCACCAAAATCTAATCAGCTCTTAATCTCAATGAACCAAAACTACATGTCAAATTTTGTTTCGATATTCACACTAGATTTTGAGCTAGCACGTCCAAAAAAATTTGGTAACGCACAGACTAAGAGAGAGAATAACAGACTAACAGACATTTTACAAAACAATTATTATCTCGAAAAAT
This sequence comes from Forficula auricularia, assembly GCA_024734495.1. Lineage (NCBI taxonomy): Eukaryota > Metazoa > Arthropoda > Insecta > Dermaptera > Forficulidae > Forficula > Forficula auricularia. The sequence goes on along the minus strand of JALMQS010000880.1, from coordinate 13,347 downwards.
GTAATTTTTTCGATGTTCACTTATTAGAGCTTTTTTTTGTAGAGCGAGATGTTTTTGTTTTGATCAATTTTTTTAATCAAAATAGTTTTAACCGTTTTTGAGATATTTCGAAAAAAAGATGGAAAAAAACACTTTTTTCATGCACGATTACAATACTTGACCATACCATGCATGGTAAAGTAAAAAATACAGAAACTTCTGAAATAAATAAGAATTATAAGATATTCAATAAGAAAGAAGCCATCTTGAAATATTTACCATATGGCGTGAAAAATTTATTGATATTTCCGGTTGGTTAGTATTTACTGCTCGTAAAATTAACAAAAAGAAGAAATGTTTTGATTTTCTTTTCTATGCTTTCATTAGTATTTTTCTTTAAATTTGACGTATATAATAAATATACAAAAGGCTTCCTTTATTTCTCATTTGTAATGACTATGACAAAAAAGATTATGTAATAATTTTCAATGACTGGGATTTTACCGTTCCAAGACGGTGCCACAGTGGCTTCAAGAGTTGCTGATTTATATGCTTCTAATTTCATTGATTCTATTGCAAAAATCAGCTAGAAAATGTATAAATATTTAGGAGAAAATTTTCTAATTAATTTTTTCTTGCTAGGTATATCTTTTTGGTATATAATAATAGCTGATTTGTGTCCAATAAATATTATTGCCAAAATATCTCGAGCTTCAGAAGTCTTAGTGATTTGAAAGAAAGTGAAAACAAATAAATAATCAAAGAGCGCCAAAAAGCCCCCCCCCAAAAAAAAAAGATAAATTTGAACTTAAGGAAGGTACAATTTTGGAAAAATGTAAACACTCACCTAAAAAAAAATATATAATTTGAAAACTCATTTAGACTCCAAAATATCGTAGAGTGTAAACCTGCTAAATCCATTTTTGTCATATATCGTCGCCTTAAGAGTAAACCTGCTAACTCACAACAGGAAATTTTACAGGAAGAGAAAAAACAAACAAATTTAATATTGTTGTTATGGAAGAAATATTTTTCACATTTTTCTACAACTTACCATCGTAATTTTAAGTAGCAGTTTTACTTGGATGATGCTGCATCTCTTTTTCTTTCGAACTGTATTAATATGTCATATTTGATAAAAAATAGAGTTAGCAGGTTTACACTCTAAGCTGACGATATGACATATTAATAACGTTCGAAAGAAAAAGAGATGCAGCATTGTCCAAGTAAAACTGGTACTTAAAATTACGATGGTAAGTTGTAGAAAAATGTGAAAAATATTTCTTCCATAACAACAATATTAAATTTAGTTTGTTTTTTCTCTTTCCTGTAAAATTTCCTTGTTGTGAGTTAGCAGGTTTACTCTTTAAGGCGACGATATGCTTATGGTTTGAGAGAAAATCATAATAATTTTAAGATCTCAGACCTATTGAAATAGAGCTCACAAATATATATTTACTAGGTGTACCGGAAAGTCATTACCGGTTTTTTCGAAAAAAAACTACGTAGTTTTTAAGAAAATGGAAAATTTATTTATTCAAAGTATTGGCCATTTGATTCTATACCACTTGCCCATCTTTCTGGCAATTTATGGATGCCATCCCAAAAAAACTGTTTGTTCTCTGAGCAAAACCATTCATCGAGCCATTTTCAAACTTCTTCTTTCGATCAACGCGTGGTTCAAATTGATCATTTGTTGTCGGTGTATTGTTTTTTCAATTGTTTTTGAGTTTGGGTTGGGTCTTCATCCAATAACTCCTGTAGTTTCGCATCTTCAAACTTTTTTGGTCTACCAGAACGTTCTTTATCTTGCACATCGAAATCACCACTTTTGAATTTTCGAAACCACACCTCACATGTTTTTAAGGTTAAAGCATGCTCACCGTAAGTTTCTACCAGCAAACGATGACTTTCAGCGGCTTTTTTCTTTTGATTAAATAAAAAAAGTAATGCGTGCCGCAAATTTTTCAGGCATGAAACTTGACATTTTCAAAGAGGTATAAATCTATGAAGGTGTTACTTTCGCAAAATATAACATGTATAGCTTTGAAGCTTGATGTCAGTAGAATAAAATGCATATGTGTCAAATCATAACATTGCATACTTAAGCCTAGCGACATCTGTTAGAAAAACCGGTAATGACTTTCCGGTACACCTGGTATATACCTAATGCTAATACCTAGGTATCAGTTGCGGGCGGTGACTTTTCAACCAGGGATGGTGTCTAAAAAATAGACCTTCATTTTTTAAATTTTATTTTATTCTTCGTTCCTTTTTGCAAAATTTATCAATAAACGCATAATATAATTTTTCGTTATTTTTTTCAAATTTAACATTAGATTTTTTTCAATTGATATTTAAACAGACCGGATAATATATTTTATTCACTTCACCTTCTTCTTCTATGATGATGTTTTAATTTTGTTCATAGTTAAAAACTGACTGACTGTCTCTTAGAAGGCATGATGCAAATTAAATGTTTATAAATCACACTTAAAAATAAATATTTGCTCATTGTACTTTAAAATGTCTGAAACGCGGGGAAAAATATTTTTCATCAATATGATTTTTTCTCTCTTTGTGTGTCTGAATTCCGATACCCACGATAGCCTAAGAACGGAAAGTCAGTTTTTTTATGTATCTATCTCTCAGAATTTTACAGATTTTTAACTATTATAATTTTGGAGTCTATAACTTACTAATACTAAGATATAGCAGTATTTTATCTAGATGTAACTCCAAAATTATAATAGGTAAAAATCTGTAAAAATTCTGAAGGATAGCTACTATTATAAGGATAAAGTCTACAGAGTTTTAAATTTTTTAAACCATTACTTGGCCGGTATAAAAAATTGATCGTTAAATGCCAAAAACCCCATATTATTTGGATGGAAAACTTAATCGCTGTGTAGCACTAGGTTAAAATTGAAATAGAGACTTGAAACTTGGGGGATATTTTTTTTTTATTTATTTCTAATCATACGAGCCCCTGTCAGCGTAAATATTCGAAAATTTAAATATTTATAAATAGAATATAAAGAATTAGATTAAGTTTCAATTGGTAACTCAAATACTAGACACTATAGTGAAACTTAATCTAATTCTTATCTTGTATGTGAATAATGTTGTTGTTGCAGTTAATTGATATTTTGTTTTTGTATCTAATTATTCAAAAAATTATAACTTAACCACTTACCCCCAGAAGCATTCTTTAACGGCTATTTAGATGTTTTTCAGATTCGCCTTCGGTCTTCTCAATTATTATTCATAATAACTTCGCAAACCACATTTAGTAAAGTTTTCCCTTTTAACTTGCTGAAATTCTGAGAAGTCTTTGGAACATTTATTTATTAAAATGGTTTCCTTAAAAGTTTAGTTCCATTTTCTTTGACTTGGTTTCTTTCCTTCCTTCTATCCACCTCTTTATTTTCTTATAAGGGTGAACATTGATTAAACATTCGATAGAAAGTCAATCAACTCGGAGAATTTTTACTATCAATCTTTTATAAGATTCATTCAAATGATATTCAAGATAGACAATTTCTATCAAGTATGAAAAAGAAATCATGGCTTATTTTCAAGAATAGTGATGATAAAAAATATATGAGACACTCAAAAAATAAATTTGACTTTTATTAACTATAGTTTACAATCAATAAGACCAGGACCAAGATCTTAAACTATATGAAGAAAGAAAGGACGAAGGAGATAGGAATGTATTTAAGATAAGCGAAGAGAACAGATGAGTTGAAAAATTCTACATCTGGAAACTAAAATAGCATGTGATAGGAAGCATAAAAAAGAAATTGAGCTAAAATTCCCAAGCGAAAATGGGGCTTAATCGCTTTATTCCTAACAAAAGTTATAAACTATGATTATGATTAGTTAGTTATTATTCTTGCAGATTAATATTAAAACAAGCCTTGGTTGATTATTGTTAAAGATTTTCTTTTTGCCGAGAATAGCAGATTTGATTCATAAAGAGAAATCAATGAGGTTGTCCTTTGCTTGATGCAAATAAATCGTTTATGTGGCCAGGGTCGTAGCCACGGGGGGAGGGGGGTTTGCGGGTGAAACAAGGGCAAGGCTCAAGGGTTTCTTATGGCAAACTAACCGTAATTAAATATATTTCCTATGTTTAATCAAGAATTATGTTCTTTTTTAATTTTTTGAAGTACTTATTTGTTTTAATAAAAAAAAATTCCCACTAAATATTTTGCTTTGTGGATTGTGGATTGATCCCTACCCCCATGAAAATTTACGCCTACTTGACTACCTTGTTATGATAACAAAACGTGTTAATTTTTTTTTTTTTTGGCTTTTCGGCCCTTCCAGCCATAAGCCATTTTACGATACTATTTATTTTTTAAATTTTGTCTCTACCACGGGGGTCAGATTTTAGCCGAATGCCTCGAGTCGGATTCGAACCCGGGTCCACTTGGTTAGCAGGATGATACGCTACCGACTAGCCTATCTGACCCCCCCCCCCAAACGTGTTAATTTAAAATAAAAAATATAACAATCGAAATCAAAGCATGTTTGAAAGACTATACCCACTTTGGGGATAAAGTAGGATTTTTTGGCTTTTCGGCCTTTCTAGCCATAAGCCAATTTACGATACTAATTATTTTTTATTAAATTTGTCTCTATCCCCCCTGGGTCAGGTATTAGCCGAATGCCTCGAGTCGGATTCGAACCCGGGTCCACTTGGTTAGCAGGCTGACATGCTAACCCCTAGCCTACCAGACCCCCCAAAGTGGGATATAATCCCTTTCAAAAACATTTTGGCTTTGTTTGTGTTTCATCTGATATTAAATAAATTGAAGTTTGAATTGTGTTTCTGTTATGATTGAATGAATATTGTCTACTTACTAAAACGCTAAAACGTTTGTTGGTAGAAGTAAATGCACTTACCTGAAACAAAAAGAACAAATAATTGATTATTTATTATTAATAAAAATATGGACAATTTCAATATATTGCAATGTACCCATAGGGTACAGCCTTATAAAATTAATAAAATTGCAGAAGAAAGGATCAGTTGAAGAGGGTGGAATGAAAATATTATTTTATTTTTATTTTTTTCTAAATTTTTAAAATAAATTTTCACTTTGATAATATAAGATTGTATACCTTTGGTAATTTCGACATTAGAAATTATTTAATATAAATAATTATTCTATATATAATTACTTATCTATTTTTCATATTTAAAACACATTAAAATATAATTTAGCAAATAATAATAGGATTGTAATGTCAAAATTCCGCTAAAGGTATGGATTCGACCAACATTATTCATTTTTAGCTAGTTTTCTATTTAAATAAATTTAATCTTGGGTTTGCACAGAAGGGATTAATATGGTATATATAGTGAATCTACACAGAAATGTCTATAATAATTTTTTGATTTCAGTCTAAAAAAAAATAATTTATAATTTTTCTTCAAATGAATCATAAGATTGAAAATTTGAAGACGACCAAATGAGAAAAGGAGTATTTTGAGAAATTCTAATGGCAGTGATGGAGAAATCGAATACATCCATGTGATTGGCTAGAGCACAGCAAAAGAAAGGGACACGACAAAATAAACATAAATACAACGAACATTGGAAACGGAGGATTCAATATTCTAAAATTCCTTATTACTCTATATCTACATTCTATTTCTATCCTTTTTTTTATGAAAATGATGGGAGAAGGAGTTACATCAAAAAGGTGCAACCCCTAAAGGCCTGGGTTGGCCCCTCCATCGCGAAAAGAAGAAGAAATAATTTTATGGGGTGGGCGAGGTTCGGAGGTATCTGTGGATACGGGTCTTAAATAGCTGAAGGTTATAAGTCGCGGGAAAGATGGTGACAGGGAGCGGCTTCCAGTCTCTGGAGGTCATAGGAATAAAAGAGTTGGCGAAAGCGCTTGTTCGACTTTTATCCAATTTGACAGAGAAGGGGTGCTGAGCGTTCGAAAACCGCGTGTTTCTCGTAAAGAGGGCTTTAGGGGGGATAATTGATTTCAGCTCGACTGACCAGACACCGTGATAGTATCTGTAGTACAGAGAAAGGGCAGAAACGGTTCTTGAGCCAGGGAGTCGAGTGAGTTGGTTAGAGCCGGGTCTCCTATTAGTTTACTCTCTTTCTCCATTCCTCATTATTACTCTCTCTATCTCTATTATTCCAATTCTCTCATTCTATTCTCTCTCTCTTCCTACTATTATTACTCCAAGATATTATATTATTACTCCAATACATTGTTATTCTTTCTATAAGAAGCCGGTTTTTCTGGAGGAAAAACTAAATAGTGGTCCGAGAAATTTCTTTTGATCACGGTCGAGTCTCGTCTACAAGCCAAAAACTCCTTTTGGGCGCTGGTCAATATTAAATAATTGACGATCAAAACATAAATTGGCGACTGACCGAAGGATCCTGCTAGGTGATATCGAATGAAGTAAGGACCATTTTTCAAGAAGGAAGAATACGTAAAACGGAAGGCCTCATCTAATATTCCAACGAGCCGAAAACATCACGTGAATGTAAAATATCTTAAATTCTAATTTTTCCAATTTTCATTCCATGCCATTGTTGTTTGCTAAATTCAATTAAATGATTCAATAAATTCACCTTGTTAAAACTTTAAACAATTCTATTAAAATCATTATTAGTATTTAAAACCTATAAATCCATCCTTTTTTTTTTTTTTTTTTTTTTGTAAATTCATTTTATAAATATAACTTCAGTAGAAATAAATTAAATTAAAGTCAGTAAATTTCAGGTATAAGCATTGAGAGAGAGAGAGAGACCACGAGTAACACCCTACACTCAAGACGAAATCTTAAATAAAATAAATGCTATAAGAGCAACCCACTTCACCTCATACCTAAGTCTCATTTTCATAACTAATTTTGACCCTTCACCCCATCCAAGCTCATTGCAATATAGTACACATTCATTCATTATAGAAATAAACTTCACCTACAAATGTGAATGCATCTGTTCTACTGTTCTTCGATGGGCCAGGGGATCGAGTGAGCTAGATAAGGGATAGTCTTATTGCTCGTCATTGAAATTCATCCAGGGAGGCAAGAGAATACTTGGAGGCTTTCTTCACCGATTCGCGCCATATATGAGAGCTTTGTATAAGATAAGAAGTTAAAATAGCATCTGTACCTGTATTGAGAGCCAAGATTAAGCTCAGCAGCTTTTACTACAGAGGAAATAGAGAAGTGAGAGTTTATACCCAAAAGTGATAAACAAGAAATATTTTATGATTATTATTTATTAAATCATCAAAATATACATAAAATAAAGTATTATTTTTAACAAGATGATTAAATATTTAATTTTTTTAATAATGGAAATTTATGAAGAAAATGAAATGATAATTCACTAATTAATAGCTTCTAATCCTCAGACAAAATTAACGAAATCAGTATTAAATTAGTGTATATATTATATAATACAAATATCATATTATTAGTAATATTTCCTGTATACATTAATTTGTATCTATTTTAGTATAGTCAAACCCGACTACCTGCAAATATTTGACCGCTTATAATCTGATTCCTTCAAGGGAAGGCAATGGGAAACCACCCCTGTGAAAAATATCCCCAGGAAAATTATAAAGAAGAGAATACTCTCTAATGATTAAATAATTGCTTTATCAGTTAAAATAAGCAAAGAAGAGGCTCTTTACTTGTAAGAATATGTTCGTTATTCACCGTCGGTGAGCACCTTTGTTAATTTTGGTCTATAATTGAAAATCATTTTATTATTTTGAGGGAAAATTAAAAAAAATAAGCACATCATGGTTTTGATTATTAAAATTTACAAAAGTTTATCGAAATTGAGATATTTTACCCGTGATCGGGAAGATAGAGTAAATTAAACAATTATATTTTATTTAATAAAATAAAGGGTGTGTAGTTTCACAGTGAATGAAATAAAACTCAAAGAGGTTTATACAAACTCAATATATTTCGGATTATTAGTCCATCATCAGGAGTTTACAGATTAAAACTCTTTACTTTATTAATTAATATCACGTTTCACCTAAAACCTACACCACTTTCTCTAAGTAAAAAAAAAAACAATTATATTTTAGTGTCATTTTTTATTATACACTTGGTTTATTAATTCATCATTTCGGACACCTACAAAACTCCATTCTCTGGCCAATATCAATTTATAAAAATTATATATAGCTGGAGATGTAATGAAAAAGCATATAATTGTATTTTTAACAACAAATATTTATATCAATTGATATACATAATACATATGATGAGGATGGACTCCTGAAGATTTCAAAACCGTCCAATTAATCAATTATAAAATAAAAAAAAAGATACAAAAATATCTCATTAAGAAGTCAAATATTGTAGTGTCATCTCATCAAAATCGGTTCACAATTGGCGAAGATATAGGGTAATATAGATACAAAAAAAAATCAGTCGAATTGAGAACTCCTCCTTTTTTGAAGTCAGTTAAAAAATGTTTTTTAGTAATAGTCTTTCAAAGAATTTTTTTAATTCAAATAGAAATTTTCTTTTATATTTTAGTTTTTTTTTTTTTATGTAGGCTGCAGCCCCTCTAGAATCTAGATCCGGTACTGTTTGTTAAACAATATGAGTTTCGTGAACAATGATTTCCTTCTTGTTATCAACAAAAAGATATATCCTTTCAATTAAGGAATTATGATTATTACAATGGTTGGGGAAATTAATTAAAGAGCTGACTAGGATAATAAAGTTCAGTTCTGGCGAATTAATTAAAAGAAAAGGTGTGCACGAAGCTTAACGTGAATTCGCTTCAATTGCATCTCTGAATGTAACACTCGGTTGGTCTTGAAAGGAAGATCATCAACAAATTTCCAATTTAACAGCATTTTCGATTTCCTTCCGAGTTTTTCTATTATGACATTTTTATCGTTTAAATTTTTGATTCTTAATAGAAATCATTTTTACTATTTCACTTCTTACTAATAGTGGAAATTAAACAAAATTCCTTCTTGATAAAAATTTTACATTTTATATTCACTCTCGATTGAGCTGCCAAGCTGAGCAGACCTCTTATAATCCTATTATCTCATATTAATATTATATACATTGTAAAGTGCATTGGAATTTATTTATTTTATTTTTTTCTTCTTTTTCATTTCCCCACTGTCTTTCAATGTTTTAAATAATTATCCCTAACCAGTGAACAGTCCCATATCGACCAGGGGCTTTGCCCCATGCCCGAAATGATATCAACGCCTCAACCAACGAACCCCGACACCAAAAACATCACAAATAGTGAAACTTCATGGCAGACATGGCAGATGCCCCAAAAAAGAAAACGTTCAGGTACGCCAACAACTCTTGATATTCAACAAAATAATCTCGAGCCTGTTCCACAACAAAACCGCTTTGAATTACTCGCAGATATAAATAATGATTCAAGCAGCTTAACAGATTAAAATATGGATTTACAAGAAGAAGCTATAAATAAACCTCCGAGAATCCCAAAGCCACCACCAATCTTTATATACAATGTCACAAATTATGCTGAAATGGCAAAATGCATTTCAGACATAGTTAACAAAAAAGACTATATATATGTAAAGCCCTGGCAAATTCAACTATAAAAATCAATATCTCTTCAATCAACGCCTATAGAAAATTGGCGAAATTTCTGAAGGAAAAAGATATCATACACCACACTTATCTATTAAAACAGGAAAGAGCATTTAGAGTCGTAATTAGACATCTACACCACTCTGTTGATATTGCGGATGTTAAAAGCGAACTTCTCGAAAAAGGATTTGAAGTGAGAAATATGATAAACATAAGGCATAAAATCACAAAAGAACCTATGCCGTTATTTTTTGTAGATCTAGAACCAAATGAAGATAATAAACTAATATATAAAATTTCACACTTGCAAAATTGCAAAATTAAAGTCGAGCCACCCAATAAGAACAGGGATATCCCTCAATGTACTAGATGTCAGTCGTTCTTTCATACTAAAACTTACTGCCGTAAACCCTTCAGATGCATGAAATGTACCGGGTCCCATGATTCAGCCCTTTGTACAAAACCAAGAGATACTCCAGCCGTATGTGTAAATTGTGGCTTAAACCACCCCGCAAATTATAGAGGATGTGCTACCTACAAAAATTCAAAAACTAAGAGGTAAACAATATAATAAATTGATTGAATATACCAATAAACAACCGGTAATCACTTCTCCTCAACATCCCATCCCTCCTTTCCCCATCCATCCTTCCCCTATCCAACAAGTGCAAAACTCTCAACAGAGACAACAAACAACTTACGCTACAATAGTTAGAAACGACAACTCAAATCCCCAACCAAATGATATATATATTCAACTCACATCAATTATGAATGAATTTAAAACTATGTTTAATCAATTAATTAACCAAAACTCTATGATTCTGAATCTTTTAACAAAAGTCATCAATTCTACAACCAAAAATGGCTAATTCGTACAGAATAACTCTTTGGAATGCTAATGGCTTAATTCAACGCCGACATGAAATCGAATTATTCATCCATAAAAAAAAATAGACATTTTGCTAGTTACTGAAACTCATTTCACTGATAAAAATTATTTCTCAATAGCAGGCTATAAATGCTACTCCACTATACATCCCGATGGTACAGCTCATGGAGGAACGGCCATACTCATCAAAAAATCACTTCAACACTACGAGATGGAGAAATATGAAAAAAGTCATCTACAAGCGACTTCAATTAAAGTCACAGACAAAAATAATACACAAATCACAGTTAGTGCTGTCTACTGCCCTCCTAGATATTCAATTACAAAAGAAGAATTCTCTACATTTTTTGATACACTCGGTCCGAAATTTATAGCAGGTGGAGATTTCAATTCAAAACATATATATTGGGGGTCCAGACTTATAAATCCAAAAGGAAGGAACCTATATAAATTAATATCCTTCTTCTTCTTCTTTATCCAATTAAATTAATATCCTCAAAAGGATACAACACACTTTCCACAAGGAAACCAACATATTGGCCCTCTGATCCTAATAGATTTATGAGATTTCTTTATTTCAAATGGGATAGCAAACTCCTACACAACTATAGAAGAACATATAGATCTCAGTTCAGACCATACACCCATTATAGCCACAATCAGCTCTACACTGATAAAAAATAAAACGAACCCTACTTTATGCAATAAAAAAACAAATTGGTCATCGTTTCAAAACCTAATAGAAAATAATATAAATTTAAAAATTCCTCTCAAAACAGAAGAGGATATTGAAATGGCAATTGAGCATTTTAATAACACCATACAAAAATCTGCATGGGAATCAACACCCGAAATAGAAATCAAAGAAGGACAAATTAACTTTACAACTGAGATAAGAGAAAAATTGAAAGAAAAACGGCGACTTCGAAAAATATGGCAAACAACTCATTACCCAGCAGACAAGTCAGCCTTTAATAGAGCCACGAAGGAGCTAAAAAATCTCATTTTTAAAAATAAAAATGATACACTTCAAGACTATCTCTCGAAATTATCACCACAAGGCAACAATGAACATTCCTTATGGAAAGCAACTAAATACCTAAAAAGACCTAAATCCTTCATATCTCCATTAAAAACAAACACAAACTCCTGGGCAAGAACAAATCCAGAAAAAGCCGAAACCTTTTCCCATTACTTGGAAAACACTTTTAATCCCTTTCCCCAAACATGTCTGAGTTCTGAAAATCACCAAATAGAAGAATTTTTGAATTCTCCTTTACAATTATCCCCACCCATTCGACCCTTTACAACAAAAGAAATAGAAAATTTCTTAAAACATGAACCAAATAGAAGAAAATCTCCTGGATACGACCTAATTACGATTGAAATTTTAAAAAAAATTCCAAAAAAGGGAATAACTCTACTCTCCGAAATATTTAATGCCATTTTAAAAACACGATATTTTCCAACCCAGTGGAAGTTTGCTTACATAATCATGATTCTTAAGCCGGGTAAAAAGGAATCTGAAGTTTCTTCATACCGCCCAATCAGTCTGCTACCACAAACATCAAAGATTTTTGAGAAACTTCTTCAACTACGATTAAAGGCTGAAATCGAAATGGATGAAATACTACCTCATCATCAATTCGGATTTAGACATCACCATTCAACATCCGAGCAGATCCACAGAATCGTAAATATCATCGAAACAACCTTGGAAGAAAAAAAATATGTTCTGGAGTGTTCCTGGATGTCAGACAGGCATTCGATAAAGTGTGGCATCCTGGACTTCTCTATAAAATAAAAAAACTATTCCCTGATCATTACTACTGGATATTAAAATCATATCTTGAAGATCGCTACTTCCAAGTAAAGATTGAAGATGACTTTTCGAAATTCCATCAAATTCGAGCAGGAGTTCCTCAAGGAAGCATTTTGGGGCCCTTACTTTATACTATATATACAGCTGATATTCCAATCCTGGAGGACACTTTCGTTGCTACCTATGCGGATGATACTGCTTTACTTGTCATAAATGACGACCCCGACACAGCTTCCAATCGTCTCCAAGAACAACTAGATACCTTACAACACTGGTTAAAAAAATGGAGAATCCATATAAACGAACAAAAATCAACTCATATCACATTTACAAACAAAAAAATTACATGTCCACCCGTTTATTTAAACTCTAAAATCATCCCTAATAGTAACTCTGTGAAATATCTTGGCTTAATCTTAGACTCGAGACTCACATGGAAAACCCACATAGACTCCAAACGCAACCAAATAAACTGTAAATACAAAAGAATGTACTGGCTTATAGGAAGAAAATCCCAACTGGCGTTAAAAAACAAAATACTTATTTATAAAGCGATTTTAAAACCAATCTGGTCTTATGCATGTCAACTCTGGGGAACAGCAAGTGAATCCAATATAAGCAAGATACAACGACTCCAATCCAAAATCCTTCGATGCATAACTGATGCTCCGTGGTACATAACCAACGAATCACTGCATACCGATCTTCAGGTTTCCTCTGTCAGGAAAGTTATCCATATTGCTTGCCAAAAACATATTCATAAGCTGGACAATCACTCCAACCCGTCAGCCATATCCTTACTCGATAATAGCCAATCGATAAGAAGACTAAAGAAGAACCATGTCCTGGACACAGAAGACCGCTACACGACAAACAACTGGGAAAACAAATTTCACTAGAATAGTCATTTCTGGATGATTTCTTCTATTTCATGTATCGTGTGTATGAGTGAGTGGACGAGACATGAACGTGTATTGAATGCGTGAGAGAATGAATGTATCTTTTATCAAATTTACTTATAGTTCAAATTGTATTGAACTG